>CM042393.1:16033384-16368384 GCA_023634145.1 Thymallus thymallus
CTCTGAGTTTCAGGTTGATGTTGTAGAAAGGAAATGTGTCATGTACAAGAATACTCTTAACCTCTGACCTGTTTCCTCTCCACACCCTGTCACACATACTGGTTTGCTTTACTATCCTTGTGGGGACCAAACAATTGATTCCCATTCAGTCCTATTTTCTCTAACCCTAATTCTAACTAGAGCCCGACCGATACTTTACGAATGCACTGTATTCAGACCCCTTCACTTTTTTCAAAATGTTGTTACGTTACTGCCTAATTCAAACATTTATTAAAAATAAAAAACATACCTTATTTATGCAAGTAGTCAGACCCTTTGCTATGAGACTCGAAATTGAGCTCAGGTGCATCCTGTTTCCATTGATCATCCTTGAGATGTTTCTACATCTTGATTGGAGTCCGCCTGTGGTAAATTCATGATTTGGAAAGGCACACACCTGTCTATATAAGGTCCCACAGTTGACAGTGCATGTCAGAGCAAAAACCAAGCCATGAGGTCGAAGGAATTGTCCGTAGAGCTCAAAGACATGATCGTGTCGAGGCAAATTTCTGCAGCATTAAAGGTCCCCAAGAACACAGTGGCCTGCATCATTCTTAAATGGAAGAAGTTTGGAACCACGAAGACTCATTCTAGAGCTGACCGCCCGGCCAAACTGAGCAATTGGGGGAGAAGGGCCTTAGTCAAGGAGGTGATCAAGAACCCGATGGTCACTCTGACAGAGCTCTAGAGTTCCTCTGTGGAGATGGGAGAACCTTCCAGAAGGACAACCATCTCTGTAGCACTCCACCAATCAGGCCTTTATGGTAGAGTGGCCAGACGGAATCCACTCCTCAGTAAAAGGCACATGACAGCCCTCTTGGAGTTTTCCAAAAGTCACCTAAAGACTCTCAGACCGTGAGAAACAGAATTCTCTGGTCTGATGAAAACAAGATTTAACTTTGGCTTGAATGCCAAGTGTCACGTCTGAAGGAAACCTGGCACCATCCCTACAGTGAAGCATGGTGGTGGCAGCATCATTGCTGTGGGGATGTTTTTCCGAGGCAGGAACTGGGAGACTAGTCAAGATCAAGGCAAAGATGAACGGAGCAAAGTACAGAGAGATCCTTGATGAAAACCTACTCCAGGGTGCTAAGGTTCACCTTCCAACAGGACAACGACCCTAAGCACACAGCCAATACAACGCAGGAGTGGCTTCGGGACAAGTCTCTGAATGTCCTTGAGTGGCCCAGGCAAAGCCCGGACTTTACCCCGATCGAACATCTCTGGAGAGACTGTGAAAATAGCTGTGCAGCGACGCTCCCCATCCAATGTGACAGAGCTTGAGAGGATCTGCATAGAAGAATGGGAGAAACTCCCCAAATACAGGTGTGCCAATCTTGTAGAGTCATACCCAAGAAGACTTGAAGCTGTAATCGCTGCCAAAGGTGCTTCAACAAAGTACTGCGTAAAGGGTCTGAATACTTATGTAAATGTAATATTTCCTCTTATATACATTTGCAAAAATAAATCAACCTGTTTTTGCTTTGTCATTATCGGGTATTGTGTGTAGATGGATGAGGGGGGAAAAACAATTTTAATACATTTTAGAATGAGGCTGTAAAACTAAGAAATGATAATTCCACCGATTTTAAACTATATTCACTAAATAGAATGTAAAAAGGGGAACTCAAGCTTATCTGAACACTTCTCATGATGTCATTGTCACAATGTATGAAATCAACATTTTAATCATCGTTATTGGGCAATTTCTCTTTTGGATGGCAATTTATGATAATTCAGTGTGGAAAAAGGACACTTTCATTTCCCCACTGTAAAACAATATATACGTTTTGGTCCCCAAAATAATTTGTATTGGACCCCAAAAAACATATCGGTTGGGCTCTAATTCAAACCCTAATTGTAACGCTAACCCCTAAGCCTAAAATAGCCTTTTTTGTTTTTAAGCCTAAAATTCCCTTTTTCTGGTCCCCACAAGGATAGTAAAACCAAACACACACACACACACAATAGTGTGTTTTGACTTTACCAGACTGTTCCAGTCCTGGTCCCAGTGGAGCTCTGACCCCTGGCCTGTGTGATTACTTGTTGATGCCTTTTCTCATAGAATATATCTTATTTTTTCACATCCAGTCCCAGTGCTCTGAGGATTGAGAGAGGGAAGAGCATTGGAAACCCTGTGAGTGGAAACCAGAGGATCTCTCTCTCTCAGCTGCTCTTTATCAGCCAATGGTTGAATAATTTGATCACCTCCCACTAGTACTCCAATATCTCAGCTGCTCTCAGCACATACCACTACGGTGTACAGTCAAATTATTCCCCACAGAGCCAAGGAGATTAAATGTGTGTGCGTACCCAGTATGAGGGATGTAGTGAAAGTGTTCTCACTTACTTTCCATGTGTGGGGCCTCTCCTACTGACAGTGTGTGATTAATTATTGAAGTTGGCTTGAATAGAAGAGGAAATCTGCTGAGGACTGAAGGTGGGCTCTAGTAGTTGTTGGAACTGTTATGCTTTTTCTCTGTCTCACACACACACACACACACACGCCGACTCTGTCTCTGGTCAGGGTGGCAGATAGAATCAACTTAGACATACCTGAGTAATGTCACACACACCTTTCTCCCAGGTGGGCTGACCGACCTACTTCAGGATCCCTGGAGACGGAGAGATCTGTTAAGTGTTCTGTGTATTGTTTGTTTTGGTGACTCAGACTGATCCAGTGTATTTGTATGAGGTGGACTCTCTTGCTAATATACACCCACACCAGGGTTTCCGTTAGCTGGTATATGCCGGCTTTTAAAATACATGAAAAGCCGATAAATACAATTGTTACCGGCTATATTGTCCAAAAATAAAAATCAATTACAAAATAATGCTTTTTATTAATTAATGGACATAGCAGGAAATGTGCTCGAAGTTCAAAGTCAAATATACTTCATATACTAATAAATCCCTAAGCTGCTTGGAAATTAGTGTTGGGGGTGTGTTTTTATTCACGCAAAAGACTCTGTCTTCATAAGGGACTTCAGCTAACTGTACCCAGACTTGGCAAAGATTGTGTTTATTATCCCCTTTTCCAGTGTGCCTGCTGAGAGGTGATTCTTTCTCCAAAACAGAGGAAAGACAGTCTCAAGATCGCGCCTTCTTGAGGACAAAGTAACACTGCTGTTGCGCATCGCAAACTGCTCCAAGGAGTTGGGACAGTTGTGACTGCCGAACAGCAGCGGCTCACTTTGAACAGGCCCCGGTCCGCCACAAACGCAAGTAAATTAGAGGCTAATTATTTGTGTTCGTCATGCCCGGTTTTCAACATACAGTATGGCTGTCATGTATAGTATAAAGATTTGGATTGGATTGGTGGACTAGAGTAGGGTAATGATATCTATTGTGCGCAATTGGTGTGTTTCAGTTTCGCTTATTCAATAGCACATGGAAACTAAACATCGGTACCAACTATTCACATCAGAGTTACAATGTTGCAATCACTAGGCAGCCAACTGCCTATAGTAGGAAGGTAAGAGTTGTTATCAATAAGCCACGTATTTCACACATGACACGAATCACGAGCCCACGATAGTTCAAATTACAATAAAAATACAATTTAGCATCATCCAGTAGAACTGTAAAAGTGTGAGAATTTAAGCTTTGGAAACAAGTGCGGGCCTCGTTTCACAGGAGTAAAATAAGCTTTAAATTAACCAGCCTTAACTAAGTTTGTTTTATATACATTTGATTGTCCACTGTCTGTAACGTGAACAAGTGATGCGCGTTTGCAGCAATAATGGCTGTATCCAAGACTTAGCCAATCGTTCACATAACAACAGAATGCAGCACGCGACTGAGAGAAGTTACAACTGATTTGCTAGTTACTGCTTTCTCTCTGGAAAGAGTGCACACTCTGGACAGCACAGAGTAGAAAGGCAGTTACAGCACCGCGTCCCCTGAACGATGGTTGAGACGGGGGTGAGAAGGTGAGTAAGTGTACTTAACGAGCTGTAACCAAAAAACTGGCATTTAGAAAGTTTGAGGTGAGGGAGAAAGTGTGGTGGAACAAGTATTATTAGCATTGTTAAGTATCTTGCTAGCTGGATCGAATTCTCTGTTAGCTAGCCAGATAACGTTAAATGTTGAGCAACAGCCAACTTAACGGATCAAATAATTGAGTTTATGGTGTGAAAATTAGCTGGCTAATAAAGTCTGACAACTAACGTTACGACATCAGATGAGCTAACGTAAGTAACCTAACCAATTAGCTATAGTAGTATTAACTGATAACATTATACTACTCCTTGCCTTTCCTCAAGTTATAACGTGTTAGTTGCTTACTGGACCCTGGAAATCTGTGTGAAATGTTAACTAGCTAACGAACAAACAGGTGCAGTTAATACAGGTAATGAGTGGAGAACAGGAGGGCTTCTTAAAGAAAAACTAACGGGTCTGTGAGAGCCGGAATTCTTACTGGTTGGTAGGTGATCAAATACTTATGTCATGCAATAAAATGCTAATTTAATTATTTAAAAATCATACAATGTGATTTTCTTTATTTTTGTTTTAGATTCCGTCACTCACAGTTGAAGAGTACCTATGATAAAAATTACAGACTTCTACATGCTTTGTAAGTGGGAAAACCTGCAAAATCGGCAGTGTATCAAATACTTGTTCTCCACATTGTATATGTTTTCAAATTAAATACTGCCTCAATCTCATTACAAAGTGGTATGTGACGCGCCGATGAAGCCTGCCTTCCGTTGTCTATGCATTTGCTGGGGGTTTTTTTGTGCTTTTTTTGGCCCCTTTTTCTCCCCAATTTCGTGATATTCAATTTGTAGTTCCATTCTTGTCCCATCTCTGCAACTCCTGTACGGACTCGGGAGAGGCAAAGGTCGAACCGTGCGTCTTCCGAAACACGACCCCGCCAAGCTGCTTCTTGACAAAATGCACACTTAACCTGGAAGCCAGCCGCACCAATGTGTCTGAGGAAACACTGTACACCAGGTGGCTGTGTCAGCGTTTATGCGACCGGCCCGCCACAGGAGTCGCTAGAGCGCGATGGGACAAGGATATCCCAGCCGGCCAAACCCTCCCCTACCCCGGACAACGCTGGGCCAATTGTACGTCGTGATGCAGTGCCTTCGACCGCAGTGCCACTTGGGAGGCTGCATTTGCTGTTTGAGATACTACTAAAATAAATATTTTACCTTGATTTATCTAGGCAAGTCATTTAAGAAAACAATTATTATTTACAATGACGGCCTACCAAAAGGCCTCCTCCTGGGACGAGGGCTGGAATTTTTTTTTTAAGTGTCTGAAAATGTTTGGGCACCCCTCCGAGGCTGCATAATAATTTACTCTGTCGTCACAGAAAATGATCAGTGGCATGCCATTCATTTTCTAATAAAAGCTGAGTACTGGGGTATTGTCCAGACACAATTTTTTAGTGTAGCAATATTAAGTTGTATGAAATTAATTCAGATGTGAAAAATAGGCTATGCAAAACTTTGGGCACCCTTGTCATTCTGTTGATTTGAATACCTGTAACTACTTAGCACTGATTAATTGGAACACACAGTTTGTTTGGACAGCTCATTAAGCCTTGAACTTCATAGACAAGTGCATCCAATCATGAGAAAAGGTATTTAAGGTGGCCAATTGCAAGTTGTTGTTCTCTTTGACTCTCCTCTGAAGAGTGGCAACATGGGGGCCTCAAAACAACTCTCAAATGACCTGAAAACAAAGATTGTTCAACATTATGGTTTAGGGGAAGGCTACAAAAAGCTATTGCAGAGATGTAAGCTGTCACTGTCCACTGTGAGGAACATAGTGAGGAAATGGAAGACCACAGGCACAGTTCTTGTAAAGGCCAGAAGTGGCAGGCCAAGTAAAATATCAGAGAGGCAAAGGTGAAGGATGGTGAGAACGGTCAAAAACAGCCCACAGACCACCTCCAAAGACCTACAACATCATCTTGCTGCAGATGGTGTCACTGTGCATCGTTCAACAATTCAGCGCACTTTGCACAAGGAGAAGCTGTACGGGAGAGTGATGCGGAAGAAACCTTTTCTGCACACACGCCACAAACAGTCGCTTGAGGTATGCAAACGCACATTTGGACAAGCCAGCTTAATTTTGGAATAAGGTGCTGTGGACTGATGAAACAAAGATTGAGTTATTTGGTCATAACAAGGGGCGTTATGCATGGCGGCAAAAGAACACAGCGTTCCAAGAAAAACACTTGCTACCCACAGTAAAATCTGGTGGGGGTTCCATCGTGCTGTGTGGCCAGTACCGGTTCTGGGAATCTTGTTAAAGTTGAGGGTCGCATGGATTCCACTCAATATCAGCAGATTCTTGGGAATAATGTTGAAGAATCAGTCACAAAGTTGAAGTTATGCCGGGGCTGGATATTTCAACAAGACAACGACCCAAAACACTTCTCAAAATGCAGAGGAACAAGTACAATGTTCTGGAATGGCCATCCCAGTCCCCAGACCTGAATATCATTGAGAATCTGTGGGATGATTTGAAGCGCACTGTCCATGCTCGGCAACCATCAAACCTAACTGAACTGGAGATGTTTTGTAAGGAGGAAGGGTCCAGAATACCTTCATCCAGAATCCATACACTCATTAGAGGCTATAGGAAGCGTCTAGAGGCTGTTATTTTAGCAAAAGGAGGCTCTACTAAATATTGATGTGATTTTTCTGTTGGGGTGCCCAAATTTATGCACCTAATTTGTTTTTATGTGTATTGCACATTTTCTGTTAATCCAATAAACCTAATTTCACTACTGAAATGTTACTGTGTCCATCAGTTATTTGATAGATCAAAATGAAATTGCTGATCCAAACACCCAATTATTTATAAATGGAAATCATGGAAATTGTCAGGGGTGCCCAAACTTTTTCATATGAATGTATTTATGTATATGTATACCTGTACAGTTAATTTAACCATGCAAATATTCACTTACCTGTTCATTTAACCAGAATGTATATTAACTAAACTATTATTACCCTCACTTATATCATACACACATTTAGCTATTTAAGTATTTCTCTGCCATCGACCTGTATAGTTAACCATGCAAATATTCCTTATTTATCTATATCAACTTGCAATATTCTTATCATTTTTTTCACCTAACACTCTGTAACAATGTATAGTGTACATATTCAGCCATTCACCCATACTATGCAATGCCTTTTTATAGCTTTTTGCACTCCAGACTTCTTGTATTTTTATACTTTTTAATACTGCCGCACTATTTATCATGTATCTGTCTTTTGTGTATTTTCTTTCTGGCGTTTTGCACCTGCCCAGGGTTTTTTTTTCGTAACTGCTTGATGAATAAATTTCCCCTCGGGGATCAATAAAGTACCTACCTACTATGTATGTCATGTATGTATTGTCTGTCTGTCCTGTCTGTCTGTCGTGTGTAATATATGTGTACAGTTGAAGTCAGAAGTTTACATACACCTTAGCCAAATACACTTAAACTCAGTTTTTCACAATTCCTGACATTTAATCCTAGTAAAAATTCCCTGTTTTAGGTCAGTTCGGATTGCCACTTTATTTTAAGTGAAATGTCAGAATAATAGAAGATAATTATTTATTTCAGCTTTTATTTATTTCATCACATTCCCAGTCTGTCAGAGGTTTACATGCACTCAATTAGTATTTGGTAGCATTGCCTTTAGTTTAACTTGGGTCAAACTTTTCGTGTAGCCTTCCACAAGCTTCCCACAATAAGTTGGGTGAATTTTGGCCCATTTCTCCTGACAGAACTGGTGTAACTGAGTCAGATGTGTAGGCCTCCTTGCTCGCATGTGCTTTTTCAGTTCTGCCCACAAATGTTCTATAGGATTGAGGTCAGGGCTTTGTGATGGCCACTCAAATACCTTGACTTTGCTGTCCTTAAGCCATTTTGCCACGACTTTGGAAGTATGCTTGGGGTCATTGTCCATTTGGAAGACCCATTTGCGACCAAGCTTTAACTTCCTGACTGATGTCTTGAGATGTTGCTTCAATATATCCACATAATTTTCCTTCCTCCATGATGCCACCTCCTGCAGCAAAGCACCCCCACAACATGATGCTGCCACCCCCGTGCTTCCACTGTTGGGATTGTGTTCCCGCTTGCAAGCCTCCCCCTTTTTCCTCCAAACATAACAATTGTTATAATGGCCAAACAGTTCTATTTTTGTTTCATCAGACCAGAGGACATTTCTCAGAGAAGTACGATGTGAGAAGTTATTTTGCTGCTATAGTTTAAACTTGAACGTTTTCCATGTTTACATTTGGTATTTTATATACCAATATTTGTCAGGCCTGTATTCATTTGTTTGCTGCTACAATTCAAGCAGTTCTACTGTTAGAGTATTATATTTTTCATATTTTTGACCATATTCACATTTTAGGCCTATTTATGTCTTTTCTATTTACCTTTTTAGATTTTATACATTTTATATTTCGTTACATGCTTAATTGAAAATTTGCACAAAGGTTCTAAATATATAAAGAGAAATAATAAAATATGAATAAGTACCTTCTATTCAAAATGTAACAAGAAATAGGCCTTTACATGTGGTCATTTTATATAAACTATTTATTCATAGAATTTACAGAATGTGCTATATCGTGATATGTATCGTTATCGGGATATGAGATTTTGGTCATATCGCCCAGCCCTAATAAGGTACATAACGAATATACTGTACACACACCCTTTTAATTCTACTAAATTATGCAAATTAACCTATAGACCTATAAGCATGACCAGTCAAATGGATTTACATCGACTGGTATTAGCATAAATGAATAGGCTAAAAAGCATTATTTTGCAATGGGATTTTTTCATTCTTCTGGAAAATTGGCCAGCAGCAATTTTATGTATCTGCTTTTCTAAATAAAAAAAAATAAAAATGTCCAAAAGCAAAATATTACCGGGTAAAGGAAACCCTGACCCACACAGGTGCAGGGAGACCAATGGCTCTACTCTATAACCATGCAGTCAGTGCACAGTGTTGAAATCTCAGCCAGGTGTATTGATATAGTGTGTGGTATGTGTGAGCTGGGCTCTGAGCTGCTGAAAAGGCAGAGTGGGAACCTCATTAGCTCCTACTGTATCTCACTGCCTCATGACCTCTGGAGCCAGAAACACACAGCCCCTCCCAGTCCCTTCCCTTCTCACCACCAGCCAGCCAGACCATAATGTCATTAGGGTGGGCTGATCAGTAACCACAGCAACCAGGGAGTGTTGCGGTGTGGGCCTCAACAGAACAGGAGCCCTTCCTCCCTTCAGTCTGATAAGCTGATAATGGGAGGGCTGGCTGGCTGCTCTACAGAGGTTTGGGCCAGTCTGGACCAGCCCAGCACTCTACAGATATTTACCCACTTTGTGAACAAACAAAAAAATGTTTGTTGCTACTTCAAGATTAATTTTTTACATTGAACCTTTATTTAACTAGGCAAGTCAGTTAAGAACAAATTCTTATTTACAATGACTGCCTACACCGGCCAAACTCGGACGACGCTGGGCCAATTGTGCACCACCCTATGGGACTCCCAATCAAGGCCGGTTGTGATAGCCTGGAATCGAACTAGGGTGTCTGTAGTGATGCCTCTAGCACTGAGATGCAGTGCCTTAGACCGCTGCTCCACTTGGCGATCCAGTCATGGTCTTGGTAGACTGGGGTCAGGTCTGGTAAGGGGGTTGTATAGCTGGTCGACAGGTCTGCCAAAGCCAATCCACTCTGGGGGGGGGGAACAAGTGAACAGTAAAGCGGTCTGTCCGTGCTGAGCTCCTGAACAGCCAGTCAGTTGTCCCTGGCTTTGTGGCTCCAGCTCTCTGCCAGCATTCATCAGAGGAGAAGAAAAGCTAGCAGTTAGACGTTAGATCTGAGCTGTGGGTGTTTGGGGAGAACACTGCAAACAAGACACACACTCCCATACTGAATTGCATGACTATATGCGCGCACACACACTTTCTCACAGATCGGTGAATGATGGACATAACTGTGATGGTCTTTGACAGGGGGAACAGATGCAGCATTTGTGAACTGGCCCTTTTTCACGACTGCGTCAATACGCTGGCTTTGTTTGTCCACTGTAGAGGCGTCCAAATACCAGCCAATGCAAACAACTGTTCAGCTGCCCACTGTTTCCTTTCTGTCCCCAAAGTCTGATGCCCACTGGTCTGAGACCCAAAATGTCAAACTCGGGTCTAAAGGCCACTGGTCTGAAACCAGCAGGGCCAACCCACAACATAATGTCCGAACAATGTTCATTGGTCATTGGTCATGGCCCATCAGTGCCCAATCACAGCCCTGTAATCAGAAGGATGATAAATTGACTGTGGAGTGAATTTTAACTCTGTTGGTGTGTCTCTAGTCTAAACGCTGCTAATTTTGGACCTGGGGAGCTGCTGTCTGCCTGGCAGGTGATCCAATCCTTAAACCATTAACCCTCTCAGTGCCACTACCACGCCCAGGGCTGAATCAGTCTCGTCTGACCCAGCAGGACAGGAACGGCTGGCATTGCTTTAGTCTGAATGGCTGGCTGACTGACTGGAACAAAAGCCTGCCGACATATCGCTCCCTTCTAAGAGCCTGTAGTGGAGTGGACGATCTGAAGAGGTGCTTAGTATTCAGCTCATACCAAGCCGCACTCGATACACTGATAACTGTGACATTTTATAGTAATCCCCCTGTATTCATCCTAATCTCTGTTTATGCTAAAGCCTCTGTTCTGAGCTCATTCTAGATTGGGAGATTGAAGATTCCTCTTCTCGCTTGTATTTCCCCTGAATAGGCAGTAAACTCATGGATGGAAACCTGAGATTATACACCCACTGACATCCCTCTGACCTCTGTGGTTCCAGAGTGGGCCAATAGGCTGACCTCTGTGGTTCCAGAGTGGGCCAATAGGCTGACCTCTGTGGGAGAGAGGGTTAAAGAGGGAGGCTGAGCAGTGAAGAGCCCTGTGGAGATGGAGAAGTGAACTGCATAGAGGAGTTGAGTGTATGGATGTTGAACTTCTCAGGGCCAGACTAATAGCCTGCTCTGCTCATCAGCTCTCTGTCCGTCGCCAAACACACATGACCCCAGCCTTTTCTCCTTCAGTCTGGAGCAGAATGACTCAGCCCATTTGACATGCCTCCCCCTCAGCCAGAGCAAGATGGACTGGGAGAAGAGGAGGATAGGGGGAGGAGAGGGAAA
This sequence comes from Thymallus thymallus, assembly GCA_023634145.1. NCBI lineage: Eukaryota > Metazoa > Chordata > Actinopteri > Salmoniformes > Salmonidae > Thymallus > Thymallus thymallus. The sequence goes on from CM042393.1 coordinate 16,044,601, forward strand.
TGACAGCGAATAGCGGAGGAGTTGTTTTAGATTTATTGCTTTTAGTGACTGCACGGTCTCTGCATGGCCAAGCTGTAGTGACTGCACGGTCTCTGCATGGCCAAGCTGTAGTGACTGCACGGTCTCTGCATGGCCAAGCTGTAGTGATGTAAAGGGAACAGATTTCTGAATGTTTGTCCTCCTAGCTCTCCCAGCTGTTCCTGCTGCATTAGATTAGTCCTGTCTCTACATGTCTCTGTGCGTTTCTGGCTCATGTTGGAGTGAAGGTTCTGTCAGTCCCATCATACAGCATCACATTGACACTCCTCAGTGTTCTCTCTGTCTGGTCTGTTCTGTCTGCCCTTCTTCCTCCTCTCTCTCCTCATCTGGCTCTTTCCTGTGTGAGGAGGAGTCACTAATTGTGTGTACATATTGCATCACCCATCTCATATGTATATACTGTATTGTACTCTATACTACGCCACTGACCGATAAACAGCCATCTCTAGCACTGAGACTGCTGTTTATAGACATAGAAATCACCGGCCACTTTAAGGAAATGAAACACTTGTCACTTTAATAATGTTTCCGTATCTTGTACTACTCATCTCATATGTATAAACTGTACGCTATACTATTTTTCGGTGTCTTAGTCACTTAATCATGTTTACATACTGCATCACCAATCTCTTGTGTATACTGTATACTATAAAGCTTACTATACCACTGTATCTTAGTCCAATGCCGCCCTGACATATATGTATATATTCTCAATTCATTCCTTACTTAGATTTGTGTGTATTTGGGTATATGTTGTGAACTTGTTAGATAGTACTTGTTAGATATTGCTGCACTGTCGGAGCTAGAAGCACAAGCATTTCGCTACACTCGTAATAACATCTGCTAACCACGTGTATGTGACCAATAAATAAGATTTGATTTGAGTCTTAAAGCCTAGTCAGTGTATGAACTGGCACAGAGATAGAGGGTTCTGTTCTCTCAGGTCTGCTGCTTTAGCCAGACAGACTGTGTGATCCCGGGCCACCCAGATCCAGCCTTCAATGCTGGAATGGGGCCAACCAGCCAGGTAAAGGCTAGACACACACAGACACACATGGTCCTCACACATGCACTCGCATACTCACGTAAAATGGCAACTTCACCAAACTGACACACACACACACACACACACACGTAGCCACTCACAGCTTTATGAAAACCGTATGGCTGAGTGCTGAGTCTTTCATAAACCCAAACCCCCTTCCTGGCAAACTGGTTTCTTTTTGATGACTAATCTGTAGCTAACTAAATGCTCCTGCCTCAGCAATGTCTTAGTTGTACTTCCATATGTTTAATGTTTTTATAGATTTTCCCCCTCTGTGAATTCTGAGTGTAGCCTAGTTCCTGGTTTAGGCCTACACATGGCTGCCTCATGGGCCCCCTCTGTTTTCAGACTCCAGGAGAGGCCGCTTTGATCATAGCCAAGGACTGCAATTCCCAGGAGCCTCCACACTGCAGCCCGGGGCCAGTGAACAGGCAGTAAAGGGAAAATTTGTTGGCGTCAACGAGTGGTTACTCCTGAGGTGTGTTTTATAACTGGCACTCAGAGGAAGGGAAGCAATGCCTCTTGGTATGTGTATTAGTCTGGATGAGAAAGCCCTTTAGTGACCTGATGTAGGGATAAGAGGAGGAACAGGAAGATATACAGTGCCAATAATACACAGAGCCATTAGGAGAGTTGCCTGAGAGGACTAGCGAGACGTCCTGTTCTCCTCACGTTCACGTTTGAGCCAGACCTCCATCTGGCCTCCAGACGTTGCCTGTCTGTCTGTGCGTGTCTCCTCTCTCACTGTTGGAGACTTGAAGACTTCCAACAGGAACACAAAGGAAGCTAAACTAATGGTTTATTTGAAAACTCTCATTGGAAGATGTGCATCTGTTCACTCCTCTACGGTGTGTTATTCAAGCAATAAGGCACGAGGGGGTGTGGTGTATATGGCCAATATACCATGGCTAAGGGCTGTTCTCGCAACGCCTGGATACAGCCCTTAGCCGTGGTATATTAGCCATATACCACAAACCCCGGAGGTGCCTTATTGCTATTATAAACTGATTACCAATGTAATTAGAGCAGTAAAAATAAATGTTTTGTCATACCCGTGCTATACAATCTGATATACCGCAGCTGTCAGCCAATCAGCATTCAGGAAACACATCCTCAACACTGGGGCCCCACAAGGGTGCATACTCAGCCCACTCCTGTACTCTGTTCACCCATGACTGCGTGACCGCAGTGGAGAAGGTGGAAAGCTTCAAGTTCCTTGGCGTACACATCACTGACTAACTGAAATGGCCCACCCACACAGACAGTGTGGTGAAGAAGGCATAACAGCGCCTCTTCAACCTCAGGAGGCTGAAGAAATTTGGCTTGGCACCTAAAACCCTCACAAACTTTTACAGATTCATGATTGAGAGCATCCTGTCTGGCTGTATCATCGCCTGGTATGGCAACTGCACCGCCCGCAACCACAGGTTAGATGGTGCTGCGGTCTGCCCAAAGCATTACCTGGGGAAACTACCTGCCCTCCAGGACACCTACATCACCCAATGTCATTGTGTGCTGCCTTATGGGACTCCCAATCATGGCCGGTTGTGATACAGCCTGGAATTGAACCAGGGTCTGTAGTTACTCCTCTAGCACTGAGATGCAGTGCCTTAGACTGCTGTGCCACTCGGGAGCCTATCAAGGACAACAACCACCCAAGTCACTGCCTGTTCATTCAGAAGGCGAGGTCAGTGCAGGTGCATCAAAGCTGGGATCAGCTATCTCAAGGCCATCAGACAGTTAAACAGCCAACATTAGAGGCTGCTGCCTATAGACATAGAGTAGAAATCACTGGCCATTTTAATAAATGGAACACTAGTCACTTGAGTAATGCAAGATGAAAACATGATTCATCTCATATGTGTATATACTGTATTCTAAACTATTCTACTGTATCTTAATCTACGCCGCTCTGACATTACTCGTCCATATATTTATATGTTCTTAATTCCATTCCTTTACTTAGATTTGGGTGTATGTTGTGAAATAATTTGATATCACTTGATAGATATTACTGCACTGTCTGTGCTAGAAACACAAGCATTTCACTACACCTGCAATAACATCTGCTAAACACGTGTATGTGACCAATAACATTTGATTTGATTTGAACCACCCAGTTTCTAATGTTGCTTTTACTCTAACTTCAGCACTGCTCTAAGCCCCTCCCCTTGCCCCCCTCCCCGAGCCCCCCATAACTGCATACCCCTCTGACTTTGAATGACTCTTTCATAAGATTCAGTACATTGTCAATGGGCCCATAAACAGTCCCAAAAAGGCATGCTGCGGTAGGTTGCCATAGAAACCAGTAGTTGGAACTTAGACTTTGTCTCAGGGTTGCTTCCATGCGAGAGGGTGGCAGGCAAGCAGGGAGGGGCAGGAGGAAAAGCAGTGACGCTAGCTAGCTTCTCTCTCTAGCTCAATGAACAGACCCATTTGAGGTCATCTTAGAGCGCTGGAGGTAGATTCGTCTCAGTCTGGGCTTCTGAGAACTTTTTTTTAGGATTTAGCCAGGAGCAGTAAGTATGTTTCTAGGTGAAAATCACCCTGTAACGTGTCACTCACTCGACCTCTCTCCTGATCCTCATTTGCTCTCTGTGTCTCCATGTGTCCTGACTGAGTTTGCTCATTATTACCTCCTGACTGGCTCAAATCAACCTGTACATCATACCACCACCTCCAAGAAAATAATAAATTAGTTTAACTAATGTCCCTAGTCCCGTCCCTGCATATGACAGGCACACAGTCAGAAGCCCGCTAGGATTGTGTGTGCAGAGAGAAGGCAGGTAGGGAACAGGAAAGGCTGCTGTGTCCCAGTGGTCATAAACAAGATCATTAGGAACCAATTTAAAGTAATGGCGCTCTAATGAAAACAAGATGACTCCTGCCCCTAGAATTCCAAACTTCCACATTGTGTCACTCCCTCCTGTGTGCTTTCTCAACACTAGAGGAGGCTCAGCAGTACACACTGACATTTTAATGAAGACAGAATGCCACGTTTTGGTCTGAGGAAGATACTGTTCCCCCTCCAGGAATGTCTGGGATGTCTCTGGGTGGGGGCAGGCAAGACGTCCCCTCTGTGGCTGTACGGTGGGCCGCCTGCTTGTCCCCACCCCCTGCTGAGTCTCTGGAGGTCTCCATATGGGAGCCCTAGCCCAGGGGGGAGAGACAGGAGGCCTGGTTGGAAATGAAGACTTGTTGTCTGGAAGAAGAACCACTCTACTGTCATCCTCAATCCTCCAGACTGGAGATTTATTGTGCCAAGGTCTGTCTATGGACTGTTTTCAATGGCCATCTGTGACAGCTCCAAACAGTGGGCTTACTCTTACTGGGTAGAGTTGCTGTGTCGATGAGCAGCAGACATTCTCTTCATAATCTATTACAGTATGTTTAAATCATGCCAGATGGCAGGTTCATAACCTATGATTGCTCAGTTAAAATTGCAGTTTATTTGTGTGTTTCTAGTGCTGCTGTCGTCACTGGCGGCTAGGATATGGTTAGGGTTAGTCTAGTCCACAGGCAGTAACCTAAGCTTACCCTGTCTGTCTCACTCTGTGTCTGTGTGCGTAGTGTATTTGTGTTGTCATCTGTTTGCTTGCTGGTTGTTGACATTTGGCGGTGCTGTGGAGCGAACAGTGTTGTAATTCTGTAATGATCCGATGCTGTAGAACTTAAGTAAACTCTTACAAACAAATCCCCTTAGCATTCCACTTCTGTCTAATTGCATTATCTCTGATGAAGGTAGGATTACACACCATCTGATGCCAGGCAGTATTGCCTTACACACAGCTGGTATTGCACTCACACACACAAATTAAAGAGCGTGTGCATTGTGGATCAAAGTCGTGTGTTGTGTAGTCAGCTTCTCATGCATTTATTTGTATTTTATTTAATCTTTTTATTTAACTAGGCAAGTCAGTTAAGAACCAATTCTTATTTACAATGACAGCCTACACTGGCTAAACCCGGATGACGCTGGGACAATTGTGTGCCGCCCTATGGGACTCCCAATTACGGCCGGATTGTGATACAGCTTGGAAGCGAACCAGGGTATGTAGTGACGCCTCTAGCATTGAGACCGCTGCGCCACTCGGGAGGCCATGATGTGGTGTGTGTGTACTTGTGGTGTTCAGCCATAGTCCACACACTCAGTGGGTCTGTGATGTGTACTGTCTAATCGTGATTAGTTGTGGCCTGTAGTCAGATTCTCATTAGTGGTGCTCTCTGTCTGCTCTGTCTGACACTGAGATATGCTGCTGAATGATGACTTCCATTTAAACGTTTCTTTCAGAGTAGCTGTTAATGTGGGCTAGAGAGAGCGGGAGAGAGCTGTAATTAAAGTCTTAGTATCTATACTAAACAAAAATATAAACGCAACATGCAACAATTTCAATGATTTGAAATCCGCTTCATTTTCATCAGCTGTCCGGGTGGCTGGTCTCAGTCTATCCCACCGGATGTGGAGGTCCTGGGCTGGCGTGGTCTGCAGTTGAGGCCATTTGGACGTACCGTCAAAATCTAAAGAGATGTTAGAGGCTACTTATGGTAAATAAATGAACATTAAATTCTCTGGCAACAGCTCTGGTGGACATTCCTGTAGACAGCACGCTCCCTCAACTTGAGACATTTGTGGCGTTGTGTACATTTCAGTGGCCTTTTATTGTCCCCAGCACAAGGCCCACCTGTGTAATGATCATGCTGTTAAATCAGATTCTTAATTTGCAAGACCTGTCAAGTGGATAGATTATTTTGGCAAAGGAGATTTGCTGGCTAACAGGGAGGTAAACAAATTTGTGCACATAATCTGAGAGAAATTATATTTTTGTGCTTATGGAACATTTCTGGGATCTTTTATTTCAGCTCATGAAACATAGGATCAACACTTTACATCTTGCATTTATACTTTTGTTCAGAATATTATAGATAATCTCATTGCTGGGAAGGGAGGTGATCTGGCCCCTAGACACCTCACCTCAACACAACATGACAAAGCTTTATCTGTGGGAGTGGAGAGGCTGAGCTGTGGCAAGGAGGAAAGATGTCCCCTTAATGCAGTCTATTATGTCTGTCTGCCTTGCTCTCTGGGTGGGGGTGAAAAGCCATAAAAACACAGTGGAACAGTGACTCTCATTCTGAAAAGAGACTAGCTGGATTGTACCATTTGTGTGGGGTTGGATGGAGGATACTCTCTCTCTTTTATAAACAAGCAGGCACTGGCAGAGACTGCTACATTGAGAAACCCTGTAGTGCTGACAGATTATTTATTTGTACACTATGCATTATGTGGGTTGAGTGCTGTAACAGAATAAAACAATTAATCAAATTCCCATGATGGTAGTTACTGCCCATTACTGCTTATCACTTATTAACCGTAATATATTCAAGTTACTTTACTTTTAATAAATATTTAAGTTGTGTGTATTACATTTTATTTTATGACTTTATTATTTCATTCTGCGTCATCTCATCTCTATAGAGCTGCTGTCTGACTAAACCACTTATTTTGTAAATAAGGCATACTTTTATGACTGTTTAATACCAACTATCAATCACTTAGATTATGTATTTTCAGTTAGTGATATCTCGTGAAGCAACTGCTCTCTATCCCTCTCGGTCATGCATTCTTCTCTTTTACGTAGCAGGTGTAAAATAAACACAGAACTTAATGGATTATGGTCATTGTAGTTAATTACCACATTTTTGGGGGGAGCTGATGGTGAGGTGTTTGGGCTGGACTGAAGCCTGGATTTAACTCCATGTTGGTCCAGCTCAGACACATCTGCATAGTTACCATGGTTGAAAACAAGAAACAACACCCACCCCCTTCCTCCCTCCTTTTTCCATCTCATTCATACAGATCAACTCTTCCGTTCAGAAGCCAACCCCCTCCTATTCGACCCCCCCCAACCCATCTCTCTTTTACCTACTCTGTCTCTCTCTCTCTCTCTCTCTGTTAAGCTGGGTGAAACAGGGAAATGTAAATCTGCTGACAGCCCCTCTTGTGTGAGGCCAGGAGAGGGGTATCGAGTTGACAGAGGGAGAGAGTCTGTGACTGTGTGTGTTGGGGAAAACACTACTGGACTGCAGAGCAATGGGTTTGTGAGGAGATTAAAGTCAATAGTCAATTCACTGACTGTAGTTGTGGTTCTGTTGTGTAGTACTGTGACTAGAGCACTGCATTTGGACCATTGTTGAACAAACAGCAATGCCATGAAAATTAGGCTACCTGAATTGTACAGTCCAATTGTACAAATGTTCATATCACCTGCTTTTGGATCTCCTCCCCTTCTGCAGAATCTGATTTTGATATATTTTTTTTAACAAACGGCTGAGCTTTTAACATTTAATGTGCATTTACATCACAAAACTCCCTGCCAGCACAGGGCCAGGCTGACTCAAAGGCCTGCTTTCCCCTCAGAAGCCCAGTTCTAGAGAAGCAGCAGTGTGCTGGCTGGGGGGCTGCCCCCCCCCCAACCTCAGACCTGGCCATCCTGTTCAGCGTGTTATTGGCTGTGAGGCCCAGGCAGGGCGGGGTCCAGGCAGGGCTGTGTGATTGTGTGCAGCGGGTGATGTCACCCTGGCTCAGCTTCACAGCTCTGTGTTCTGTACTCTCATTCTCCTCTCAGCCGCTAAACGCTTCGTTAGCCTTTAACTTGACTGCAGCACCTGCCGGCTCCAAACACTTCCACCTCTCTTGTCCTCTTTCTATCTCGCTCTGTCTCTCTCGCTCGCTCTCTGTGTGTGTCCCCCAGATTTTTAACTTTCTCTTTTACTTCTGACTATCTATCTCTTTCTCTCCCTGATATCTAGTTTATTTCCTCTGTGCTCACATTCAGACACTGTTGGTAGTATTTGTGATTCTGAGCACTTTTTGTATAGGTGCCATCCTCTTGGACAGCCATCTTGAATGGGGCTCATTGAACCTCCCCTTCACCCCTGAATGGTCCTTTCATGTCTGCAGACTAGCAAGTTTAGACCACCTAAACTTCCTGGGGGAGAGGACTGGTCCAGGGCATTTAGGCAGGCAGGCAGGCTCATCACACTGATCCTGTACTACAACAGACTTTCTCACTTAAAGGGCCACCCAACAAGACCCATTCAGTGTCACACACACTCAAATAAACCAGGTTTCCGTCCAACCTTTCTATGCCAGTAAAGTACATGTCGGATAAAGAAATGTCATGACCGGCCTGATGGGAATGTTCCAAATGTCGACAAAACAAAATACACTAGGTGGGATCTTTTGTCTGTAAAATTAATTAATGTGAGAAATGGTGGTGGAAACGCTTGTATCCGCAAATATTGATATAACCATCATATCGAAGTAGAATTGGAGTTGTGTGGTCCTCCTACAACGACACTGGGAAAGTATGCAGTTTATTAGGCTACAGATTAAATAAATTATGAACTTCACAGTGTGGTGAAACTGCAAGGTAATGAGCTTGATGCTCCTTTCCAATAAATATTGAGGGTCTTATTCTGGTGACACGATCGATGATTGGCTGCCGTTTGACAAATAAAAATCTTGCTCTTTTGTCCATAATCTCATCATGTAGGCTGTACCCGCACTGTATCTGCGAGCTGTTGGCTAGAGCGCACGTCCCAAGACCGGAGTGGCATGTACACTATATAACGCAACATTTTTGCGTTATATAGTTAGTAAATATGATGGAAACACATCTCTGGTGCTTGATGACTTATGTGGTTTCTCGCATAATTAAAAATCTATTACCAATTGTATGGAAACCTAGCTATTGATGCACATTTTGTTTACTCCTATTTTTTGGAATGTAGTCTCGTTGTTTCTGCCTGCTACCATAAGTAGGCCTACACACTTTTCTTCCTTTTGGTTTCCATAGTGTCTGTTTTGGGCCAAGCTTCTTTTCGGTACATTGTTTGAGTCTCTTTCTCGTTAGAGAGCAACTGAGAGAATGAATGACAAGCAAAGTTTGAAAAAAAATTCTACCTTGTGGCTTTGATTCTCTAGTGACTCTTGTCAAGGAGTGAAGCACTCTCTGACTTGGAGGAAGAATATTATTCACTGGCTGTGAGTGAGGGTGTTGGTGTCTGTCTGAAAGTGTTCCACTACCCAGGTCAGGGTGGTTTATTGGATGGTTTATTCCTGATTCCCCTGTGTGGTGAGTGACCCATATGGACCCATCACTACTACCCCTCGCTGTGCTCTTGTTCCTAGTGGCTTTGGTCCACAATTACACTTAATTATGCTTGAGTGCTGATGTTTTGGACCTAGCCTGAACTCTCTTTTTCTCTCCCTCTCCAGGGAGTACCCCAGCTGCCCTGTGCCAAGGCCCTGTACAACTACGATGGCAAGGAACCTGGGGACCTCAAGTTCAGTAAGGGTGACATCATCATCCTGCGACGCCAGGTGGATGAGAATTGGTACCATGGAGAGATGGGCGGAGTCCACGGCTTCTTCCCCACCAACTTTGTCCAGATCATCAAGCCGCTGCCGCAGCCCCCGCCACAGTGCAAGGCCCTCTACGACTTTGAGCTGAGAGACAAGGAGGCAGATAAGGACTGCCTGCCCTTCACTAAGGTGAGTTATAGACAACTGTACAGGCCACAGCCCTACCACATAGGACATTGTCACTAAAGATGGAAACTATAGTTTCTTGCAAGCTATACAACCTATACTGTTTTTTCAAAGCTGTCAGTTTGGAGCATCTAACAGCTTAACAACTGTAGATTGTAAAAGCTCTGTGGCTTAACCCTGACCAAACCTCAGAGTTTGCACTGCATTTTGCACTACATTTGCACTCTGTATATAGATTTTTCTATTGTGTTATTGACTGTGTGTTTGTTTATTTCCCATGTGTAACTGTGTTGTTTTTTGTCGCACTGCCTTGCTTTGTCTTGGCCAGGTCGCAATTGCAAATGAGAACTTGTTCTCAACTGACCTACCTGGTTAAATAAAGGTGAAATAAAAACAATCAAAGAGTGAAACTGTGTTCATGTCTGTCTGTCTCTGCAGACGTGTCCTGCAGATGCAAGACATTTTTCCTCCTATTGTAGAGGACCAGTTATCCACTGGCACACCTAGAGCTAGACGGCTACTGTACCGTTGATAAATGACTACATTTCTGGATCTATTCTAATCTCAAAGGGTCATTCATTTTTATCTTGGGCTTTTATAAGCGGTCTGTTTTTTATGCCTAATGAGCAAAAACTGAAACAAAAAGTGCTTATCTTGTTCCTTTCTAAACAGCATCCTGTGTACTCTTTTACTCAAATAATGAAGCCTTACTATGGGCACTTCTGTACGTTTTAATGAAACATGCTCTCTCTCAGCCTCTTTATTCTTCTATCCTGGGTGTTTTTTTCCTAGAAGATCTGAATCTCTGCTAATTAGCAGCATCTTTAATGACAGTCTACCCGGTAACAAGCTCTGCATCTTTTCTCTTATAGGATGATATTCTGACTGTGATTCGCAGAGTGGACGAAAACTGGGCAGAGGGAATGCTGGGGGATAAAATTGGAATCTTCCCCATATCATATGTTGAGGTAAGCAAAATGTTCCTCCAAGTCTTAACAACCGGAGTGTACCTGATATGTCCAGGCAAGCATTTTACCTCAGGTTAGAGGTTGGAAAATGCTGAGTATGTTAGAGCTATACATTTTTTGTTGCTTTGTTAGACATCGTGAAAAATGTGCACATTAGTGCTCTCTTTGCTCTCACCTGTTGCTTTACCCCTGAAAACGGTCACAATATATTTCACCAAAGTACTTAACATGCCACTAGATTGACTTGCCATTGAGCACCTTCTCAGCAGCTCTCCAAATTCCCCTCTGCCCCTTATACACAGCTAGTGTCTGCTCTAAAAAGCTTTAGCAATCTTTAGCTTGACATCCTGAGGTCCTATAAAAGCCTCCATCATCACTGCCGTTTTAGGAGAGAACAGTCTGCTGGGAGGACGAACCTTACCTGTGTAATAGACCTGGGCTCGGTTTCCCGATAGCGATGGAACTTAAGGCTTACAAGTTTTTTTTAAACAATGCATCATTCCTACAAAGACCGAAAATGTAATATGCGTTTCCCAAAACACCACGCAGAGAAGAAAAATCTTACCTTAGTATTATAATTATTCCACAATACTGACAATGGATCATGACTGCACATATTGAGGCGGCTTATTCTAATGTTTACCCTAATGCACTAAAATCAATATATTGAGGCCGAAATTACTGACAGTAGCCTACAATTAGCAAAATAGAACTCAATTTAATGAACATAATGCAGTCATCTCGGTTTTCATTTGAAGCATATTTTTATCCTTCTTGTTTGTAACAATTGCAAAGACATTGGCAACTTTTTGTATTTGTAGTCAACTTTGTTGTAAAGTTATTGGTGGTCACATATGAACATCTTAATTCTATGTTTAGCGGATGTCTTCTGTGTATAAAGTGACGCGGTAGGGAAACATCTAACGGCGTACTGAGGCCTGAGTTAGATTACAAGCGTTTTCAAGTGCAATGTTTAACGGTACGCGTATTTGTACCCAACCATTCGGTCCACACTGAATCCGAATGAATACATAACAAAATAAAAATAATAACAAAAAACCCACTAACCTTATAGGCTAAGCCTATATGTTGAGTTGTAGGCCTATGCCTCTTAAGTAAATCTGAGCTGAAAAAACCTTTCATGCTATTCCGTTAAAACAACTAGAGCCTATGCTCACGTTGTAATCAAAATTCAAATCGTAATTGACCTGTTTCAAGCTGTCCTTATGTAATGCGCAGCCGGGAACTAGTTCTGTACAATAGCGAGTGGTGGGGTCGATAAACCACAATTGGAGGATCCTCTATCATCGTTTAAATCTCCAGTTTGGGAACATTTTGGCTTCCCAGTAGATTACAACGCCGATGGACAGAGTTGACGATAAAACGTTAACAGTATGTTGCCATGCTCAACGAGAATAGCCTATGCAGCTGCCAACACCTCAAATAGGTTGACACATTTACGCCGACACCAAGACGGAAAAGCAAAGAAACAACAACGTAATATCATCTCCCTCTGCATTCAAGATGATTTTGACGGGGCCAAAGAAATGACAAGAGCAATAGGTAGGCTATGTTTAGACTTTTCGCATATCCAAGGCTATAAAACATTCCTGGTGGTTGAGAAGAGTTTTGGCACCTCGTGAAACTGCTCGAGCCACGTTACGAACTTCCCTCTTGCACCCATTTCAGCAAACAAGCCAAAGCAGAAGTTTTCAATTAATTGACCAATGCACCCAGTGTTACGCTTATTTAACAGGTATAGCCCATCGCATTGCTCCGCTGTGGGAGATGTACTGTGCTACAGTCCCACACCCTTTATGAGAGTCACAAGTGCGCATTTGACAGTGAAGGAGGCAATGTCATGCTGCATTCGTAACCCAGATGGAAGTGGGTATTTACCACATGCGACTGGGAAAAATCCACTTGGACAGCTCTCACACTGGTAATCACTAGTGGGAAATGTGGTTTATGAACTCTATAATTTGTTTGCAAGCAAGATTGGCCATTAGCCAATCGGTGTTCAAATCAAATGAATGCGTCCAACTGACATTTACGACTTCACAACTGGTAAATTCCCACCTCCCACATGGTTACGAACGCAGCATTAGAGTGGAACTTTGAGAGGCCCAACATAACAATCCTGTCACAACAAACAATGCCAGGAACATTGTTAATTACATTACATTTTCCTGCTGTACCGAAACTGAACTGTGACCCCAAAACTGCAATACATACTGAACCGTGGGTTTGGTGAATCGTTACACCTCTAACGGTAGAGAAGCTTAGGGGTGGGCAAAGGCTTGTCATAAAAGGAAGATACCTTTTGAGGAAGGCAAGGCATTTTCTGTGTGAATGCTTTTGTGAAAATAAGCAGAGGATACATTTTTTAAAATTATTTCTTCACATTTTTCATGGCACTTCATGTGACAGATTTAGATTTGTATAATATCCCTTGGGAATGGATGCAAAACCACTCATGGATGCAATTGACCAACAATTCTGTCAATGTGTACTCTACTGTATTCTACTGTGTAACTCTGTTGTTTTTGTCGCACTGCTTTGCTTTGTCTTGGCCAGGTCGCAGTTGCAAATGAGAACTTGTTCTCAACTGACCTACCTGGTTAAATAAAGGTGAAATAAAAATAAAAATAAAATCAAAATGTCATGGAGAACAAGCTATAATGTAGGTTTTCGTGGCCACACTTGATTGTGCCTGACTGAGTTATTTTTGTATAGTGATTTTATACTGATACCCATTCTTCTATATTTGGTTGTTAATACTTGGCTGTACATTTGCTCTAGTACTACGTGGTTACATGGGACCCTGTGGTGAACCCAGCTTAGCAAGGCCTCTCCTCAGGATTGGTGTGAAATTCTCCACTTTTATGTCCTAAGTAGAGGGAGAGCAGCTCAGGGCTATTGGTGTTGTGGAGTGCTCCCTCGTCCTCCCTGTGATTAGCTAAACCCTTTTTAGTGTTCCTCCTTTGATTCCTACCTCACATGAAAGGCTGGGAAAGCCTGCAGTCTGCTCTCCTCTGCTCCGCTGCCTGGCTGAAAACCCTCCACACCCACTCCCCCTGAGCCCAAGGTTTTCTTTCAACCCTCTGGCACTGGCAGCATTCTCAGCCTACTGCTTTCTCCCATCAGATAAAGGCACAGGGTGGTTTTTACTACAACTAGTTTCATTATGAAGAGTGACGGCTTTCATTATCATATTAACGATAACGACTCCCTTTCTCTCCTATCTACCCCACCCCATCCTGCTCTCCTTCCCCTCCTCTCCTCTTCCCCCTCTCTTCGCCTCCTGTAGTTTAACACTGCAGCCCGTCAGCTGATTGAGTTGGACAAGCCTGGGGACTCCAGTGTGGACTCTGGCGAGGGGGCCTCGTCGGGCCCCCATAGTAATGGTGGCCCCCACCGGGCTGGGGAGAAGAAGAACACTAAGAAGCGCCACTCGTTCACATCCCTCACCATGTCCCACAAGCCCTGTCTGGCCCCGCCCCCCCAGAGACACTCCATGGAGATCAGTGGGCCCGTCCTCATCAGCTCCTCCAACCCCACGGCAGCCGCACGCATCGGAGAGATCAGCGGAGGACTGTCCTGCAGCGCACCCTCACAGGTGAGAGAGGGTGGAGGGAAGGAGGGGGAGGCGAGGGGGAAGGAGTAAATGGGAGATAGTAAGGGAGGGCTCTCCTGCAGCGCACTCTAACAGATTACATATTATATGGTGAGATGATGGGAGGGAGGAGAGGGGAGAGAGCTTCTGCATTCCCCCTAGCCCCAGTGTCTCTGTACTGTTTGGTAAGGGGCCTTTGTATTCAATGAGGAAGCCACTAAATCTCTCTCTGAAGCAATCTGTATGATGAATGGACTTAATTTGTCCAGAACCCTGACTTTATTGTCCCCATTAATTTGTCCAGAACCCTGACTTTATTGTCCCCATTAATTAATTCTTCCAGAATTGACTGCATATTTTTGTTCTGAACAATAACATCCCCTTAAACCAGAATTGGAAAAACCATCATGTTGGCCAGCATAGCAGCTCATTTGTCTATGGCTGGGTGTCTCTACTATGGACAAGTGTATAGTCACTGCCATTTATGTCATGGTATAGGTGATGATAGACTGTCTTGGATATGGATATGCTCCTCTCTTGCACCAGGTCTGTCATAGCCCTCAGTGTGTATCCTGCCTCCTGCCCATGTCGGCTCCACTCTGTCCATATGGGCCTATTAATCAGGGGTAATGAGTGCGAGAGAGGAACAGGGGGAAACACTTGTTGCTCACGCAACAAGCACAAACAAGCATATTCAACTAACATTCTTGTTTTCATCCCATGTTTGTTTCCCTGACAAAGATTCCCACTCTCCTTCTGTCACCACACACTTCCCTCCCTCTCTCCCCCCGTCATTTCAAACAGGCTATTGCTCCGTCCAAGTGTTTGAAATCACGGATGCGTGACTCCACTCGCACGCAAAAAAGACTGCAGCTTAGCCCCAGAGGTTACCACAGCAACCTCGGAATGGCAACAACTCACAGCTGCTCTATGGCTGCCTGGCACTGTAGAGAGCGAGGGGCTGGGTACATGGCAGGCAGGCAGGCAGGCAGGCAGGCGTTCTGTGACAGACAGAAGCTGTGAAGAGAGGAAACCTTTAGAAGGTTGCTTAGTTTTTCATTATTATTATTTTTTTCATTTTCACCCCAGCCTGCCTGGTATAGAGTAGGGACTTTTATACTGGCATTGCAAATGACCATACACGCTTTATATGAAGACCAGATGTTGACTACATCTCATCAGTGTTTTTTTGGTTTGAAGTATCTCAAAATAAGTATATTCTTTCTGAAATGTGTTGTTTCGTATTAAACCAACAGCGCTTTATTGTCTCAGGTTTGACAGCATTCATATAAATGTAACATGCAAAAAAAAAAGACACAGGTCCATACACGTGGTCTGCGGTTGTGAGGCCGGTTGGATGTACTGCCAAATGATCTAAAACGAAGTTGGAGGCGGCTTATGGTAGAGAAAGAAACATTAAATTCTCTGGCAACAGCACTGGTGGACATTTTTGCAGTCAGCATTTCAATGGGTCTTTCTCCATTCTGATTGTTTTATACTGTTCAGTTGAACCTCAGCCCCAAAACATTTAAACATTTTCATCAATTCCTGCACTCATTTGAGCTCATTTCCACACTGCCACGCAGGGCTTCACTATATGGGCAAAAAATCTAGGCCTTTATTTTTAACCAAATGTTGCAATTGCGATTTAGACCAAAAAACACGGGTGAACTGTTGGAATCATGGAAATATAATGATTATTGTAATTCTATATAAAATGCCGGGGAGGAGTTATTTTGGCAGTGTTTCCTAGGGGACCCTAACATCTTTGGCTACATTAAATGTTTTCTCTTAGCTACTTCATGCTTTGCCTATTCCTCTTTGATTTAGAAGATACTGTTGCACAAACAACACGCTGTTTTAAGAATACACCATCACTGGTATCAGGCTGTATAGCTAGCTACGTTTGCTCTGACTCTACATTTATTAGCTAGTTAGCTAGCCATCTAATTAGTGATTAGCATTAGCGGCTAACACGAACTAGCAATTAGCATTAGTGGCTAACAAGATTTATCAACAACTTGCTAATAAAATACAAACTATGTAGCTGTTTGCAGATATAAGAAACAAACTAATGGTATAATTAAAACACTTGTGAATTTATATTAAGAAGCAAAGCGGAAACGGCATAGTTGTCGTCATCAATGTTGCACGACTATGCAGAATGAAAGCAAGTGTCTTATGGTTGAACAACAACAAATGCACTCCTTGAGTGATGGGGCGGGGCTAGGTGTGTGTGGAATGCACACGGAGAGAGAGCTGAGAGATGACTCAAATAGTGGCGTAAACTATAAAACTATATCACATTTAACAAACCAAACTACCGTTATAGAAGGTCTTGTTAAAAGCTTAAACCGGTCCGTGCATCAATACCGATGCATATAGTAAAATATGGTATACTGCCCAGCCCTATCATCCTCTTCTCTCTCTCACCTCCCTGGGCTCTGGGCTGCAACACATCTCAGACACGCTGACATGATTTACCCACAGCTTCTCCTGGGAAACAGCAGCCACACAAAGCCATTCTACAACTGGTGGCATTCCTTAGTTACTGCTCTCGTATGTGTGTTGACTATGCTGTCAGAGCATGTTTGTTTGTGTGTGTGTGCAGACAGTTCCTTTCATGTTGGGATGATCCATCTCTCATTAAAGCCGTGGCCCCACAGGGTGGGGGGGGGGGGGGGGAGAACCATGTCGTTAAACTCTCCAGACCTAGCTTTATCTGCCCTAATTATGAACCAGATAGACTCAGTATTATAAAACTTCCATGCACACCTGGAATCTATAGGATTTAAGATGGGTTTGATTTATAGATTAATGTGTTTTAATAAAAACATAAAAAGAATAAAGAGACTCCCCAGGCGAGGTCTGTGTGGCTCGGCCTCTTTTTTCTCTCCCTCCTCTTCGCTCCCTCCTTCAAAGCAGACAGAAATGGAAGCAGTAGTTGCCTGGGGGGCCAGAGGGAGGGAGTGTATGGGAATGAACACGCCCTCTGTCTAATGCTTTTATTTCAGTCAGAGAGTGGAAAGAGAAATGAAGAGACTGTTAACTAGATGTATAAAGGAGCCTGTAGTATATGAAAACAGACCTGCTACCCTCTATGTTGTAAAATGGAACATTTTCAGTTCATTTACAGTGTAATTGATGTGCCAGTGCTGTACACATACACTCGCATATGTTCCATGGAGTTCCTACACGTAACAAAATGCACAACCCAGATATAGCCTAGTACTTTGTCTGTCTTGACTGATTGCACCTTCCCCTTCCACACACTGTACCGTTCTACTGAACTGTTCAGTTGATTGAGTCTGAGGTGGGTCCTCTAATGATTCACCTTGAAAGGCATCTCTGCTCTGTCTGGGGCAGTCATGCATGGTGTTATGGAGAGTACAGGATACAAGGAGACGTCGTCTATACAACAGTATTGCCCTGTTACAAGGACAGCCACAGTGAATGAGTCCGTGGCTGAGGTCCAAACACTTAAGACACACCTTCACCTCTTACCCTCGCCTTATGCCCTTGGTGGAATCCCCGTCGCCATCTTGGAGTATGGTCCAAATGATTAGCCAAGCAAGGGAGGTTTGCAGCGTAAGCCCCTCAGACCTCTTTTTTTAGTAGAGTTTGCGAGTGTACAATTATGTCCCCTCCGGGGCCTGAAACTCCCCATAATTCAATTCGCGACAATTGTATATCCGCTAAGAAAAGTCAGCAAAAACTTAAGAAACAACATCAATGGTGAAGTCAACATACAAGTGTTAGTAAAAATGTATGCAAATAAGTTAAAAATGGTGCTACTAATGCATATGTAGAAGTAAAATATTTTCCTCCTTCAGAAGTTCCAGCTATGCAGGCTAACATTAGCTAATTAATTTGCTAGCTAACTATCACACAGTAGGCGTATATTAATAATTATATAGTTCATGTAAATAAATATGCAATCATAATTGACTGTAGCGCATATAAAACGCACAAGTTACCGTTGACTGAAAACACAATCATCGCGGGATGAAGGAGTGACGAATTTCCGGGCAAGTGTGGTCCATTTTAAAATAATACCTTCCTCCCTCGCCCCTTGCCCTGCAATTGTACGTCACGTCACAGCACGTCATCAGAAGTGTCCACTTAATTTGAGGGCTGAGGGGATAGGGTGTCTTAAGTGTTTGGACCACTGGGGTTCACAGTCTCTCAGCAAGAGACTTCAGCACTCACATGTCTTCACCCAGCCAATGAAAACTTGTGCTTGGCAGTCATATGACCCAGGGATGCAAACTAGTCACCTTTCAGCGAAATTCGGCTTTGGATCACTACTGGCTGTCCTAGTAAGTGAACAAGTGATGCACGTTTGGAACAATACTGGCGTCCCCTGAACGATAACGAAGAGGTAGGCACCCGATTTAGACAACAAATGAGAAGGTGAGCTGGAACAAGAATTGTTAGCATTGTTAAGTATCTTGCTAGCTGGATCGAATTATCCGTTAACTAACTATCTATGAACTAATGTTTTCCCTCTACATTATGTGGTTAATTTTCAGAATGAGAATGAGTAGGTGAAAATGAGGCGTTGCTTTTTAAACAAGTGGATTCTGGGATGAAGTGTAACTGTAGCTGTGCCTGCTTTAAGCTGGATGCCACTATAGAGTTGAAAGGAACCACACACTTTCCCTCTTTCTCACTTTTTCAAGAAGGTGGAGTAAAAGGTGTATGCCAGGTGTACATTCTGCCTGAAAGAGAGCAGTTATGCCAACAAAGGGTCTCATGCTCTGCTGCTGGCACATTGTAGAACAGATGTCCACAGGCAGAAAGTGTACATTGTAATAACCTGCTGTGTAGCCCAAAGCTATTGTTGCTTTTGTTGTGTTAAACTTGACATAGTTGTGTGTGAGTGAGGGGGGATTATTTTAGTTTTTACTCAGTGAACATTATTTTTGCACACATATAGCCTTGTGCACTTGATCGATGTCTACTACTATAATCGTAGCCACTATAATAGAGAAACAAAATAGAATGCCTGTTTGATTCATTCTATTTCTACTTTAAGATGCAATATTTAGATGTGCGTGGTCACATCTAAATATTGACAGCCTATTATAAAGGCTGTCATGGCTAACTGCAATATTAATGTGTTTTTTTTTCTCTGGACTTGACATTTGCAGTAAAGTCTAGTCAACAAATAACATTGGATTGCTTTCCTTATGTAACCGGTGTAAAATGGCTAGCTAGTTAGCGGTGCATGCTAGTAGCGTTTCAATCTGTGACGTCACTCGCTCTGAGACCTTGAAGTAGTTGTTTCGCTTGCTCTGCTAGGGCAGCTGGGAAACGATGCTTTGAGGTTGACTGTAGTCGATGTGTGCAGAGTCTCTGGTTCGAGCCCAGGTTGTGTCTGGGAGAGGGATGGAAGCAACGTCTTGGTTGTTTAATTAGTTAAAACCTATAAATTAGCATTTTAAAGCTGATATTTATTTGTTATCCTCCCTAGCAGGGATTTCAGTGCAAAAAAATAAAAGTGCCCCCTTTTTGGGCCCTCACCAGTTTGCATCCCTGATGACCTCACCCAGCCAATCGTGTCATTGGGACACTAGCACAGCTTGATTGGTTAATTGGATTCAAGGTGACATTTTCCATTCAATGTGACATTTTAAGGCCATGTGTGAGAGTTAAAAATAACTAGTCTGTTAGTTCAAACATGACAACTTACTTCTACCCATGTGAGACTGGATGTGAGGGGACAGACTGGCACAAATGGACCAAGACATCTGTCCCCTCCGATGGAGCTCCAATCAGTTGCAACTATCGTTGAAAAATGCCATAGTTGTTCTAGCACACAGTTCTATGTTCTGTGTGTAAAGTCTATGCCTAAAAGTATTATATTGTAGGGGAGTAGTAGTGGTATTGGTTGAGTAAGTTGTCTGACTTTCTGTCTTCTCTCCTCAACAGGTACACATCTGTACAACTGGACTCCTAGTGACCCCTCCCCCCAGCAGTCCTATTACTACGGCAACCGTCTTCACATTTCCCCCAGAGACCAGTTACACGTCCATCCCCGTGGTAGGTTCTCCTCTCTGTAAAACTTCTACTGTGTTCAGACCAACCGTTCAATATAACAGTAGGATTCTTGCTAATTAGGCCTGGCAACTTTCTTCATTCTATTTTACATCATGGTTTTTTTACTATAAAATAAGTGTCTTGACTCTGATAGGGGCTCAGGAAATAAGTGTCTTGTCTGCTAAATGAACAAAACAAGGTATGCCATTGCACAGCCATATGCTTCTACAAGCAAGCGCCACTGCTGAGGTTACTGGCTTTTTGAAGATTGTGTTCCACCATATAATATAACCAGTTGATATTACGGTTTCAGTAAATTGATCTTAAATGGCACTTGCTTTTTTTATTGACTGAATGGGGCCGTTTAGCAATTAGGATTTGTTATCTGTAATGGTTATGATAAATGAGGCATTGCTGTGCACTGTTGGCGTAGGCCTATAGATAAATGTGCAATAAACATTTTTCTCCAGTGCAGTTCTAAAATGAGATTTTTTATACTCCGTTTGATTATCTGAGTACTTGGGGGATCATTCTAGTACTCGTAACAGTCAGAACATTTAAAATGCCCATTCCTACACCTAATAATAGTTTTAAAGTATTTGATGTTACTTTACTTACATGCTATCGTGTATGGGGGAGGCTGATGTATCTGCTGCTTTGTCTGTTGTGTGTTTAACTGACTGTGGCTGTGTTGGTATGTGGTACTGCTGAACGGGGGAGAATGTGTACACAAAGGTTAAGCTCTCCGCTTCACTGGGGAACTAACTCTACATGATGTTTCTGTACAGATTTTTCTGGCCTGCAGGCAATGTAATTAACTCCGCTCCAGCGTAAGCAGCGCACGCACACACATACACACAGTAGCACGTAGGCCCTTCTGAGTGCATTTCCACCCCCCCTCCCCCACTGTTCCATGGTAGTGATGTCTGTCTGCTCCTCAGGCCTGTTAATGTCAAGCTGAGACACATTTATCTTGTTCCTGGTGATGGGGCCTGAATTATTTAGCATCTACAATGTCTTTATCTGCAGATATATAGGTAGTTTTGCATGTTTAGAAGAAAACAAACCCATTTCCCAGTACACCAATATGTCAGTGAGTATGTGTAAGAGTTGTTTTGGTCTGGTTTCTGTCACGTTAGAGGCAGAACAAGAGGGAAAGTAGAGCCCAGAAGAATCCGCTCAGAGCGGCCCTGAGGGCTAAACTATATAATGTTTACAGAAATGTTTTTACTTTCATATGGTCCCAATTAAACACAGCAAAGGATTCACCAGGCCCCAGTGTTGTTTCTATAGCAACAAACAAACACACTACAGATTCCTTCCCGGTTCTATGGGGAAGTTGGGGACGAGACCAAACTTCTGTGCCAAGCGATACTCTCCCTCATTGAACAGAGAGTAAATGATATCCCTCTTTCACCGAGCAGTTTATTTCATTATGTAACACATAGTCATTGGTTAAAAGGCCAGGGGTGTGGTTCTCATGTATCATTGCATCAAGCTATAATGTAACTCTGTCATGTTGCACTGAAGGCAGTGAGTTGTTTACTTGTTTCCTGTCTTTATGTTACAAACAAAGCAGTTTTTCATGTGAGGGATTCACTTCAAGCTTATTGTGAACTGTTCTGTGCTGTCTGATCTTTGTTTGACTGTTTGCTTTTTTGACAGGATGCTCTCCCTCCTCCCCCGCCTCCTCCCCCACAATCATCAGCGGTGGGAGCAGCCTCCTCGTTGGCTGCCAGTCAGAGACCTTCCCCCAGCACAAGCGACCAGAGTGGGAGACAAAGACCCACAGTGTGAGCACACAAACACACACAGATGTACATGTAACACTCTTCCATGTATAATGTACCAGCACACTAAACCAGAGAGAACATGTATTGAAACAGCATATTCCACACATGGCTAGGGTGTGGGCGCGTCTGAGAGTTCTGGGAGTTCTCCAACCCTCTAAATGACCGCTCAGCTATCAGTGTGGAGCACCAGAGGTTGACCCAGAGCACAGGTGAAGGGTGAAAGGTCAACACCTGTGGGAGTCTCCTGGGTCCTATCAGAGATCCTGCCTGTGACCCCTGACCTCTCACATCATTACTCTGAGAGACTCCAGACACCTGATAGGAATTAGATGCGGTCCACCTCCCCAAAGTGTGTGCATTTTTCTTAATTTCCTCTCCCCTGACACCAGTGAAAGTGTCTATGCTGTCTGTCAACAGTGGTTCTTTAAATCCTCTTCCCCTCTGAGGTTCTTGGAGACGTGTCTTTCCCACTCCCTTTACAGCACCTCAGTGTACCCCTGACTCACATAGCTGTGTCATGCAGAACGTTACCATAGTATAGGGATGGGCAACTTTGATGGGGGTGAACTCATCACGAGGGGCCGCAGTGGCTCCCGGATCTATGTACCCACACCAGCAGTCAGAGCCGGCCCTAGCTATTTGGGGGCCCCCAGTGAAATTTTAGGGTTAATTTCCTGCAATTCTACATATTTTGCCATGGGGTGGAGAGAAGATTTTGCAATTGTATAACTCATTTTATGCAGGTATACTCATTTTGCCATGTGGTGTATTTTCTGCATTCTACACATTTTCAGATAAATGTGGGGCTCCCCGGTCGGTAATTTGATCACGATTAGATACAGTGCCTAACTAACTTGGCTGACATGGGCTAATTGAGTGACTGTCAGTAACCACGTTTACATTCACAATTTCTATGCGACAGCTGTGATGGAAACAGGACGTTTTTGTACAATTTTATAAATGCCGACAGATCATTTGTTCGTTCGGCATGTGGGATCTTTTTGTGACTAAAGTTAATTATGCGAGAAATGGCGGTGGAAACTTTGTCACGCAATAATATGTTGTGTCGTCCTCCTACTACGACTCGGGAAACCGTGCAGTTTATTAGGCTACAGATTAAATAAATTATGATTAACTTCACAGGGTGGTGAAAGTGCACAGTGATCTTGATGCTTCCAATTAATATTGAGGGTCTTATTCTGTTGACATGATTATGGATGCTTGACTTCCGTTTGACAACTAAAAATGTAAATAATCTCCATAATCTCATGTAGACCAGCCTACCCGCATAACCTTCCCGCGCTGTGTCTGCAAGCTTTTGGTTAGAGCCCACGTGCCAAGTACAGAGTAGCCCCTAATAGGAGTAGGCACATTTGCTATGTAACGCAACCGTTTTTGTGACTCGGTAGAGATGGAAACACATTGAACTTTTAGATTTTTATTCGGTACATGAAAACATAAGGTAAAAAGTACATTTTGTTTGCACTACCTAATCACGCACTGATTTTCCACCAAACCATGTCAGGTTTGGTGGTAACACCACTGTTGGGAAAATGCACATTTTCTTTATGCAATTTTTTAAATATTCGCATGAAAATTGAAATTGCACCTTGTGTATTCTACTAGTTTAACTCTCAACAGTGAGTTGAATATTTTTTGTGGGGGAATTGATGCGCAGGCCTACTAAAGGGGTCGCCAGTTGCCCATCCCTGCTCTACAGTAATATAGTGCCGCTTTCTTGAACGTACTGTAGGAAGACCAGTCCAAAGGGGAATGTCGATCTCGGTCAGCCATTAAGTATTTGTATATATTATGGATCCCCATTTACTGCTGCCAGGGCAGCAGCTACTCTTCCTGGGGTCCAGCAAAATTAAGGCAGTTATACATTAAAAACATTACTATACATTCATAACATTCTCTCCTCCACTTTGAATTCCTGATTCTACCTGGTTTTTGTTAGAGAGGCTTCCATTAAAGAACACCCTTTGTGTTCTGTTAGACAGGCAACTCTTTATCCACAATATAGCAGGGGGTGTAAAGCCATAACACAAGTTTTTCCAGTAGCAGACTATGATCGATAATGTCAAAAGCAGCACTGAAGTCTAACAAAACAGCCCCCACAATGTTATCATAAATTTCTCTTAGCCAATCATCAGTCATTTGTCTAAGTGCTGTGCTTGTTGAATGTCCTTCTCTATAAGCGTGCTGAAAGTCTGTTGTCAATTTGTTTACTGTAAAATAGCATTGTATCTGGTCAAACACCATTTTTTCCAAAAGTTTACTAAGAGTTGGTAACAGGCTGATTGGTCGGCTATTTGAGCCAGTTAAGGGGGCTTTTGCTTCCCTCCAGGCCTGAGGGAACACACATTCTAGTAGGCTTAAATAGAAGACATGGCAAATAGGAGTGGCAATATTGTCCGCTACTATCCTCAGTCATTTTCCATCGGTGGCTTGTCATTGTTGATCGACAACTATTTTTTCACCTCGTCCACAAGTACCTTGCGGAATTCTAAATGACAATGGTTGCCTTTCATAATTTGGTCCGATATACTTGGATGTGTAGTCTCAGCGTTTGTTGCTGACATGTCATGCCTAAGTTTGCTAATCTTGCCAATGAAAAAATCATTAAGAGCGGATTTTGCCCAAAATGTCATTAAAGGTGCTCCAAAGCTTTTTACTATCATTCTTTGTCATTTCTCTTTGTTTCATACTGTAGTTTCTTCTTGTTTTTATTCAGTTTAGTCACATGATTTCTCAATTTTCAGTACGTTTGCTAATCGGTTGTACAGCCAGACCTATTTGTCATCTATTTTGCCTCATCCCTCTCAACCATACTATTTCTTAATTCCTCATCAATCCACAGGGATTTAACTGTTTTTACAGTCATTTTCTTAATGTGTGCATGCTTATTAGTAACTGGGATAAGCAATTTCATAAATGTGTCAAGTGCAGCGTCTGGTTGCTCATCATTACACACCACGGACCATATTCTTCACATCAACAACATAGGAATCACTACAAAACTTATTGCATGACCTCTTATACACAAAATTAATCCCAACCTTTGGAACTTTGGTTGTCCTAGATATGGCTACTATATTGTGATCACTACATCCAATGGATTTGGATACTGCTTTCAAACCAAATTTATGCAGCATTAGTAAAGATATGATCAATAGATGTTGATTTAATTCCTGTACTGTTTAACTACCCTAGTAGGTTGATTGATAACTTGAACCAGGTTGCAGGCACTAGTTAGTTTGAAGCTTTCTCTTAAGTGGGCAGCCTGATGAAAGCCAGTCAATATTTAAACCACCCAGAAAGTATACCTCTATTGATATCACATACAATATCAAGCATTTCACACATGTTATCCAGATACTGACTGTTAGCACTTGGTGGTCTATAGCAGCTTCCCTTGAAAAAGAAAAGGAGAGCTGCACACTCTAGGAGCTCAGATACAATAATTGAATAACCTAATAACCAACGTTTCGACAGACAAGCTGTCTTCAGGGTATAGCAGCTTCCCACCAGAATGGGCTTTAGGTGAGGCAGATGAACATGTAGCCATATTACTTCAAAAGTATTTAATGAGATCCTCTAAGCTTTACAGGAATGTTGTTCTGAATATAAACTGCCATATCTCCACCTTTTTGACATTTCTGTATTTTCTGTAGATCTTATAACCATGTATTGCTTCCACTGTATCATCAAATGTATTATTTAAGTGAGTTTCAGCGAAAACTAGTAACAGATGACATTCATATTCTGACAAATTATACATTTCATGAACCTTGTTTCTTAAGCTACATATGTTAACATGGGCTATTTTTAACGCTTTTTTTCTTGCTTTACTAGGAAGCTTAGCAGAGGTAGACATACTCAGATTATTTTTATTAGTGCAGGGTGAGCTGCACACAGTGGACTTCCTACTAGGGCACACCACCTCAGTGTTAACCGTATTACTCTGGTTCATAGGCATATGATTACTTCATACAATTAGATGTTCTGAACCCATAACCTGTCTATGAGTCATTTTATCCTGATGTTAATTGGACAGTCCCTGTGTGTATGGTCACGTGTGTGTGTGTCTGGTGTATGTGTGTGTTTTGATGTGTCCCGTCTCGCTCTCCCCTCTCTACAGATACGTGGCCCTGTTCCCCTACACCCCCCGTAAGGAGGATGAGTTGGAGCTGCGAAAGGGAGAGATGTTCCTGGTGCTGGAGCGCTGTCAGGACGGATGGTTCAAAGGCACCTCCATGCACACTGGCAAGATAGGAGTGTTCCCCGGCAACTACATGAGCCCCGTCAGCAGGTCTGTCACACACACAGACGGAGACTTTACGTATGCACACACGCACATACAATGAACACATTTTGCTGCTATAACAGCCTCCACTCTTCTGGGAAGGCTTTCCACTAGATGTTGGAACATTGCTGCGGGGACTTGCTTCCATTCAGCCACCAGAGCATTAGTGATGTTGGGCGATTAGGCCTGGCTCGCAGTCGGCGTTCCAATTCATCCCAAAGGTGTTCGGTGGGGTTGAGGTCAGGGCTCTGTGTAACCCAGTGAATTTATTCCACACCGATCTTAACAAACAATTTCTGTATGGACCTTGCTTTGTGCACGGGTGCATTGTCATGCTGAAACAGGCAAGGACCTTCCCAAACTGTTGCCACAAAGTTGGAAGCACAGAATCGTCTAGAATGTCATTGTATGCTGTAGCGTTAAGATTTCCCTTCAGTGGAACTAAGGATCCTAGCCCGAACCATGAAAAACAGCCCCAGACCATTATTCCTCCTCCACCAAACTTTACAGTTGACACTATGCATTCGGGCAGGTAGTGTTCTCCTGTCATCCGCCAAACCCAGATTCGTCCGTCGAACTGCCAGATGGTGAAGCATGATTCATCACTCCAGGGATCGCGTTTCCAGTGTCCAATGGCGGCGAGCTTTACATCACTCCAGCTGAAGCTTGGCATTGCACATGGTGATCTTAGGCTTGTGTGCGGCTGCTTGGCCATGGAAACCCACTTCATGAAGCTCACAATGACAATTTCGTTTTCTATAAAAAAAATTGTGACATGAAATTCATTATGAAATAAGGACGTTACTATGATTTTAGAGCTTTTTAAGGGAAATTCCAAAGCCAAAAATAGTAAACCATTGTCTCTGATCAGGTCCACATTGTTTAGACATCAATAGAAAAATAAGAAATTACTATAAAATACTAAAATATTTCAGTTGTGTATATTATGTTTAATTCCTTAAAGTAATCATCTCATCTCTGCTCAGGCAGTAGCAGTCAGCCAGCCTGGCCATCTAAGGTTATGTGCTCCCCATACTGTACTGTCTTTAGTCAAGCTATTTAGCTAGCCTGCCTATTTATGCTGCAGAGCTGTCTGACCATATCATTTTACTAGTTCTTCAAAGTAGATTAGGTATACTTTCACAAACTGTCTCTCTCTCGTCATTGTGTACATTCCTCTTCATGCGGTCTATGCTGTATCAGTCCAGAGATCTGTATATAATGACGAGATGCTCATGTCTCCACCCTAATAATGGGAGTCGTTGTCCCAAAGGCGGGGAAGGCAGGCGACCAAGCTCTACCTCTCCGATCCCGCAGCTGAATCAACTTTAGGAGACGGTCCTGGCGCCCTGACGCCTTCTTCACAACAATTGAACCTCTCTCCTTGAAGTTCTTGATGATCCGATAAATGGTTGATTTAGGTGCAATCTTACCAGCAGAAATATCCTTGCCTGTGAAGCCCTTTTTGTGCAAAGCAATGATGACTGCATGTGTTTCCTTGCAGGTAACCATGGTTGACAGAGGAAGAACAATGATTTCAAGCACCACCCTCCTTTTAAAGCTTACAGTCTGTTATTCTGACTCAATCAGCATGACAGAGTGATCTCCAGCCTTGTCCTCATCAACATTTTCACCTGTGTTAACGAGACAATCACTGACATGATGGCAGCTGATGCTTTTGTGGGAGGTCTGAAATGCGGAAAAATGTTTTTTGGGGATCAAGTTCATTTTCATGGCAAATAGGGACTTTACAATTAATTGCAATTCATCTGATCACTCTTCATGACATTCTGGAGTATATGCAAATTGCCATCATCAACACTGAGGCAGCAAACTTTGTGGAGACCAATACTTGTGTCATAAACTATTATTACCCTCGCTCATATCATACGCATTAGCTACTGAAGTATTTCTCTGCCATCAACCTGTATAGTATAGTTAACCATCCAACATCCACCAATGTATAGTGTACATATTCAGCCAACCACTCATACTACGCAATGTCCTTTTATAGCTTTTTTTTGCACTCCAGATATCCTGTATTTCTATACTTTTTCATACTGCCGCTCTATGTATCATGTACCGTGTATCTGTCTTTTGTGTACTTTCGTTGTGGCATTTTGCACCTGCCCTGTGTTTTTGTTGTAGCTGCTTGATAATGAAATTTCCCCCCCGGGGGATCAATAAAGTACCTATCTATCTATCTATCTATCTATCTATCTATCTATTCTCAAAACATTTGGCCACGACTGTACATACATACTCGCGCACACACAAACTGATCTCTGTATATGCAGCTCCCAGCCCTAACCCCTCCTCTCCTCTCTTCTTGTCTGTCCCTTTAGGACAGCATCAGGCAGCACCCAGCCCAAAGTGCCCCTGACTCTATGCACCCAGGCTGGGCGAGGGGTCACCATTGTCAGCCCCTCGTCCACTTCTCTGGGGGCCATCGTTCCAGGGCCTGACTTCAACAGGCCCCTCCCCATCTGTCCCGGCCCTGCCCCCTCCAGCCCCTTACCCGCTGCTATGGTGACGGCTGCTCACGTGGCACCCGGACAGGCCAAGGTTCTCATGCACATGACCTCCCAGATGACTGTTAACCAGGCACGCAACGCTGTCAGGACAGGTAGGATCACCTACTAGAGGAATGGAGGTGTGCAAGTATACATTCTATGTAGCCTGAGGGTGGGATAGTGTATTTGATTGTGAATATATAGTAGGTAAATGGTATGTGTGTATGATCTAACCCTGTGCCTCTCTTCTTGCCCCTGCAGCCTGCCACAGTCAGGACCGGCCCACCGCTGCTGTGACACCCATCCAGTCCCAGACCTCTGTAGCCTATCTGCCGCACCTGGCCGTGTGCCAGTCCCAGCCCTCCTCCTCCAACCCGGCCCAGGGCTGTGTCCGTGCCGGTGTGGCACTGGGATGTGCCGCTGCCTCCCTCACCCCGCCCAATGTCAGTGCCGCCTCACTGGATCGTGATGCCCTGCGACCGGTGGCTGACCTCACCGTGCCCGTTGCCCCAGGCAACGGCAACTCAACATCAGCTAATTCCTCCCTCGCCTGTCGGCTGGACAAGGACGGCAAGGTAGCACCCTAGCCATCAGTATTGCTATCAGCAATGTTAGAATATTTCTCAATGTTAGCATATTTCTTATGTTTGTGTATACTTCTATTATGCCTAGCATATTTGGCTGGTGTTCAACACGTCTACAGTGGATTGCTAAATCTCGTCTGGTGTCTGGTGCTCTTGTTTACTTCAGAGTATTTTGAATACCATGCGCTCTGTATGTTGTTGAACACAGAGTTTTTATCTTATGAAACAAATGTATGCACAGAGCTCAGTCTGTTTCACAGGCGAGCCTTGGGAATTGAGTTAGGGAGTGACTAGAGATGGGAGTCAGTCCAGGCCAGCCAACACAAACTGAACAGGCAGCTGGCAGCAGGCCTGATGACATCATTACAACACTGATTAGTCAGCCAACAACCTAATGACCAAGACAATGGATTCTGTTTATGCAGATTCTAATCTCACCACAATTAATTACTGTAAGACAGTCTATATCCAGCCTACACCATTATCAGATAAGTGCAACATAATTGACTTGTTCCTCTGTTTGGTTCTGTCGTTCTGCAGAGGGAGAAGAAAGGACTTCTGAAGCTGTTGTCTAACAAGAAGAAGTCTCGCCCTTCTCCCCCCTCCTCCCCCACCCTGGAGGCAGAGCAGGCTGCTACGGGGGAGGTCTTCCATAGGGCCATGGGCCCCGACACCACCCCCTCCCCCTTGCTCTCGTCCACCACCGTTGGCGTGGGTAACCATGGCCGTGCAGTCCCCTGCCCCGTGGAGCCTGAGCCTACTTTAGCCACCGCCTACACTTCATCCTCAGCCGCAGAGTTAACACACCGTAAGAGCAGCCCCCTGGACGGCTGTGCCCCCATCGCCCCGCCCCCTCGCCAGGCATGCTCCTCCCTCATCTCCCAGCAGCACGACGCTCGGCCAATCATATGCGAGAGGTACTGCATTTTGTCATAGGACAGTGACATGTAATTCTAAAAATGGTCTGCTGGATTTGTCTGTAGCGTTTCTGACCTCCTGTGCTTCTGCCAGGTGTGTGTGTGACTACAGTATCCTCTCTGAACCCCTCCTTCTTCTCCCCAGGTACAGAGTGGTGGTGTCCTACCCCCCTCAGAGTGAGGCAGAGCTGGAGCTCAAGGAGGGAGACATAGTGTTTGTCCACAGGAAGAGAGAGGACGGCTGGTTCAAAGGAACACTTCAGAGGAACGGCAGGACCGGACTGTTCCCTGGCAGCTTCGTAGACATCATCTGACTGACCGTCTGACTCACACTGGACCACAGTGGACCGACCATGACCTGACCACACCATGAACTGACCATCAATGGAACCACATCAATGGAACCACTTTGTTGTTGCCTTGTTTTAGGGTCAAACCAGATCAGGTTGCTAGGGACAGTAACATCAGATGGATACATACACAACCTTATAAGAGGTCCTCAAAGCACAGGAGGAGAATGATGAAATAGTTTCTACAGAGCTGCAGAGGAAGAGGAGATGACTGGAGGACAGCACACTACTCATGTTGATTTTCTTTTTGTCAGTTATTTATCTGTAACAATTCAAAACGTTATGTGTGCCTTGTACTGTTCCTCACTTTATTATATGTAGGAAACCATATGAACTGTTTATAGATGGAAATATGACAAATTGTAACTTATTTTTTAGTTTTAGTTTTCTGGAAAAGATGCGCTTGGCCTTTGGTTGTGTTTAGGGTTTCAGTTGGCGCCTTCCTTATGACACATTTTCTTATTGGCTGTGGTGCTGTATGTTAATACTGCACGGCGTCTCCGCTGATTGGCTTTTAAGAGCTAACAAACAATACAGCAGATGGGAGGAGAATGAGTGATGTCATCATCAGCACATACAGTGTAGCATGAAAATGGGTTGAGGTGGGCCCGATTCCAATCTGATCCCTTGAGCCTATTATTCTATTGACTGGAAGGTATGAGCTGTGTGGCAGTAGCTCCATAACCTCTGGTTGGGTAGTTTGTGTTTCTGACTTATTGCAAACACCTAGTCATCTAGTCATTTGAGATCCATGAGAGGCAGAGGACTTGTTTGGAATTGGGCTCTGGACCTCTCTCCAACAATGGAGTTTGCACAACCTCGTCCTGTATCCCTTGGACTCTTGGTGTCCCAAACTGGGTTCTCCTTGGGCTCCAGGACCCCTTATTGGAGACCGAGACATCTTGATAAAAGTATTATGCTGTTGATGCAGGGTGAGGTTATCAAAACGTTCCCTTAACGTTAGGAAAGCCGTCTGCTGTTGATGGACATTATTAGGTACTGGGAGAGGGATTTTATGTTCTTGCCTTTTTTGATGTGTTAAAACTAAAACACTCCGTAGTTCTTTCAATCAAATGCTACTTACTGTATGTTCTATGTGTACTTATTGAACATTGTAGCTGCTCCCCACTCCCCTAATAGTAGACTAACCTTATCGGACCTAGCTCTAGATCTCAAGTGAGCGACAGACATCACATACAGTACAGTAAACATGCTACGACTCTGATGGCTACATTTTAATAATATATTGATATTTATATCCACATGGATCTACACGACACCAGATGCTCTGGACCGTGTCTCCTACAGCATGGAGATGTAGCAAGACTTCTGACAGACCTGATCTATGTATGACCTTCAGGGGTTCTCAACTGATCTATGTATGACGTTCAGGGGTTCTCAACTGTCATTCCGAACGCGTCTTGTCACTACAAGACAAAACACTGCATACTTATAAAGCACACACTGTTTTCCTAATGTAACATATCATTATCACTCCTCCAATACAAGCTTGTGTATTTCTCCTTGAATTTGCTAGAAAAGTTTTTTTTTAATACCGATCCATGACTGGTTTTGTCGGATTAAGCTGTACAGTGTGTCTATATAATGTCTGATGTTAAGGGTTCTATAGACTTGAATATGGTTTGTGTGTGGTTGGTTAGATGATGATGATTCGGTACCAGTTTTGTTGTTTTCTGTTTGTTTTCAAAGCACAAAAAAGTGATTTTGAGTGGAGTAGAGTATGTGAAACCTCACTGAGCTTTGGGTCCTACTTATTTTCAACTCCTTTCATTTCAAAATAATCCAGTGGGGGCGAAATGGCACTCTCCCTCCCACTTGTGCTCCTCCCTGGGCCTTCAGTCATGGTAATGAGATTGACAGCACTGCTAGTAACAAAAACAGAAACATCAGGCACCACATAATGAGCCATTGATTTGATCAATCATATTTGTTGGCAGTGGAGAACAGTTTAAATTTGATTATAATAGTCAATGATGGACAGTAAGTGGTTGTTCTATTGTTAGTGGTCTGTGAGGGGTGTCTGCCTACCTTCACTATAGCACACAAGGCAGACAACAAGAGGCTAACATCCTCTGTTTATTCCTGCTGCAGCCTCTCCTATCAGATGCTGTTGTGCGGTATCAACAGATAAAGCTTCTGTCTAAATTACAGATTGGACCTTTAGGCACTAATCCACCCCAACAAGAGGTTTGCTCTTAGCAACTGGGTATCAACTGCAGTTAGTCTCAAATTAAGGACATTTCAAACACCGGATGGTGCTACATTTAGGACCTGAGGGGAATGGAGGTGACTGAATTCTCCTGACATTTCTAAAGCGTGTTTGTTTGAGTGAGTGGGTGTTTGTGTCAGGCAGAGTAACGGGGACCACTGTTTGTGACTGACTTCTGAATATGTTGTAGTTGATGTTTTGATATGATGTTTTTAGTGCTGGGTGGAGGCTGTATAAAGAGGTACGAATCACTGTTCAGACCTGTTTGCTTCTCAATTTGCTTGTGTAGAATTAACCTAATGTTCCACTGTTGTCTTGGCATTCACCATCTCCACCTAAGCTCTTGTGCTGAACTGGGTTTTTCTTGCTGATGAGCCTTTTTTTCATAAACACACACCATACATTTACACTTACTGTACCATCAGTATATACCTTAGTCATATTTATTTTCATATCTATAGTTGGATGATCAAATAATGCTTATTTTCTTTACATTGTCTGACTGTCAAGAACAACCGAACCAGTTAGCTTTGGTGTTCCTGTGAACATGTTGTTTTGGCTGTAATCTCATGCCTTGTTGGAACACAAGGTAGCACTAAAGTTTGCTTTATTAAACTAAACAGATTATCCTTATGCCAAGGTGACTTACTTGATTGTTTTGGGTTATAGTTATTTTTATATAGTTAAGTCTGATCATGGTGAAATTGGCATCCTCTTGTTATTTGGCACAATACTATGTGCAAAACATTCTTAAGTATCGAAGGGAATAGCACATTTTGTAAACATGACTATAACAATAAAAGCTAATGGTTTCCATGGTTTTGTCAGTCCTCTCAATTTCTGTTTGCGCCTTTGTGTTTAGATGGTCTCTTCCTGCCAGGGTAGAGCTGTCTGAAAACATTACCACCAACATGAGGGACTGGAGACATGACAGCGGGGCTTAAGATTGTGTGTGCAATGCACCAGTTGGTTTGTCTGAGCCTGTGTGTGTGTATATACAGTATATATTATCACTTTGGCACGTTTTTTATGTAAGTGGTATATTTTCGAAACTCTTAAGTACAACTGATAACCCCCCCGAGTTATTCATGCAACATCTAAGTTTTCCGGTAATTACCATGAGAACAGTTTGTTTAGCCAATACATCAGATAATGATAGCCTCACCATTTAGTCATTTTAATTTCCATTTAATCCAATGGCAAACATTTTTTTGAAGTGCTGAATATTAGATGGTAAATATCGTTTTGGTTAATATCATGGTTAAATAAAGGTGAAATAAATATAATTTGACTATAATATGACATTGCACCATTTTTTTTAAATAGTTTGTATCCGATGTCTGGTTGTGAGCATGTTGAGAAATGCTGTATGTCAGTCTTAGTTTCATTATCCTTCCTTATACATACCTAGGACAAATCATCAGAAATAGGGTATTGTAAAGCAGTTGGCTACTGTAAAAATGTAGCACGGTGTTGTATGCCATTTCGCTTGTCTCTTCTTGAAATTCAGCGCTTACAGTGAGTTATCATTGTAATGCAGATAAGTGGAACAATTATATACAACCCAGGTATTTCAGCAGTGCGTTTTGGTTCAGTAGTTATTGAGCAGTTTGATAGCAGTTTTAATAGTTCATTGTATATTTCGAAAATCATGACAAGACGATATCAAAAGTAAAGTGATTATTGCATTTTGAAAAGCAAATACTTACATTGAATATGAAAGGGTGATTTTGGTGCAATGAACAAGTGACTTTGTGAATTTGTTGTACTCATTCAATTGAAAATGTGCTTAGAGTTTTGGAACAAGACATTTTGATGATCTGTTTAGATTTTTGTGCTTAGAGTTGTACCAGTGATTAAAAACTGTTCAAAACACAGAGATCAGGTCACAATACAAAAGTAAAGCCTGGTTTTCACTTAAAAAGGAGGTAAAACACAAATCCCCAACAGCCAAACACTGCATATAGAGTCTATATAACAATGCATGTCTGTATTACCAGGAGAAAAGCTCCATGCTGTGTCTTCTTTTCCCACAGTGCAATAAACTCTACAGTGGTGCTCTGTGAGGTAGGTGAGTCATGCAGTCTCATGTCTGTGTGTGATGATGCTGAGCTGGATAATGTCTAAAGGAGCTGACAGGGTCTCTGTGAGGTCACACTGGTATGCTTCATCCAGATGATGGGTTGCCATGGAGACTTGACTGTGGTGGACAGAAGGGGGTTGGTGGCCTGACGGGGGACAAAGATTTGGATATTGAGATCAAGAGAAATGTGTGTTTTTCCACTGCTTGCTTTTCATCTGACTTGGCCCAGTTGGCTGCTATTTTCCCTCTCTCTCCCTCTCTCTTGTCAACACTGAGACTGTGTCTGGTTCAGTTTGCTCTCTGGTATCTAATGGTACTGGGTAATCTAACAGATTAATGAGGTGTCTGCTTAATCAATGAGCCTCGCTCTGTCATGACAGGGCCTTCCTACTGAAGAAGGAGGGAATCATTATCTCTGCTACAAACAGTGTAAATGTGTGTTTGTGTACAATACATGTTGGTGAAGAGGTGGGTGCGGGTAAGTCTATTAGATACTCTGTATATTCGTATATGACTGAGTGAGGCAGTGACCAAGAGTGATAAAGTTTTCATGGATTGATACAAGGACACAGACTGGAGCATACAATACACAGGCTTCCAGGGCAGGCAGATTTGGTGCATCACCATGTTTCATCGAAATGTACAGCTGTGTGTCATCCGCATAACAATGGAAGTTAACATTATGTTTCCGAATGACATCACCAAGAGGTAAAATATATAGTGAAAACAATAGTGGCCCTAAAACGGAACCTTGAGGAACACCGAAACTTTGTCAGAGGTCAAACCATCCACTGAGACGAACTGATATCTCTCTGACAGAGGGAGAAAGAGGGCCAATTGTCTACAAATTCTATCCTTTGGGAGGGGCAGAAAACCGTTTTCAAGCAGCAATTGAGTTGTGAGACTCTGGCTGTAGAGCTCATCACTCCCCCTAACTGGGAGGGGGCCAGAGACAATTACTCAATGCCGACACATCTTTCTAGCTAATTTACACACTGAAGCTATGTTGCGCTTGGTGACCTCTGACTGTTTCATCCTAACATCGTTGGTGCCGACGTGGATAACAATATCCCTATACGCTCTACACTCGCCAGATTTAGTTTTAGCCAATGTATAATCACTGGATGATTCTTAAGTCTAATATTGCGGGTAATGGAGTCGCCAATGACTAGGGTTTTCAATTTGTCAGAGCTAATGGTGGGAGGCTTCGGTGGCTCAGACCCGGTAACGGGTGGAGGAGAGACTTGAGAGGCCTCTGGCTCCGACTCGTTGCTTGATGGGGAGAACGGGTTGAAAGTTTATGTAGGCTGAATGAGCGACACCGGTTCAACATGCCGTCTGCATTTCTTTCCAGAAGCCCTGAGAAAATTGTCCGGCTGCGGGGACTGTGCGAGGGGATTTTTTTTACTAGTAACTGTACTTACTGGTGGCACAGACGGACACTTAAATTGGTGGCACAGACGGACACTTTCCTACACTTAAATTGCCCATGCCTGACGATTGCGTCTGAAGCTGGGTTTGCAGCGAGGGTATCCTTGCCACAAGACGATAGTTTTCCTGTATGTTATGAATACAGTGACTGCAGTTAACGTCAGATGGCATAGTGTTAATAATGTTACTACTTAGCTTCGGCTGGTGGAAGTCCTGTAGAAAAAAGTTGAATGAAAAAAAATAAAAAATTATAATACAAAGAATTTGACCAAGGAAAATAAAAATAAAAAGAACTAAGACGTTGGTAAATGTGTTAAATGAAAATTGATTTAAACAGTTATAAAAAGGAGAAGAAAAAAAACGTACAACTTGCCAGGTAGCCAAGAAGTAACAAACAGCACAGCACAGCAGAACAGAGACAAATGATACGCTCAAAACCTTTCAAATCCAGACTGTATCACAACCAGCCGTGTGACAGACTGTATCACACACACACACACACACACACACACACACACACACACACACACACACACACACACACACACACACACACACACACACACAGCACATAAACTGGCATACAATGCATAACACATTTCAGTCAACACCTAAAAACTACACCAAATGTTGCTCAACGGTTTTTGTAGTGTTATTTTCTTACAACATCCTCTGTGTTTTTCCATCTGAGGGTGTAGCTCATTAGACGGGTCAAACATCAACTTGTGATTTACCTTCTACTCTCCTGGAACCAAGTCACTGAGGACAGCAAATCAATCCTGAACAATTTCCAAATGTTTGAAACCGTCCAGCTGTGTTTGACCATTGTTTTTCACTGGTGACATTGAGCCGGGCCTCTGGACCTTGGGTCAGAGCGCGAGCCAGACGGAGACAACCTCCAGTATCTTACGGGTGCAAAGAGAAACGTAGGATAAAAGGTTAGGGTTAGTGTTATGCAAAGATTAGGGTTAGGGTTAGGGTTGAGGCTAGGGGTGGGATTGGACCGGATGTGGACATGAAACTAGGGTTAGGGTTAGGTAGCCTCATCGCGAATCAGGCTTGACAACGACATGATTTTGGAGGTATGTCAATGAGAGACTAGCGTTGAACTGGGATGTTGACATGAAGCTAGGGTTAGGGTAAGGCTGACCTAGTCTATGTTCAACCCCTAGTTCAACCCTAACCCTAACCCTAGCCTAGATTTCATCGTAATTTGTAAACTGTGGACAGGCTCTGGTGTGGTATGTTTCAAACGTCTGTGGGTACCTATGAGGGGCCACTGGCACTAGCTATGAGATGTATGTGCGTGTCTCTTGCTCCCCCATGTGGTTGAATTAATAAACACACTATAGAAAAGAAATGGCAACCTTCGTGTGTACTGTATAAATTATCAACAAACGTTTACTCGCGTTGTCAAAGGACATGGATTGTCAAACTAAAATAATTATATAGAGAGAAATGCCAATTGTTATCCATCTTAAATGACAACAGCGTTTTCCCCAAAAACATTTAATTTATTTAACTTTTATTTAACTAGGCAAGTCAGTTAAGAACAAATTCTTATTTACAATGAAGGCTTATTCTTGAGGTGGAGTAAGTCTGCAAGATCACAGTCGAACCAGGGGCTGAACCTGTTTGTTAACAATACCACTGAAAATATCAAAAAAGAAGGTCCAAGCGTCTTCGACAGAGGGGATCAAGCTGATCCTATATCAATTTACAGAGGCCAGGTCATGAAGGAAGGCTTGCTCATTAAACATTTTTACCAAGCGTCTATAACAAATCAGGACAGGTTGTTTCACTGAGCAACCATTACTAACACAGGCTGTAAACTGTGATTACAGAAAACACCAGACTGATACCTGTCAGGATTATTTGTGAGGATAACATAGAGGAGAGTAGCCTTTTCTGGGTGTTTGGAGTCATACCTTATGGGATTGGTAATCATCTGAGAAAGATTTAGGGAGTCCCATTGCTTTAGGACTTGGTCAGGTGGTTTAAGCATGTCCCAGTTTAGGTCACCGAGCAGGACAAATTCAGACTTATTGTGAGGGGCCAGGAGAGAGCTTAGGGCAGGTAGGGTACAGGCCGGTGCTGATGGAGGACGATAACACCCAGCAACCTTCAACGAAGAGCTATTTGAAAGTTTAATGCTTAAAACCAGTAAATTAAATTTTTTGGGAACAGACTTGGTGGAGACAACCGAGCACTGAAGCTGATCTTTGGTAAAGATTGCCACTCCCCCACCTTTGGGAAGATCTGTCTTGCCCAAAAAAGTTATAACAAGAAAGGTTAACATCAATATTCAAAACACTCTTCCTTAACCACGTCTCAGTAATGACCAACACATCTGTATTGGAGCTGTGAACCCACACTTTCAAAACCCAGAGCAGAAGTCAGTGAAGAAGATATCAGAGCACAAGTCAGAATTGGGGCTAGCAACAGTAGACAAGGTGTACATGCACATTTGCAGATATCATCAACAGTAAAACAATCAAGGCACTGTAGAGGACAGGGAGGCTCTGAAGTGTTGATTTATGACATTTGAATGTGCATTAGATGGCAACAAGATCATATTGTACAGCAATTTCAGCAGGTAACATGAATACAAAGCCGGCGAGAGGTGGTTGGAATAGGATGGGAGGCCAAAAGTCTGTGTAACAAATAGAGAGTCAGAGTCCCGAGTATGGGAACAAACATAGTCTGTCACACGGTTGGGTGAACAAGAGTCATGAGGCAAATAGCAAAATGCACAAAAAAAAATCCCCCCCAAAAATGCATAGATAGCTGTTAGATCATCTACACCAGGGGTGTCAAACTCATTCCATGGAGGGCCTAGCGTCTGCTGTTTATTACTAAGAGTTCCTTACTAATCAGTGATCTTAATTCATCAATCAAGTACAAGGGAGGACCGAATACCCGCAGACACTTCCCTCCGCGGAATAAGTTTGACACATGATCTACACAGACAGTGCAGGGAAGTGACTAACTGTCTAAGTGGGCTGCCTGTCGGTTCTGTTTGAGTTCAACCTCTGTCCATTTTGCAATGGGTTCAGGGGAGTGGGTGTTCTGAGTGGTCAAGGGGGTTCAGTAGACGTTGAACCAGGCTGACCATGAAGCCACTTGCCTATGTCATCACATCTTTGACTTTGCTCTGTGCTGTGCTGTGTTGTGGTCTCCTGCAGGGCAGGGGCATGTCCAGGTGTGTGGGGGCTCCAGGTGCATAGGCAGGGCCATATCAAGGCTGCTGCCAGAGATCGGCTGCAGGGTTGTTGTGGTGTCCAGGAACCAGGATGCTCCTCAGGCTACGGTGGCGTTCCTCGATGGAGGTACGGTATAATCAGTGGCAATTTTAGCATGTAAATCCCCAAAAAGTGGGATGCATGCCAGCAAAGCCTCTACACAACACAACACTAAACAATGCATTAATTGCACTATAACGGTGACAAACGGTGCCCACAAACTGTTAGGGCCTACATGAAGCTGTCCCAACAGCAGTTCCAACATCTTATCACTGCTACACGTGGCTATCAGCAGAGCCTTGTCTGGCAACAAAACAGTTAATTCAGCCTCATTTACTGCCTTTTTAAAAAACATAGCTCATATGGCTGACTTGCTTAAACAAATGTGGTTTCTAATGACAATTGAGATGTACAAACTATGGCATAAGGGGACGACAAGCGGATAAGAGGCAATCCGTAATTTCGATTGACATTAATGAGCGAGCTACAGTAGGACGGACGTAGTCAATATAACTTTTGTTTAGCACTTTTGAAATATACAGCAACAGAATTTAGAACATGGGCCATTCTTACAGTGTTCTCCCTGTACACCAAGTCAGAACTGTCGGATAAATAAAGGGGGTATATAAGCAGACAATGAAAGCTCTTACAATATTCAATGATTACATTTCTCTTAAATAGGAAATAGGCTTCATGTACGCCAACCAAGTCAGAACAGTAGGCGAAATTAAGAGGGGAAAATATACCAAATGATTAGGATGAGGCACACTACTAACAGCTTACTAAACGACATACACTTAGTATTACTTTCTTAGCTATAATATATATATCACCCTGGCATATTATATTATGTATGCAGCAGCATACAAGAAAGTTTTGGACTCACCTTGTTTTGCTGTGCTCACTTGAACAGGAAGGTGGTGCTTTGTGGGCAAATATTGTTATCAAAGTCTGGCATGCGAAAAACTTGACTTCAGTTCAAGACAACAGGGAACTTGGGAAAAAAACAAGGTAGAATCATGATGGTGTCATTGATCTTCAGGTTGTAGCTCTAGAAAGAGGCCAGATTTACAATTCCGAGTTCAATGACCGTTCAAAACTTATTTTCCCAGTCTGAGCTCGTTTTTTCCCGACTTCCCAGTTGTCTTGAACTCACTGAAGTCAAGTTTTCGCAGTTCCGAGTTAACAGTTGTTTTGAGCGCAGCACAAATCATGCTTCATTGACAGCATGGCCAATGTTGAATCTTTATCATTTTAAACTTGGAAAAGAGACCCTTAACCCCAAATTTGGGACCACACAGCCACTCCACTGAATAGCAGGCTAGTGATTTCTTTGTAATGCTAGCAGGTAGCCACGGTCACTGATTCCTTCCAAACCACTCATTGTTGAATTTGCAATTTCCAACTTGTTGTGTAATGTTTATGTCCAATGGTTGATGAGCACTGATACGTTTTAGCTATAATTTCTCTTCATACGACAAGGATTAAAAAGGATTTGCCAGTAGATTGTCAACTTGATTGATGATGATGACTGCTAGCTAAGATTTTGAAAGTATGATGTTGACATGATCAGTCCAATCATAGCTACTGTAGATATAACGTGATTTGATGTCATTTCATCTGTGACCAATGACCTTGAGCTTTCTTGGATGCACATCTAATGTAACTCTATGGCAACACCCAAGGGCTTGAATTTTCAAGCTCTACCCTTAGACTTGGCGGTGACATACTGTTTTCAAACTGATATGTGACACGTATTAATGTGACAAAATAAAATGCAAAACAGGCAAGCCCCCCCAAAAAATATATGTTTTTTTTGTTGTATTTTTTTTTTTTAGCTAAAAAGGTGGGGCTCAAAACAGCCCTGAATGACTGGTCGCCACTGGGTATAATACCTGCAGGACTCCCATGACAGTCCTAAGCAGGTGAGCTTGCATGTGTATAAAATATAACAAAAATAACTCATCCATCTCAGGTGTGTATGTATGCACCTCCCTCTCTGTGTGTCTTCAGGGATGGTCTGTTGCTAAGGACCAGGCCAGAAGACATGGTGGCTATGCTTCATACCAACCTACTGGGGAGCATGTTGACCTGCATGACAGCTCTACGGCGCATGCTGCACACCCAGGGAGAGGCCATTGTCAACATAGCTACTGTTACTGCATATACAACCCCTTCTCATTATTGAGATACCAGATGCCTTCAATGTTGCCATTTGGCCACAAGGTGGTGGTTGTGGTCCAGGGAATAAACATAATTACCCTCTTCACTTTACCTTGAGTTAACCCAATCACTGTGTTCATTGTTGTGATCTGTGTGTACTGTAGGCTCTGTGGTTGGGTTGAAGGGGAACGCAGGTCAGTGTGTGAACAGCGCCAGTAAAGCAGGTCTGGAGGGCTCCACTCGCTCCCTGGCCAAGGAGGTGGCCTCACGCAATGTCAGGGTTAACTTGCTGGCTCCAGGTATGGAACTGTCTCTTCCTCCTTTCTTTACTTTCATCTGTCTGCTTATTCTCCTCAACTCCTGTCTTGTCCTAGCCGATGTCTTAGGATTTTAGTCATCTCCGTCATTGGCATGCTAAAATAGAAACAGATTTGTACTGTACCTAAGATATTGGTTTCCACTGTCCTCTCAGCTCGAATTCAGTTCTATCCTGATCCTGTCCCTCCCTTTTCTTCTCTCCTCTAGGTTTCATCTGGCCAGACATGACAGTGGGGCTGGGGGTGCGGACCATCCCCCTTGGTAGGTTTGGGGAGCCTGAAGAGGTGGCCCTCTGTGCATAATCATGCCCCTACCTACATGTACAAATGACCTCGTCTAACCTGTACCTCCGCACATTGACTTTGTACCGGTACCCCCTGTATACAGCTTCGTTATTGTTATTTTATTGTTGTTACTTTCAAAAATGGTTTAATGTTGTTTTACTTTAGCTTATTTTGTAAATATTTTCTTTCTTGAACTGCATTGTTGGTTAAGGGCTTGTAAGTAAGCATTTCACGTTAAGGTCTACACCTGTTGTATTCAGCCCATGGATAATATTGGATTTGATTTGAATAGGATGACTAAAGACAGTACAGTATGGGGAGAACAGAGATAATGTTGTCTGGTTGTCTGGCTGGCTGGCTGCTATTGCCTGAGATGAGAGGATGACTTTGAGGAAAATAACTGAAATACTTTATTATTTCATAGTCATTTCCTATTTTTCTATTGTAGACCTGACAGAGACAATGGAATATTTTGTTCTTTTGTTAATATTTTTTGTAAAAATTACAAAAATTGAAAACGGTAATTTTTTTAATAATCTAACCTCAAAAAGCATTACACGCTCAGCACTAGAGGCAATGCACTACAGGCATTGATATTCTGTATTGTCTTTGTAAACTCTGTGGGCTTGACCATAGATATACACTGAGTGTACCAAACATTAGGAACACCTTCCTAATATTGAGTTGCACCCCTCGTTTTTGCCCTCAGAACAGCCTCAATTGGTCAGGCATGGATTCTACAAGGTGTCAAAAGTATTTCCCAGGGATGCTGGCCCATGTTGGCTGGATGTCCTTTGGGTGCTGGACCATTCTTGACACAAACCGGTGCGCCTGGCATCTACTACTATAACCCGTTCAAAGGCACTTCAATCTTTTGTATTTCACCCTCTGAATGGCACACACACACAATCCATGTCTCAATTGTCTCAATGCTTAAAAATCCTTCTTTAACCTGTCTCCTCCATTAGAAGCCTTCATCTACACTGATTTGAAGTGAATTTAACAAGTGACATCACTAAGGGATCATAGCTTTCACCTGGATTCACCTGGTCAGTCTATGTGTTTTGTACACTCAGTGTATACGGTTCAGATAATACTGTTGTCCCTCTGTACACAGTGCTGAGTCACAGGGTCCTGCTCCAGTCATAGCTCAGAGTGGGTATGTCTTTGTGTGAGTGACAGTCTTTCATGATCAACACTGCTGACTCCAATGTGTCTGACTCAGTCTGGCCCTTCATACCCCTGAGGCCTTAACTTTGATCAGCAGATTTAATGGTCTACTCTTTCC
Source organism: Thymallus thymallus (assembly GCA_023634145.1). Taxonomy (NCBI): domain Eukaryota; kingdom Metazoa; phylum Chordata; class Actinopteri; order Salmoniformes; family Salmonidae; genus Thymallus; species Thymallus thymallus. The sequence continues at coordinate 16,088,370 of CM042393.1, forward strand.
ATGACTTAGGGGCATCCAGTGCTGACCAAAGCTCTCATGTTTCACTCTCCCGCTCCCCTAGGGGACCACAACAAAGCTGGCGCAGCGCAGGTCCCCACCACCACCGCCCCCCTGAGCCCAGCAGCCCACTCCTGGAGGGGGCCCAGAGAGAGGGGGTCTGCTGCCCCTCTGCCTTGTGCCTACAGCTGGAGGGGATTAGGGGGATGGGGTGATATTTTTAGCCCAGGGAATGTTTTTAGGGTTTAGTTACAGCTCAGGACCGGTGGTGCAGATGGATGGGGTCAGAGATGACTGTCATGCTCATTGCAGAGATTTGAAATGTGATCTCATCTGTTATTTCCTCCAGTGGAGAAACATTGTACCTCACTGGAGAGTGCTGCCCAGTCCCCCAGTCCCCTCACACAGCTGGTGCTCACCAGTCACATACATTTACGTTCCATTAGAAGCCTTCATGGATCTGGTGCATCTGCGTTCAGCTGCTGTCTGCCATGTGAACTGTAATCATGATGATGTTATTTAATCTAAGATCAAGGTGGAGACAATGTAAACCTGGGATCAAGGTAAAATATAATCCAATAATATTTTTCAATAAAGAATGGCATTTCCCCTGTGATGGATAATATGGCTGCTGAGTACATTTTGGTATGGAATTGATTTGTGCAGGGTCTCCTTACTCAACATAAACACAGTAACTCCAGACTTAGATTTTTTTTATTATCTTTCATAAACTAACATAATATCAGGAGAACATTCCATATACAGGCACAGATTGGCATATAAATCAAAAAGGTATCCTATATGTTTGTGTGAGTGACCACAGTAATGGCAGGATGAAACATGATCGGAACAGATACAGCAAAAGATGCCCATTTGGTAATACAGTAGTGAAAGAAAATATATAATTACTTATTTCAATACAATTCTGTGCATATATTCCCCCTTCTAAACAGCTTATGATTGTCAAAAATACGTTTGCCTCAGAAAAACATGGACAGATATTGTGATTGAAATAGGCCCAAGTGATCTTTTAAGGCAATATATAGTTTCAAAAAGTATGATATTTTAATACAGACTGGATTATGTTGTTATTGAACATTTGAGAAAAAAAATCACTAATATAATTTATGTCAAGTTTCTTAAGAAAGTAAATACATTTTTTTAAATTATTTGTTTATACAAAAATAAAGCAGACCATCTGTAGTGTGTGATAAATCCACTGAAGCCATTGTTAGGACTGTCTTGTGTGTTTGTGAAGATTTTTAACTTAAACCATCAAAGGAAATAATTGATCTCCAGAATCTGTCATAACCATCATTTTCATAATCATCAACAACATCATCATTTCATCATCATCAACATAATCCATTGCTTTGTCATCTCACACTGAATTCCATTCTGAAAAACTTGCTTTCTTGTCCTTGACGTCTCCCACTCACGGATCACACAGTTCACAAGCGTTGAAGTGACTGTTGTCACTGGGCTGAGACAGATCTTGTGGGCCTCCTGGCCCAGGATAACCCCTCATCCTGTCCCTGTTACAGTCAATCTTCACATGCCAGTACCTCCTAGCATGTCACAGACCTCTCTTTCCATCAATCAATCACTGAAGTTACTACGGTAACACAAAGCTCTGCATCATTCAGCCAACATTCTCTTTTTCACAACTCATCTAAAGTTACTAAACAGTTTTAACTTCCAAGGTAATTAGACCTGACAAAAAAACAGAAGCGAAAAGTATGTAAGGCCCGGCCTTGTGCAATATCTATGGTAATTATGCTAAGCGGTATTGTGCTACTTATAACAAAAAACAGCTGATATCCATATTGTGCTATATTACCCAGACTATGCTGTGATACCCTTATAAAATAACAACTTTGTGTTTTGGGGTCTCTTCTTCGTCACTCAACAGTCCAGGGAAACATGACATGCTCCTCTGATGCTTTGGAATTTCCATCACTTTCCATTGCAGATCCATTGTGTCCACAATTTGGTACCTTTGTTGGGGGAGTATTTCATAAAATGTCATCCATTTAGATAGAGTATTACAAATAGCACCATTGTAACCTGCATAATAATGCTACTTTCAACTTTCAACTTTAAACCTTAAATTATAATTTTTACAAAGAGATCACGTGAGACATCTCAGACACTTAAGAGGTGAACCCACTTTTGTGTGGTTATGGCAGTGTTAGGATCGAAAATAAACTTCAATGGCCGCTCAGGGTAGATTCCTCTGCTTATATGGTTGATAAAATGGAACCATCTGATCCTAAGTTGGGATCCATGTTTGATTGACACTGAGATATTATGGTGTGTCACATTGCCCCTCATCCATCCTCCATAATTGTATCTGTGGCCTTGTCGTAAAACACCTCGGATGGAGGGGGTTACATTTACCCCTATATGTCTGGGGAGAATGGGGCAGAACAGGGCTGGTGCTGGTGGTACTGGGGTCAGGGGTCAGTTTAAAGGCATTACATTAGGGAGTTGTTTGGGCATGTGGTGCCCTCGCTGGTCTCTACAGGTCATCACTCTCCACCAGGCCTCCCGGCTGCAGAGGGCTGGAGTCAGGGAAGAAGGCTGCCTTCACGTCCAGTCCTCTCTCTGTCAGCGCTGCGTAGCGACTCGTCGACGGACGCACCTTCTTAGGCTTGGGAGTGTTGGGCTGCTGCCACTGAGCTGAGGAGAGGAAAGAGGGGGAAGTGTGGGTAAATATAGATTACAGAGGGTAAATAGAGAGTATACTACCGTTCAAAAGTTTGGGGTCACTTAGAAATGTCCTTGTTTTTAAAAAAAAAGCACATTATTTTGTCCATTAAAATAATATCAAATCGATCAGAAATACAGTGTAGACATTGTTAATGTTGTAAATTACTATTGGAGCTGGAAACGGCAGATTTTTTATGGAATATCTACATAGGCGTACAGAGGCCGATTATCACCAACCATCACTCCTGTGACACGTTGTGTTAGCTAATCCAAGTTTATCACTTCAAAAGGCTAATTGATCATTAGAAAACCTTTTTGCAATTATGTTAGCACAGCTGAACACTGTTGTGCTGATTAAAGAAGCAATAAAACTGTCCTTCTTTAGACTAGTTGAGTATCTGGAGCATCAGCATTTGTGGGTTTGATTACAGGCTCAAAATGGCCAGAAACAAAGAACTTTCTTCTGAAACTCGTCAGTATATTCTTGTTCTGAGAAATGAAGGCTATTCCATGCGAAAAATTGCCAAGAAACTGAAGATCTCGTACAACGCTGTGTACTACTCCCTTCACAGAACAGCCCAGACTGGCTCTAACCAGAATAGAAAGAGGAGTGGGAGGCCCTGTTGCACAACTGAGCAAGTCAACAGTGAAGAGGAGACTCCGGGATGCTGGTCTTCTAGGCAGAGTTGCAAAGAAAAAGCCATATCTCAGGCTGGCCAATAAAAATAAAAGATTAAGATTTGCAAAAGAACACAGACACTGGACAGAGGAAGATATGGCTTTTTCTTTGCAACTCTGCCTAGAAGGCCAGCATCCCGGAGTCGCCTCTGTCCAGTGTCTGTGTTCTTCACTGTTGACGTTGAGACTGGTGTTTTGCGGGTACTATTTAATGAAGCTGCCAGTTGAGGACTTGTGAGGCGTCTGTTTCTCAAACTAGACACTCTAATGTACTTGTCCTCTTGCTCAGTTGTGCACCAGGGCCTCCCACTCCTCTTTCTATTCTGGTTCGAGCCAATTTGTGCTGTTCTGTGAAGGGAGTAGTACACAGCGTTGTACGAGATCTTCAGTTTCTTGGCAATTTCTCACATGGAATAGTCTTAATTTCTCAGAACAAGAATATACTGACGAGTTTCAGAAGAAAAGTTATTTGTTTCTGGCCATTTTGAGCATGTAATCGAACCCAGAAATGCTGATGCTCCAGATACTCAACTAGTCTAAAGAAGGCAAGTTTTATTGCTTCTTTAATCAGCACAACAGTTTTCAGCTTTGCTAACATAATTGCAAAAGGGTTTTCTAATAATCAATTAGCCTTTTAAAATGATAAACTTGGATTAGCTAACACAATGTGCCATTGGAACACAGGAGTGACGGTTGGTGAAAATTGGCCTCTGTACGCCTATGTAGATATTCCATAAAAAATCAGTTGTTTCCAGCTAAAAGGGTGTAGGGTCAAATTGGTACAGATTTAAATGGGGTACACTTGGGGATATGACTGTGGGGGGGAGAAAAATAAAAATTGAAATTTGAACAGTAATATCTTGTGTGCATTGTTCTTATTGTTACTGAATACTGTCTGTTCAATAATCAAATATATAAAAAAAACAAAAAAACAATGTCTACACTGTATTTCTGATCAATTTGATGTTATTTTAATGGACAAAAAAAACAAAAAACTTTTGAACGGTAGTGTAGATATATATTTTTTTGCCGTTTACATTTGGTCCTGTGTGTGTGTCTGGGGGACTTACTGTGGACATCGAGTCGTGCAGTGCTGGACACAATGCCAGCCTCGTTCTTGGCCGACACGGTGTACCAGCCAGCGTCCTCCTTCATGGCTGGCTGGATGATCATACACAGGTAGCCACAGTTGTCCTGGTGGATGCTGGGAAATAATTTGTTCAACACACACCCTTACGACCGAGTTTCACCTAATGTTGTCAGATCATCAATATCTTTATCATTTAGCATATCCAGTTTAGAGAGGCTGCTTACCAATGATGTTGCTATTTCATTTGAATTCTATTGGATTTATGTAATACAAGCCATAGATTTCTGTAATACAAGCCATAGATTTATTTAATACAAGCCATAGACGGTGAATGGTAGTGCTGCCTTACCTTATCCTGTCTGTGTTGTGCGTGAAAGACTCATTCTCTTTTTTCCAGAAGATCTGTGGGTAGGGAACAGCTGACACACGGCACTCCAGACGCACCGGATAACCCTCGGCAACGCCAGTGTTCTGCAGCTTCTCGATGAACGAAGGGGCCTTGTGCATCTCTTTGGCTGGAGACAAGAGAGAGACCAAAGTCAATCACATAGCAAACTAGGATGTATTGTGATTAGTACTACATTATCTGCATCAACAACTAAAAGTAGACAAAGGGTCATAAAGACTCTGAGAAGACATCTAAAATATTATGGGTACTTTCCTGTGACAATGTTTCCATGTTGCTCATCTGTCTATGTCTATACATATATGTACTGGAAGGGTGTCTACCTGCTACAATAAGTTCCAGGTTGAAAGAGTTCTGTCCGGCGCGGTTGCTGGCAATGCAGGTGTAGATGCCTGCATCACGGCTGGACACGGGCTCGATGACCAGCGAGTGGACGCCATTCTCCCTCACCAGCATCTTGTGGGCAGAGTCAGGACGGATGGTCTGACCACCCATCTGCCAGATCAGGTCTGGTGTGGGCAAGCCACTCACCTAGAGGGGGAACACAACACACACTCAATAACTAATTAATGGCATTGTGTTTATTTACACAGTCAATTTTATGTTTTGAATCTGTAGCTGGAGCATGACCATGTTTATTTGCAGGGTAAAATATTTGCATCGTGAGTACAGTATTATGGTGTGTCTCTGTCTGCAGGGTGAGAGCAAGTGTTTTATTGTCGTTTGTCTGGAGTCTCCCGGTCGCCTGCATGTTTTCTAATCGGAACTGCCTGTGAAAGGACCTGCCTCTCTTTTCAGCACCCGCTGCATGCCAGAGAAACCCTACACCTGCCCCTCCCTCAGTTGTGCCCGGTGGAGCCCACCTGTGTGTGTGTGTGTGTGTGTGTGTGTGTGTGTGTGTGTGTGTGTGTGTGTGTGTGTGTGTGTGTGTGTGTGTGTGCGTGTGTGTGCGTATGTATCCGGCCTTGACAGTATTAAGTGCTGGAAGTATAATTAAGTAATTTGTTGTTGAACATGGTTCAGCCTCCATGCAGTACACTTCCTGTAGTCCATTTTGGGCATGGAAAGTTTGAAAACCACAAACGATTTGGAAATAAATATTGTCTATAAATATCATTGACATTAAGAGCCTCAAGACATTGGAGACTCACTCTGTTTATTTTTTGACAAGTATAAAAAGAGAGTCTTTTTATAGTGTGTGAATTGCTGCTATTTGGTTTTATTACAGTTTTATAACTGTGTCTGACTGCTGCAGGCTGCAGAGGAAGGATTAGTGACAGAGGGAGAAAGAGAGAAAAGGGAGGGAGAGGATGGAGGGAGAAATAATTGCAGAAAGAATGAGAGAGTGAACCCTCTTAATCTTAGCAAAATGACACCAGCATTTCCTCTCGTCACTCGCTCTGAGCCATTCATCATGGAAGAGAAGATGAAATATATAGCCTCAATTATTTATTCTCCAGTATATGGAATGCATAGGGAGGACACCTTTCTCAGGCCTACAGACACTCCTTATCACTGACACAGAGAGAATTAGAGGGTGGATCTGCAATCCTTTCCTCCATTTTTCTATGATGTATTATGTGCAGGGTTCATTTTGGAAAGTTGGAATGTTCCTTTTTTGAATTCTTAGAATCTGTAACGCTTCCAGTAATTGGTTCCAATAATTTCAGTAATTAAAAGCCTATAATAGGCCTATAATGGTAGAATCCTGAAGGTGTAGCTGTAGTTTGAGGTCAAGAAGGGGTGTGTTCAGTGTTCAGAAGGCGTGGTCTCACCTTGCAGTCCATCCGGCAAAGCCTGCCCTCCTGTACGATGAGGTCACCGGGTGCCTGCAGGAAGTGGGGGCGGAAGTGACGCTCCTGGATGTTCTCGTTCTCATCACCACTGTCTCTGGACCGAGACCTAGGTCTGAGGGGAGAGAGGGAGGTAGCGAGAGAGGGGGGAGGAGAGAGAGAGAGAAGAAGAGAAAGAGCAGAGGGAAGACAGAGGGTAAAAAGGAGAAAGACAAAAAGAGAGGGAGGCACTGATGGATATCTTAAAAAACTTCACTCAGACAGATCTGATTTGAAAGCCTTATCTGAGTGTCTGTGAACAGATCAGGTTATTGGATTGCGTGTGTGTGTATGTGTGTATGTGCATGTGGGACAGTTATTATATGTGGGACAGGTATTATATTGAAAAATCATTGCACCTATCAATCTAACAGATCAAGAACCAACAGGTGTTTCCGCCCACTCACACTACACTATTCACCTCATATAAAAATGTCGACAACAAAAAAGTTTGATTTAATACACACTAATATCAACAGAGGTGTACTGTATACCCTATATATGTCCATAACTATTTTCATAGTTCATAATAGCGGCATCTTAGGACAGATGTTCATACACCTGGTGTATTGACCACTTATTGTGAATGAGTGCGAGTCTGTACTTGCACAGTATTGATGCATAAAGGCAGTCCAGATGGCGAATAATAGCAAGCAAAACACTGCCAACACATTTCTAAAGCCCATTATGAATTATGAATCATAGCCTACAGTGAATTAATTATGAATCATAGCCTACAGCGAAGGAATTATGAATCATAGCCTACAGTGTGTGTTTGTCCTTCCTCTCCCTGTGTGTCTGTCAGTCATTGTATCTGTCAGTCATTGTGTCTGTCAGTCATTGTGTCTGTCAGTCATTGTGTATGTCAGTCATTGTGGCCTTACCTGCGGATGTGTCCAGGTGTAGAGCGCTGGCTCCTCCCCCTCTGGTTTACTGCCTGGACCATCATCCTGCCAGTACAGCTCACCCTCCCCTGAGAGAGAGAGGGAGAGAGAGAGAGAGAGAGAGAGAGAGAGAGAGAGAGAGAGAGAGAGAGAGAGAGAGAGAGAGAGAGAGAGAGAGAGAGTGAGGGAGGGAGGGAGGGAGAGAGCAAGGGAGAGATATATGGAGAGAGAGCGGAGAGAGAGAGAGGGCGATAGAGAGAGAGAAGTTTGTTTGACATTTATGACTTGTCATACTCAAACTCAACTAAAACCCATGTTAGAGAAGAGGTACAGTGTGTTAAAGTTGGCCAGGCTGTTGAAAAGGCAGCGGTACATAAACTCTCGACCCTCATGAAGGATTTAGGGATTTCCTGTCACAATCGACACCCGCTGGCTGGAGTCCCTTATCTTCTCCACGGCTCCATTATTCTAGAACTAATGACTGCTAACAGCACCAGCACCACTGACTGCCAAACGGATTGGTCCTGATAATGTGTATGTATGCGTGTCCATAGATACAATATGTCCCCTGTGTACAGTAGTTTGATGTGAAACAACTTGGTGTGAACGACTGTGCTGGGTTTTCTATATCAGGTCCTGTGTGTGTTGAGTGGGTCGGGTGTTCTCACCTCGGGGTTACCAGCCATAATGGTGTAGTTGCCATCATCATCCAATGAGGCGGCGGCGGTGTGGAGGTTGCAGGTTCCATCAGTGTCGCGGCTGATCCTGTAGTGTTCACTCCTCTTAGAGATCTGCTTCCCGTCCTTAAACCAGTAGATCTATAGTGGACAGGATAGACACAACACAGTTACACAATGACCTATAGGAGTGGAGAGAAAAGAGAGTAAATTATTATTGTAGCGATCTGGCCGGCATACACTAGCCACTAAAGGGCGCAAGGGGATTGTGGGTAGCTCATGTTCTGTGATTAAAATGGTTGTGTTATGTCTTTATGTTTAAGTAGTTAAGTTAATGTTATGTGTTTATGTTTCCTTAAGTGTCTTAGTTCAGGTTATGGGGGTAGTGGAGAATGTTAGAATGCCTACCGTGACCGAGCCTTGCATGGCCGGATGATGTGTTCATTGTTAATAATTGAAGGAGGGTGAATAAAATGTGACGTTCCTGGAGTCGTGCGGTGTATGGGGCACAGGAACTCTCTGGTAAATTAATCTCTGTCTCTTGCCATCTTCTTCTGGCCGAGCTCGCCACATTATATTATGCTGTACTCCCCCCCTCTATCTGTCCTCTCTTTTTCTATCTCTTCCGTTCATCTGATGCCTGTCATCACCCAGTCATTACAGAAGTGCTATGAGCAAGGGATAGGCAGTGGTGGACTCACAGATGTTAGTACACCAAGCCTGGCCCTTATAACAACTCACTGTACATGAACAAGTCGGAAGTTTACATACACAAAACTCATTTTACAACCACTCCACAGATTTCATGTTAACAAACTATAGTTTTGGCAAGTCGGTTAGGACATCTACTTTGTGCATGACACAAGTAATTCTTCCAACAATTGTTTACAGACAGATTATTTCACTTATAATTCACTATATCACAATTCCAGTGGGTCAGAAGTTTACATACATTAAGTTGACAGCTTGGAAAATTCCAGAAAATGATGTCATGGCTTTAGAAGCTTCTGATAGGCTAATTGACATAATTTGAGTCAATTGGAGGTGTACCTGTGGATGTATTTCAAGGCCTACTTTCAAACTCAGTGCCTCTTTGCTCGACATCGTGGGAAAATCTAAAGAAATCAGCCAAGACTTCAGAAAAAAAATTGTAGACCTCCACAAGTCTGGTTTATACTTGGAAGCAATTTCCAAACGCCTGAAAGTACCACGTTCATCTGTACAAACAATAGTACTCAAGTATTAACACACTGGGACCACACAGCCGTCATACTGCTCAGGAAGGAGGCACGTTCTGTCTCCTAGAGATGAACGTACTTTGGTGCGAAAAGTGCAAATCAATCCCAGAACAACAGCAAAGGACCTTGTGAAGATGCTGGAGGAAACAGGTAAAAAAGTATCTATATCCACAGTAAAACGAGTCCTATATTGACATTACCTGAAAGGCCGCTCAGCAAGGAAGAAGCCACTGCTCCAAAACCGCCATAAAAAAGCCAGACTACGGTTTGCTACTGCACATGGGGACAAAGGATGTACTTTTTGGAGAAATGTCTGATGAAACAAAAATATAACTGTTTGGCCATAATGACCATCGTTATGTTTGGAGGAGAAAGGGGGAGGCTTGCAAGCTGGAGAACACCATCCCAACCGTGAAGCACGGGGGTGGCAGTATCATTGTGGTTGTGCTTTGCTGCAGGAGGGACTGGTGCACTTCACAAAATAGATGGCATCATGAGGAAGGAAAATTATGTGGATGTATTGAAGCAACATCTCAAGACATCAGTCAGGAAGTTAAAGCTTGGTCGCAAATGGGTCTTCCAAATGGACAATGACCCCAAGCATACTTCCAAAGTTGTGGCAAAATGGCTTAAAGACAACAAAGTCAAGGTATTGGAGTGGCCATCACAAAGCCCTGACCTCAATCCTATAGAATATTTGTGGGCAGAACTGAAAGTGTGTGTGCGAGCAAAGAGGCCTACAAACCTGACTCAGTTACACCAGTTCTGTCAGGAGGAATGGGCCAGAATTCACCCAAGCTTGTGGAAGGCTACCCGAAACGTTTGACCCAAGTTAAACTATTTAAAGGCAATGCTACCAAATACTAATTGAGTGTATGTACACTTTTGACCCACTGGGAATGTGATGAAATAAATAAAAGCTGAAATAAATAATTCTCTCTACTATTATTCTGACATTTCACATTCTTAAAATAAAGTGGTGATCCTAACTGACCTAAAACAGGGAATTTTTACTAGGATTAAATGTGTATGTAACCTTTGGCTTGGGGTCTCCGATGACCTTGCAGGAGAAGGTGACGGGCATGCCCTCAAACACCTTGTAGTGTTTGAGCTTGCTGTTGAAGAAGGGCACCACCCTGGTGCCAGTGGCATCCTCGTCATGCTGCACATCGTCGTCAGACTCCTCCACTGGAGAGCGCTCCAGACGGAACTCGATCTCACTGATCAGGCGCTGCTCAAAGCTGGACACCTTGTACTCCTGCAGAGCATACAGAGAGGATGCATGGTTAACGCAGGGTGATGGAGCTCAAAGAGCATCCCAACTACAGGAAGTGACTGAAATCACAGAGGAACGGGATCACAGAAAAATCTGATGAACAAGACGTACACTCCACCACAAGCATTTTGTGTCACTCATGCTTGAATTAATTGATTTATTCATTCTTTCATTAATTCAAGCACAATGGGTTAAGGAAAACCACAATTCCCCTTTTCCCATCAGCTCGCATTTACCCAGTTTCTCCCTATTCCCTCTCAACTCTCTCTATTTCTCCCTTCTTTCTGTCTATTCCTCTCTCTCTCTCTCAGTTCCTCCTTCTCTCTCCTTCAATCTCAATCTCTCACCACCCTGGCTCGGGCTGTTGAGGCAAAAGCAACATCTGGAGAGTAGTGTGAACTGACTGACTGACTGACAGATAATTACATGTCCAAGACACAGCTGCAGGAGTATGGCATCTCAAGGGGAGGCAAAGCTTTGGTAGTGAGAGGACTGGGTTGTGTTGCCAAAGCTCACCAAAGTGTAAATCTCTTTCTCTGCCTCTCCCTCAGTCCCTGTTTCCCCTCCGTCTGTCTGAAACGTTTCTCTGTCTCTCTTCTTCTCTCTCTCTCTCCCCCTCCCTTGAATTCTTGTTATTGTTTTCTCAGTTTTTCGTCCACTCGCTCACACACATACACAAACAAGAGACAAGTATATAGGACATGTGACACGTAACACACACACAGCTACAGGTTCATCTCACAGTTATAATGACAGTGAACCATGTTCATTTTAGTATCTCATGTCAGGGTGGTGTTGGAAACAAACCCATGCATGCTCCGATATCTGATTAGCACATCAAAAGTGACCAATTAACACACACTAAAATAATCAACATATACATTAATGGCCCAGTGCAGACGAAAACATGAATTTCCTGTGTTTCATATATATTTCGTCACTATGAGGTACTCACTCAGACAACTCTCAGACAGTCCAAGCAAAATTCTTGCTTAAGAAATTACTTTTTTATAAGAAGCTACTTTGTTTATTTTTGACCATTTTAATAGAAAACAATCACAATAAGGTATTTAATTGTTACCCAGAAATAACTTGATATTTAGATAAAAATGCTGCATTGGACCTTTAAAAGTGATGGACATGTATAGTGACAAAGCCTTGGACATGCTTACTTGGAGTATTGGTCAGTAATTGGGTACAGTAATGTCGGGCTGAAGACTACAGGTGGTCAAAATATACATAACCACCACAATGACCGTAACAGAACCATGAATGAAACTGTTTAATGTATGTTTGTCTTGGTTATCCTTATCAGTTCATTCCCAGGTTTCAAGGTTGGATCCTGTTACGGTCAGAGGGTGTATAATTATTATCAGTGTGGCTTTGTTGAATGGCTTAAGCATGGGGAGTGAACATGCGCAGCGAGTGAGAAAAAGAGAGGGAGAGAAGGAAGGAGGGAGAGAGAGAGAGAGAGAGGCTTGAATAACCTTTTGAGGGACAGATTCTACATCAGATGAACTGGAATCCTGTGAAGAGATAAAAGAACAGAGAGGCGTGGTCTCTGTTACTATATGACGTCAAGTTCTGAGGTCGAACCGCACACCAAAAGATGTGTGTACTTACCTGCATTCACACCAAAGAGTGTGTAACAACACAATCAGTCTTATACAATATATTAACATTAGGTCTGTGACCACAATTTCCACATTTCCACAAAATACACACATTTCCATATAATTTACTCTGAATTGGAACAGGCAATTGGTGCTATCAGGCAAACTCACAGCCTTAGGCAGAGTAGTGGCCAGAGCCAGTCTCTATCAGACAGGGAACCAGGCTCAGTCCCATAGGCCTCCAGGCAGCCAGAGCCCAACATCACTACAGTACAGCAGCACAGAACAGCCCTGACCTCCACTAAAGACCACCGCCAATGTCTGCAATTATGAGAGGACAAACCCTGTGCGGCTCACTTCTAGAGTCTCTTTACTTTGCAGTGAGACTTGGCTTTAGTCAATGCAACACATCTGTGTGTGTTCTGTACTGAGGTTTTGTGTTTAGTAAATCTTTAAGACTGCATTTGTAAGTTAATATTTGCAGTTATAGCCTATATTTGACTCTTCATCACATTTTTATAGAGCATTTTAATGTTTCAGGGGCGAACAGAGAGCTCCATAGGCCTTCAAACAATGTTATTTCTAACTAAAATCAAATCAAATCAACTGCCAGATTTAATAAACAGAGCGTTTTATAGAGGGTTCTAGATAATTTTATTATGTTTACTTCAAAGCTTCATAACATGCTCTTAAATGAAAGTGTTTCCAGTGTAGACAAAAAATAATATTGCCTTTTTCTCAAAAATATGCATAGCTCAGAAATACAGTAACCTCTCACACTGGCACAACTCTGAGTAAAGGTGTGTGTGACTGAATGTGTAGTTGAATATGGGCCATGCACATGCAATAATACAGTGAGCTAACGTGTAGCACACAGATGGTCTTCCTGGGTATGCCTAGAGTAGCAGTATCAGCGTACCTGTGTAACTGGTTCCTCTTCCTGCTGCTGTGTGTTTAGTACTGTGGCGGCGTTGTCTGCCCCCAGCAGCCTGCGAGCCATCTTCTCCTCATAGGTTAACCTCTGAAAGCACCGATTAATGGGGTTAGTGTGTCAGTCGCAACAGCAGCACACACTCATTACAAATATTAAGACACGTCTTCCTGAGCTAAATGGTTGTGAATGAAACTATTAACACTGTGAAATGGATGACATGGACAAATAATTGTTGTCCTCTCAAACTGGGCCTATTCTAACATTCACAGAAAAGCTTGTCTGTGATCATATCTGTGGTATAGTTATGCTATGTGCTATGAATGGTTGGAAATTAAATAGGGTTGACATTTGACTTGATGGAGCGCTTGTCAATGCGTATTAATGAATGTTACAAAACACCTTCATTCCCTAGTTACCTACAAACACACAGTACATCTACAGTGTTGTGAAGGCACTTTGTAACACACACACACCTGTTGTCCGTTGCTCATGCGCTCCTCCTTGAATCGTAGCTTCCTCTCCAGGTCTTGAATGACAGCATCCTTAGTTCCCTGGATGTCAGAATCTGAGGCCAGGCGTGGGGTTCCTCTGGACTGCTTCCGGGGGAATGCACTGCTGACAGAACACAACAACAGACCAGGGGTTTAGAACATGGCATCCCAGAACTTTAAACACACTTTACCTGACCGAACACAACAACAGACCAGGGGGTTAGAACATGGCATCTTTCTACAGTAGATCATGATATACAGTCTGTTGTTTGTGTGTGTGTGTGTTAGACTGACTGTGATTTATTTGAACCTGTGATAGAGTCAGGATAAGCCCCTTCTCCTCTCTCGTTCCCTCTCTCTCTCTCTTTTTCTCTCTCTCCCATATCTGTCCAACTCAAGCATTCCACACAGGGTTCTCTTATCTCTTTCTCCTGCTGTAGGAATGCCAGGGTAAGGGGAAAAACAGACAGAGGAAAGGGCTTGATAAAAAAGAGGGGGATGGAGGGAGATGTGGAATGGCCTTATAGGAGGAGAAGAGTGTGTTTGACAGCAGAGCAGAGTGGATGTTTTCTATAGCTATAGTTAACTAAACATAAACATGACCAAGCTCACTCTGGGTGCAGCCGCCTCATAGTCAGGACTGGCCTGAGATGGGGGGGTTTCTTGACTTGAGAAATATGATTGTGTTTTGGAAAATGCCCATCTAGAACAGAAAAGGGTTCTTCGTTTGTCCCCATCGGAATAAACCCTTTTGGTTCCAGGTAGAACCTTTTGGGGTTTCAGGTAGAACCCTTTCCACCTTGAACCTAAAAGGGTTATCCTATGGGCACAGCTGCAGAACCCTTTTGGAGTGCAGCAGTGTGAGTTGAAATCTCAGCTATGCGTAAACCCTTCAAATATCTGTTTATTTGACTTTGACTTTGTCATTCCCTTCACACAAGCCATTGTGTATATTTTACATATGGTCAAACATTCTAACACACACACACACACACACACACACACACACACACACACACACACACACACACACACACACACACACACACACACACACACACACACACACACACACACACACACACACACACACACACACACACACACACACACACACACACACACACACACACACACACACACACACAAACCCCTCAGGATACTGAGAGAGACGGTGCTCTCTGAGCTGAGGTTGAGTGTATGTCTGTAATAACCCTGGCTGGTCTCTGTGCTGTAAACACACTGCATAAGAATGTAAACACGTCATCTTCCATCAGCAGACCTCCAGCAGACCTCCAGCAAATCTCCAGCAGACCTCCAGCAGACCTCCAGCTGCTGCGAGGCGGCAGGCTGTCCTGATGGGGTTGGAGGGAGAGGGAGAGCCAGCCTGGCTCCACAGATGCTGTCATTCACTGACTGATATGCACACATTACACTACCATTTGACTGGGGAATGAAAGGTTCTGAAAGTATAGGGTACTGCCCCATAGAGAGCCAGTGTAACTGTGTGACTGTGTGCACAGTCAGTGTATAGATGCGTAACATTGAGGATAGGCTACTCACATAGTCCCGTTCCCTTTAGGCAGGCTCATGGCGTTGAAGGACGGGCTAGTGGGTGTGGCTGGAAGGACAGAGGCCAGGAAGCAAGCAGGTGATTGGGGCATGGAGGTGAAGGGGGAGGAGCTGTTGGAGTGGGTGGGGGAGAAGGGGGGAGCCGAAGAGATGGGTGGAGGAGGGGGAGGAGGGGGTGGAGGGAAGTCTTTGGTGGGGCCTGACGAGGATGAAATGCTGCTGCTGAGGAAGGGAGGAGGTGGAGGTGGGAAAGAGGGAGAGGAAGGGGACTGAGACTCAACGCTGCTGCCCTTACTGAAGGGAGGCAGGACGACCCTGGTGAACGGTTTTTGTGAGTTGGGTGGGGAGAGGGGTGAGGGCAGGCTGGAACCAGAGGACCCCGAGGACTGGGTGACATAGCCCCCCACAGGGCCAGTCCCCCCAGTGCTCTGGGCAGCAATAAACTGCTTTGGCCGGGCGTAGTTGAAGGTGCTGGTCTGCATGGCACTGCTCTCCAGCTCCTGGAAGGAGGGAGGAGGGGGAAGAGGAGGAGAGGGCGAAGTGGGCACTTCTTGGGGCTGCTGTGGCAGAGGCGGGACTTCCTGCTCTTGCTCCTGATGTTGGATCCAATTGGCTGCTTCCTGCTGTTCCAATAGAATCTGATCCTGCAGATGCTTCAACTGTTCTGTGTTTCTGGAAGGAAGTAAACAAGGGCATCATCTACTGGACAGTGGGATCACTTTGAATGATCATGTCAAACAGTATGTATTACATTTTTTATTTACATAGTTCAAACAAGCTTGTCAGCTAAATGAGTTAACACTGCTACAAGGTTTCAGGCACATTGTAGAAATGTTACAAAAGCATGCGGCTATCATCCATTTTGCTGTGACTGACACAATACCCTGTTCCCAGTCTCTCTCTGGTTATGCAAATTACATGGACGATTGTGATTGTTAAAATGCCAATCATAGAGAATGAGCATCCCAGTCATGCTGAGACATTGCTCTAATGTTACAGGCTGCTACTTTGAGTAGTTGAAAACCACACACAGAGTTGTGGGGATGACATCAGCACTGGACTGTCCAGGGGGCCTCGATCAGGAATACATTTTTTTCACCAGCTTGGAATTGATAGCTTGTCAGGCCTGAGGTTACAGGGTTCAGGGGGACCGTGGGGTGTGGTTAATTCAGCTAGCCAACTGAGCTACCATCTGTGTGTGTGTGTGTGTGTGTGTGTGTGTGTGTGTGTAAAGTGCTGATTAGTGCTGTTTTGGGGAGGAAACCACTGCACAGGGAGCAGGGACTGATAGCTTGTCAGCCGCTCCATAAAGACTTGTTAAAAGGCCAGCCTGTCAACAGCCATGTCAAACAATAAAAAAATGAGAAGGGAGATAGACTGGAGTACGAAATGTGAGGAAGTTTTGCCAATGTTGTCTTCCATTATGACAAACGCTCAACAGTCTGCATGGTCAAGGACAAGACTAGGCATGGTCATATAATACGTGATAATAACATTGTAATAATGTAATTGATTCCGGTACAGACAGGTGAGAGACAAGGTGTGGCTCACATCTCTTAAAGGGCAATATGATGAAACAAAAACTAACACACGTCTCTGTCGCATCTTGTTCTCAGGGGTGAGTCCTAATGATGGAGTATTGTATTCTGTCACAGAGGTATGGCTGCCTGAGGATTTCACATGCTGAGCCCTCCTACACTGTCACTGGGGAAACTAAGGCTTTCAGGAGGTTACTGATCCTAATGATTTCCTGTAAATCTACACATTTTGCGATGGGGCATAGAGAAATTGTTGATGTTTTAAAGGCCCAGTGCAGTCCCATTTCTCAGTTTATTAGGTACACCACCCCGTTCATCGTTCCTACAGACAATGAGTCACGTGTCCGTGGCTTGCTATACAAAGCAGGCAGACGGGCATCGAGGCATTCAGTTACTGTTCGATGAAATGTTAGAAATGGGCCAGATCCAGTATCTCAGAAGCGTCCGTCCTCCTGGGCTTTTCACGCACTACAGTGTCTAGGGTTTAGCGAGAACGGTAGGACAAACTAAAAACATCCAGTCAGCGGCAGTCCTGTGGGAGAAAACAGTTTGTTGATGAGAGAGGTCGAAGGAGAATGAAAAGAAACAGTCAAATAATGGTGCAGTAAAACGGTGGTGTGCAGAACGACAGCTCGGAATGCAGAATGACAGCTCGGAATGAACGACAGCTTGGAATGCAAAACGACAGCAGACAACCACACCGGGTTCAACTCCTATCAGCTAAAAACAAGAAGATGCGGCTCCAGTGGGCACACGATCACCAACACAGGACAATTGAGGAGTGGAAAAACAGTGCCTGGTCTGTTGCATCCCGGTTCCTGTTGCTTCATGCTGATGCTAGAGTCAGGATTTTGTGTAAGCAACATCAGTCCATGGACCCATCCTGCCTTGTACAGGCTGGTGGAGGAGGTGTACTGGTGTGGGGAATATTTTCCTGGCACACTTTAGGTCCCTTGATACCAGTTGAGCAACAAACGTTTCCAACACCTTGTAGAATCTATGCCTGAAGAATTCAGGCTGTTCTGGTGGCAAATGGGGATGTGCCAAATAAATAACCGGTGAGTGTATTTCCACACTATGAGGTTGGAATAGTACTGTGAAATTGTGAACATGATGATAATGCCCTTTTAGTGTATGAGCTGTTTGAAAAGATCGGCTGAAATTTCAGCCTGTTTTGGTAGAATTACCATGCGGTAAATTAGTAAATAGACCAATAAGCAAGAGCGTTCGAAACCTCTCTGCCAATAACAGGCAGTTTTCAATTTTCCCCTCTCCACTCCTAGACAGTTCTAGCAAAATTCTTGCTTAATCCAAGAAGATGGGACAAGCAGGTGAGTATAGAAGTGATGTCAGGGGCCTGCACCTTACAATGAGACAGATATTCCAGATCAGTCACATGCTCCCATCATTAGTATACTCTTAGAGAAAAAGGTGGTATGTAGAACCTAAAATGGTTCTTTGGCTGTCCCCATAGGAGAACCCGTTGAAGAACCCTTTTTTGATTCCAGTAATAACCATTTTGGGCTCCATAAAGAACCCTTTCCACAGAGGGTTCTGCATGTAACCCAAAAGGGTTCAACCTGAAACCAAAAAGGGTTCTACTGGACCAAAAAGGTTTTCCTATGGGGACAACCGTAGAACCCTTTTATCTAAGAGTGTATCAGAGCAACAGTGGAACTTCAGGCCCAAATAAACAGTCATTATTTAAATCCCTCCAATCTGTCAAAACCTGTTGTGGTGTAGTAGCTACAGCTTATCAGAGTTAGCACATTGTGCAGTGCCCTCTTTTCATCATGTGTTTTCCTAAAACCCCAGCAATGTCGGAAATTCAAGCCTCCACCAAAAGAGCACTTTTACAGGAATAGTTTAGCATCTCCTGAGCGAGCCAGCCTCGGCGTCCACTCCTCTGTGCCGTTTTCATTCCTTTTTTGGCTATGTTCTCTCAGCGCGTGAGGGAGAAGCGCCTCTCCTCGTTTAGCCCGGAGGGGAAACTGCTTCATTTCCTCAGCTCTCTCTCTCTCTCTCTCTCTCTCTCTTCTCTCTCTCTCTCTCTCTCTCTCTCTCTCTCTCTCTCTCTCTCTCTCTCTCTCTCTCTCTCTCTCTCTCTCTCTCTCTCTCTCTCTCTCTCTCTCTCTCTCTCTCCTCTCTCTCATCTCTCTCTCTCTCTCTCTCTCTCTCTCTCTCTCTCTCTCTCTCTCTCTCTCTCTCTCTCTCCTCTCCCCCCCCCCTTCACTGCCAGCCTGCCTGTGTTGTGCATTAAATCATATGGAGAGCCTTTAAAACAGTTTGCCCACATGCCTGCATTTTTTAATAACCCACCTGATGGTTTCCAGCCTGAGAATCTCATTGCTAGGAGTCCAGTTTGAGTTACAAATATATCCAAAACGTTGTCTTAGTGTTTTTTCTCCGGTTTCTGGAATTCTCCTGAGTATACGGGGGAGGCAGAGTGGATGTTGGCCGGCTATGACTGACTGACATCATCTCTTTGCCTTAAAAGGTGCTATTTCTTTATATAGAACAGCTACTTCCAAACAAACATCACCATTCATTAGACACCAAAACAACGTTGCACATCTCTCTCTCTCTCTCTCTCTCGCTCTCTCTCGGCATCTCTCTCTCTTTCTCAGCACGGTCAATCCCTCTGGTGTAAAGGGTTCTACATGGAACTCAAAAAGGTTCTGCTTGGAACCAAAACTTTTCTGCCTGGAACCAAAAATGGTTCTTCAAAGGGTTTCTCCTATGGGGACAGCCGAAGAACCCTTTTAGGTTATAGATAGCACCTTTACTTCTAAGAGTGTACTAAAGGGCAATCACATGATTAAGATTTATTTGTCACATTTTCCGCATATGACTAACTTTCCAATTGTATTCTACGTCATGCACTCAGACATTTGACTTTCATTTCAATGTTTCCACTCAATTGAATTAGCATTTGTCAGTATCATATTGTCATATTGTCAGTGAGAAGGTCAGACAGTGTAATTGTTCAGCTTCATCAGTCGTTTTATTGTCCTTTAAAAGATCTGTCTGCCTCCAGGATAGCAGGTGTGGGCCAGCCTGACACTATGTGACCCTGACACTACGTGACCCTGACACTGTGACCCTGCATGGCCAAGCCTTCAGCCAGCTTCTGCCAAGCCAACATCCACCTATGAAATTACTCAGATAACTATTCCATCTCTCTCAGTCAAGCTCTTTCTCTACTGATAACCGAACAGGATGGTTCTATTAGTCTTGAATGAGCCAACAACACCATGAATTTCTTCTCATGGTCATTTGACTTGATTTAGTCACCAACTCTGGGAACAAAGGGAGAAGCCTTCCACTCAATCAACCCATCTTAAAAAAATATTCAAAAGAGTTGGAGGTCCATTCACTTATAACCATACAAAAATGGTTTTATCTCTCCTGTGGAGCAGCTAATAAATGACAGAAACTGCTGAAAAGACTGACCCTAATTAAATTATTTCCTCGGTTCCTCTGACAGTCTGTTCCTCTGTCTTGCGGTGCAGTAGGGCCTTACAGGGAGGGAGCCGTCCTGCTCTCTGTCTCCATGCCAACGGCCCAGTGTTGTGCTGTACCGAGCTGAGCCAACTGGCCCACATAACTCCCAGTTACAGTGTGAAAGAACTGCAGAGCTCAGCTCTGTCATTCCAAACTATAACGTTACATTACGGTTAAATCTCTCTCTTTATTTATCCTTATTCTTATCTCTCACTGTTAAAAGTTATTTCTCTCTTTCTCTCTCATCTTGAAAAAGACTTTCAGTTGGCCTGGTTCCTGGGTGTAAATTCTTTAACATGGAACACAATGAGAGAGCACTTCAGAATAAACTTTTTGATTGACTTACCATTCAGCATTAAATTATAATTATTAAAACGTCAATTATACAATTACTCTGTTGGTGGTTTTACTTTCTATGTCCTACATGCAAACCTTAGCAGCATCACTAAGCTTAACAGAGTCAGGCAGCGCTTGTCTGAGTAAGAGTTAATTGAATCTGTCTTTTACATATAGCAAGCTGAAACAGACCATGTTGTAGCAGTCTGAGCAAGCTGAAACAGACCATGTTGTAGCAGTCAGAGCAAGCTGAAACAGGCAATGTTGTGGCAGTCCGAGCAAGCTGAAACAGACCATGTTGTAGCAGTCTGAGCAAGCTGAAACAGACCATGTTGTAAAAGTCAGAGCAAGCTGAAACAGACCATGTTGTAGCAGTCCGAGCAAGCTGAAACAGACCATGTTGTAGCAGTCTGAGCAAGCTGAAACAGACCATGTTGTAGCAGTCAGAGCAAGCTGAAACAGGCAATGTTGTGGCAGTCCGAGCAAGCTGAAACAGACCATGTTGTAGCAGTCTGAGCAAGCTGAAACAGACCATGTTGTAAAAGTCAGAGCAAGCTGAAACAGACCATGTTGTAGCAGTTCGAGCAAGCTGAAACAGGCAATGTTGTGGCAGTCCGAGCAAGCTGAAACAGACCATGTTGTAGCAGTCTGAGTAAGCTGAAACAGACCATGTTGTAGCAGTCAGAGCAAGCTGAAACAGGCAATGTTGTAGCAGTCAGAGCAAGCTGTAGCAGTTGTAGCAGTACGAGGAAGCTGAAACAGACCATGTTGCAGACCATGTTGGTGTGTATTCATGGATGCCAAGGGAAGCTAAGCCCCTCCAAAATGTACCAAGAAAATATTTTAAAAGCTTATAAATACTTGCGCAAACGCACACACACATCAGAACCATGGACAGTCAGATCAATCGTTGATTGGACTAAATGTTAACTCTTTACTTGACACTGAGCGTCATAACATGTTATGACACGATCATAACCTGTCATAATATGGTCATAACATTGTCATGACGCATATATTAAGACCTGTTGTGACATATATTGCATTATTTTATGGCTGGTTATGGCACCTAAATAAGAGTGCCGTAACCCACAAAACCTACCACACAAGACAAAATATTCCATTACACCATAGCCTACTTGTCAACAGTATGTTTATGTTATATAACATTCTGAAACTGACCATATTAAATTATCGTTGTAATTGCGCACACATTGATGTCAGACATGCACACTGTTTCTGATGAAAGGGATGAATACAGGAGCAAATGTCAGGAGCAGGACAAGACAGCCTCTTTTTGACTGATGACTGACATACAGTATCTGTCTTACATGATTATGATGGTCATAATGCTTCTTGACTTGTGTCATAAAGTGCATTTTCTTAGTCCAAGTAAAGTGACACAGGATGGTCATAATGATTTATGACAATGTCATAAAGACTATTTTCTACAAGTTATTTACACTCTTATGTAGGTATCATAACCAGCCATAAAATAACGCAATATATGTCACAACAGGTGTAAATATATGAGTCATGACAGTGTTAAGACCATATTATGACAGGTTATGACAGGTTATGTCAGCTGTTATGGCATATTATTATAACCTGGTTATGACCGTGTAATAACGTGTTATGACGCTGGGTGTCAAGTAAAGTGTTACCGACTAAATTGTTTTTGGTATCTTTTAGTTGTCACTGTATTAGACTAAACATAGGTGATTTGATGATGTTGAAATGTTGGAGTTGAAATGGTGCTGGAATAGTGGAGTCAGCTCCTGTTTTCTATGCGACTTGTGGTAACTCTCCATGGTTCTAAATCAATAGTTGTTTAGTAGTCCGAAAATGTTGGAAACATTACCTTGCTTGACCATGCTGTAGGTCATGTAACTGTTTATTACATGCAATATGCTTTGTGGACTTCACCAGACAGAGGTTGCTCTCTGGTTTTGTGATGAAACCAAGGTGTGGTTGAATTTATTATGCCACTGTGTCTTCTCATTGTCTCGGGCCTTAGGCCTATATATAATGGCCGTAAGGCATGTGAACTAACAGGTTATAGAGCAACAACACAATTATCACAACACATAGGTTGTAATATGGCTTTTTTTTCTATTGGCTTCCGCAGTGATTTTACCCATGCACCGCTACTGCCATGTTGTAGCAGTCAGAGAAATCAAGCTGAAACAGACCATGTGGTAGCAGTCAGAGAAAGCAAGCTGAAACAAACCATGTTGTAGCAGTCAGAGAAAGCAAGCTGAAACAGACCATGTTGTAGCAGTCAGAGAAAGCAAGCTGAAACAGACCATGTTGTAGCAGTCAGAGAAAGCAAGCTGAAACAGACCATGCCAGCCACAGAGAGTCTGTGATCGCTACCGGCTGCCTCTCCTCCTTAGACTCTAATCATGCTGTCTTTAATCAATGCTCTCTCTAATCAACGTGTCTATAATGTTCATGTTTACACACACAGTCACTTGTTTGTGCTTCCTGGACAATGGTGGCCTCTGGTCTATATTAACATACGGTTCTACAGTTAGACTGACTGACATGCCACCATGCAAGCTGTGAGCCATCGCTGGATTTTACAACCTCACTTGTTTGGGTACAAGGAAGGGGAGCTTGTCTTTGGTTGGCCGCTGGCTGACTAGGAGTAGAGGAGGGAAAGGGTTTATGGGATTTTGCCAGCAGCACTCACTGATGACAGGAAGCGACCATGGGAGGACAGGAAGTAGTTGAGTGTAAATAGCCAATAATGAGGGGGTTATTTCTGTAAACAACAACAAGAGGTTAAGCTTCCTGCTGCACTGTGTGTACATTCAAGCCAGCTACACCCCCCGTCAAAGGTTTTTAATATTACTCATTCAAGGGCTTTTCTTTGTTTGCACTATTTTTTACATTGTAGAATAAAAGTGAAGACATCAAAACTATGACATAACACATATGGAATCATGTAGTAACCAAAAAAGTGTTAAACAAACCATAATATATAAAAATATATTTTACATTTGAAATTCTTCAAATAGCCACCCTTTGCCTTGATGACAGCTTTGCAAACTCTTGGCATTCTGTCAACCAGCTTCACCTGGAATGCTTTTCCATCAGTCTTGAAGGAGTTCCCACATATGCTGAGCACTTGTTGGTTGCTTTTCCTTCACTGCGGTCTGAACCCAAAATCTCAAATTTGGACTCCAGACCAAAGGACAAGTTTCCACCGGTCTAATGCCCATTGCTTGTGTTTCTTGGCCCAAGCAAGTCTCTTCTTCTTATTGGTGTCCTTTAGTAGTGGTTTCTTTGCAGCAATTAACCTGAAGGCCTGATACACACTGTTACTTGAACTCTGTGAAGCGTTTATTTGGGCTGCAATCTGAGGCTGGTAACTGTAATGAACTTATCCTCTGCAGCAGAGGTATTTCAGGGTTTTCCATTCCTGTGACGGTCCTCATGAAGCTGATTGAGAGAATGCCATGAGTGTGCAAAGCTGGGTGCCTATTTGATTATATTTTGATTTGTTTAACACTTTTTTGGTTACTACACGATTCCATATGCGTTATGTCATAGTTTTGATGTCTTTTATTCTACAATGTAAAAAATTGTGCAAATAAAGAAAAACCCTTAAATTAGTAATATTCCAAACTTTTGACCGGGGGTGTACGTGTAAGTGAAAAGCTGTTGATCCACTCAAATGTCTGAACAACAGTTGTACATTTTCCCACAATGAGACTTGTACCTACATATTAATGTATGTTTATGAGTGTGTGTGTGTCATTGTTTAACCACACGTCACCATGCCAATCTACAGCTTTTAAAAAGTGTCAAACATGAATGATATATGCCTAAA
Source organism: Thymallus thymallus (assembly GCA_023634145.1). Classification (NCBI taxonomy): domain Eukaryota; kingdom Metazoa; phylum Chordata; class Actinopteri; order Salmoniformes; family Salmonidae; genus Thymallus; species Thymallus thymallus. The sequence goes on from CM042393.1 coordinate 16,112,986, forward strand.
CAACAGAATGGCATTACACCTCCAAAACAAATACAGCCGCTGTGTGTATGTGCGTGAGTATGTATGTATGTATGTATGTATGTATGTATGTATGTATGTATGTATGTATGTATGTATGTATGTATGTATGTATGTATGTATGTATGTATGTATGTATGTATGTATGTATGTATGTATGTATGTATGTATGTATGTATGTATGTATGTATGTATGTATGTATGTATGTATGTATGTATGTATGTATGTATGTATGTATGTATGTATGTATGTATGTATGTATGTGTGTGTGTGTGTGTGTGGGTGTATGTGTATGTGCTACAGTGGAAACACACCAAGGTTGTGACACAACAACATGCTGGCCCCAAACCTTGCCCAGAGCCAAGAGTTTATCAGACCAGATCCAGGAACGCAGGATGAAATCAATAGGAGCATGGGAAAATACCAGAGACTCCTGAGTCTGAATCCCACTGCAATCATGTAGGCAAATACACCTCGCTCTCTCTGTCAAACACACCTCCACAGGCATGAGCAGACAGACAGTATAGTATGATCAGTGGTATATGTTGTCTCGCTGTGCCTGACAGCATGTTTCACACTTCCCTCACCTGTATTAACACACCCCGATTACATCATTGTTACAGTGCGTCAACCTACACGACTGATCCATGACAGAAACAGTCTAGTCTGTCACATTGACTGACTGAACTGACTGAGACTGACAAACTCTGACTAACTGGCTGGTTATCTACCTGACTGACTACTAGCTACTACTTGATTGGTTGACGTTAAGGAAATACTGATGGATCGATGTGCCATTGGTGGGTATTTTCTCCTGTTGCGGAGACACGTAACACAGGTAGCTTTAGCAAGAAACAGGAATCCTATAACTGTGGGCAGAAATCACCATGATACAGTTCTTAATGATTTGCCCTATAGCTGCGGAATCATCTCTATTTTCACTAGCAAAGTAGCAGGTCATTATACACACTTTGGTCACCAAGGGTCTCTAATAACAACAAAGCTCTTTTTTAGTCAACCATTTGAGTTCTATTTGGGGAGGGGGAGACTTCCACTAAAGTCCTTTGTCAAGTTTACAGTAAGTGGCTGCAATAACAGTTTACAGGAATCCAGTATACAAACACCCCCAGCAAGATAGCTAAATGTTTATGTCTGACATCATCACTTCAGATCACTGGAAGAGATCAACTGGTGGGCATGATAAACTTCCATCAACAAATTAAAGTGAAGCCCTCAAACAGGTGTGGGCTGTGCACACACAAACACAACCGCACAAAAACAAATACACACAGAGACAGTACATACACAAGTAGGCCTACATGTACACACATCATTTGTGTTGGATATTTTGAATGAAATTACAGTTTTAAAAGTCTAAATCATATCCTTTTCCTCCAGCCAGTCAGGTTTAGAACCAGAGTTGCCCCATTGACCTGGCCCACATTACAGGCTGATTCACCACCATGCAGGCTCAAACTCCTCACTCACAGCGACTCATACAGCTTTCCCTAATCCCTCCTCCTCTGGTTTGGCTGAGTGCTCCTCCTCAGGAGAGAGAGGAGACAGAGGAGCCGTCCAACTTTCCATGGACATTTCATACCCCCCTAGACTCAGCTCCTACATCAGTTGAGGCGCTGTATTGGCAGGAGTAGTCCCTGACATTTTTCATATAGACAACAAAGGAAAACAGAAAAGCATAAAGCAAAATATATGACTTTTTGTTATCAACTCCCATTCCCTCTCTCTTTCCTTCTCACTCAATTTTTCTCTGTCTTTGTTCTCCTAGACTTCCAAACGTATTTTCAACCTCTCCATGTTTCTCTCATTCACATTGCTCCATCTGTACCCCAACCCCTCCCTCTCTCTCTAGCTCTAATTGCACACACAACACATAAAACAGAACCAGACTGTTTTCTTTTCCGCCGCTTTAACAACTGCACAGAGAGTGTGGCTCATTCTGCCCAGACTAACAGTTCAGGGCTGCTCCAGCTCCCATCAACCCCCTTTAGTTTAGTTATCCATCCCTCCCCTCCCTCCCTCCCTCCCTCCCTCCCTCCCTCCCTCCCTCCCTCCCTCCCTCTATTTAATCAGTCTATCATCTTGGGAGCCATTTTATATAGAATAAAATAATAGGTGAGGAGTGCAGAGAATTACAGCTCCCTCCCTCCCTCCCTCCCTCCCTCCCTCCCTCCCTCCCTCCCTCCCTCCCTCCCTCCCTCCCTCCCTCCACCGTTTTCCCTCCCTCTGTCCCGGTGAGACAGAGACTGTTTTTCTGTGTTGCAGGAATGCTCAAGACATTCTTCCTGGGATTGGAATGGAAAGACATCGCCATCAAATGGGATTAGCAGCAGGAGTGGAGAGCGGAGAATGAGAAAGAGGAGGAGAGCCAGAGAAAGTGAGGGGAAGGGAGGGGCTAGAAACAAGAGAACCCAGTGAAGGACTAAAGCCAAAGCTGACACTACCATTCTCACCTGACAGACACTATTGTGCCTAGCTAATCCATCAGAGCCCAAAGTGGCACCACACAACTGACCTATATAAAAACACAACAGATCCTTCACCAGTAACACAACACTGACACAAACCAGAATAAAGCAACAGACACTGCACTACTGTCATCGCTACATCAACTCACACTACTACGCTTTACCGACCTCACAGACCCTATCACCCCTCAGTATAGCAGCCAGTTGCCTCCAGCCCTCTCCTCTCCAGACTAACCACTTCCCAGAGCCTCCAGTAAATGAATGGTTTTCTATCTCCGCCTCTCTCAGTCCTATAAACCACACATCCATACTCCAACACATGTTTTTAACATTAACTGTCTGAGTGGCTGGCAAAGCAGACAGAAATTAAGAAAAAGCATTCCTGGCTCTCCTCCTCTATCATTTGTGTCTCTTCTTATTCTGTACTCCTTCATTCCCTCTCTCAATTCAACCCTTTTTAGTTCTTCAGAAGCACAAATGACAGATTGTGATTTTAACTGATCAGTTTTAGCTCACAAAGTTTTACCACAGAAAAAATAACAATGGCAACCCTGTATTTCATTGAAGCAGTGATGTCAGCATAAAGCAACACTGGCTGTGCTAATGTGGTGTGTTCACATTGTGTTCTCTCTAATGAACTGAATTTGACTGAGAGTTAATGAAAAGCATCTTGCTGGTTGCTTCTCACCCTCTCCCGGTTTCCCCTCTGCCTTCCCTCTCTCTCCCTCTCTCCATAAACTATCACTTCCACTAAAGTGTGTTTAAATTGACCAAAGTTATATTTGATTTTGTGAAAAAGTTGTAAGAAAGAGTAGTACCTTCAACGATGCGGCCCAACTGAGTGTGTCTGTCTGCGGCTCAGGTATTCCCCAGGAGGAGTGTGTGTGTGTGTGTGTGTGTGTGTGGTTGTTTCTGCCGGTCTGTCAGGTAGCAGAGCAGCATATATAGAGCAGTCAGCAGCCAGACTCAGCCTCCCTCTCTCTCTGCATGAGTCAGCCTGAGCCTTCTTCACAATAAAAGCCTCTCTTTCACAATAAAAGCTCTGCAACACGGGCCACTAATCTAGAGACTTCCCTTTCAGAACTAAGCTCCTAGAATAACAACAGCCAGCTATTTTTGATCCAGAGACAAAGATTGAAAGTAAGAGAAAGAGAGAGAGATTGTGAAAGAATGTGACAGATAGGAGACAGCCAGATCTTACATTACTGTACCTGCTGTTATTATCAGAATCAGAATCCCTTTATTCATGAAGTACATTTACACATACCTAGAATTTGACTTGGTGAATAGGCGCTGCCAGCAATAGACAATGTACAAACAGAATACAGACACAAAGTATGCTTATACTGGGCTAAGATTGGATGTATTATGTTCCCACTGATCCATGTAGAAAATGAAATTCATTAATTACAGAATAAATGAATCAACCACCTTATTCACTCTAGCTCAGATACGATACAGTAGGAAGGGGATCTCCTTTGTAAAGTCTCTATTTTGACTTTATACTACCAGGAAACATAATCCATATTAGGTTCTCTGTACTGTAGTTTATCAGAAACAGTATATGCTGTACCTTTCATATGTTTACAGAGTTACCATTATCTACAGTACATGCCAGCCACATAACACTGAACCTAGTAGTCTGTGCTTTATAACTGACAAACATGGAACGGAGCCATAGTCTAAGAACTTTATAATAGTTAGAAAAGTGGGCCACACTTAAAAGACCACACAATCCATTACTGACTAACAATCTTCACCGACCACCACCCCCACAGATCTGGAACATGTTGTCTGTAAATAAAAAATGTGTTTGTTTACATAGAGATTGTGTCCTTCACTTTTTAGGCATTTTTTGAGGCAGACATACACTTTTGGTGCATTTATTATTTCTGTTTTGGTGTATAATGTCTATTTTTGGCCAGTCTGTTCTCCAGCTCATCTGCTCTGCTCCTTTCTTTCAGTGGTTGAGGATGAGCCACAGAGGAGTGACAGGGCCGAGGGGGTGGGGTCCATGGGGGCGAGGGCAGGTTCAACTCCTCTCTCAGGAGGACGCATTCATCTCCCCAGTGTCGAGTCAAATCATTTTTGGCCAAGTCAGTGTCTGTGTATCTCACTCTGCTGCTTATGGAAGACAGGTTCAATCAGAGAGGTTGATTGGCTTTCCTGTGTTAAACATACCATTCCCTCTCTCCAGGGAAACATGGGGGATCACTAAGACCTCTGTTTCCATGCTGTCAACTAACAAGCACATGCTCATCTCTCTCCGTCCGTCCGTCCGTCCGTCTCTCTCTCTCTCTCTCTCTCTCTCTCTCTCTCTCTCTCTCTCTCTCTCTCTCTCTCTCTCTCTCTCTCTCTCTCTCTCTCTCTCTCTCTCTCTATGTATCTCTCTTGGCACTCTATTTCTCTCTGCTCACCCTCTCTCTCTTTCACTCAACACAACCAGCCAATCCAGTGTCTAGCCACAGCTCTCTCAGCCAATCCTGTTGCTCGCCATGTCCTTTTAAGGACTGCCCCTGGGGGTTATTGAGGAATGATCTGCCTTCCTGTTATCTATGCCTCCTGGGTCTCTTCTACTTTTCCTCATTCATTATCTCTCAAGCATTTTCACTTTCTCTGGCTAGTTCTCTCTGTATGCATTAATTTACACTCCAGGTCCACATTTAGGGCAACAAATGTAACCAATCAGATAGACGATAAACAAAAACATTCTCACTCAGGTTTTTTTTTTTTTTACATCATTGGCACGACTAATGAAATACCTCAAGTTGCACATGAACCTCAGGACTGAGTTTTCCAGGCAGCTGATAATGAAGAAACAGAGTGTTCTGTGTTTAAACTCAGTACCATATGTGTCTCTTTAACATACATGTTTCCATAAAACCACACGCAACGCCTCTATAAGAAAGTGATTGTTAATACACCATTAGAGAGTTTACGAGCTACACCTCATAAACACAAGGCCTCTGCTGTGGGTACAGATCTGAGTCACAGCACAGATATGGGACAAAGCCTTGCAGCCAGAGCAACACGGTTCTGAACACAACCACAACCACAACCATAGAGCAGTACGGTCCACAAACACGACCCTGAATGAAGCACAACAACAGACGAAAGACGAAGAGCAATACGGCACACAAACACAACCCCGAACGCAAGAGTTTGCAAGATCAACACAAAGCTCTGAATCCAACAGGCACGAACCATAGTTTCAACAAGACCACAGATTTATATTAAACATGTTGTTTAGGTATACTGTATAAACTCGATTTGAGAATGAATTAACATTCCAAAGCATCAAAATCCCACTTGAGATTAACTCTCAGTACAAAAAAACAAACAGTGTCCGAGCGCCTCTGTAAACAGTTTATGTATATCTCTGTATCTGTGTATGAGTGAGAGAGATAGAGCAGGGCAGAATGGTCTGGAACGTGGCCTTTAGTTTTATCCAGTTGTCCACCCTGACTACGACCTCAGAGGATTGGAGCGGGCCACAATCATTTAATCTCTGTGGTATGACAATTGTGCAAACGGAATGGGATTGAATGGCACTGGGTCAATCCACATGCGATATATAGCACATTAAAGGGGATTAGTAGCTTCCTAATCTTTACCACTCTGGACGTCTGCAGGATTCACACACATACACACATGGTGTCACTTACAGGCAAGCAGACTGTTGTTCTAAGAGTGGCCGGTGCATGTTTGGGATTGTTAGCCAGGTTCATATATACGTGTGTGTGTGTGTGTGTGTGTGTGTGTGTGTGTGTGTGTGAGTGTGTGTGTGTGTGTGTGTGCGTGCGTGCGTGTGTGTGTGTGTGTGTGCATGTGCGTGTATGACACACACTTTAGTCAGGAATGGGAGTTCCCGGATGCCATGAGTGGGAGAGACGCCACATGGTGAGGTTGTGACCCCATACGCAGCCATTTGCTAGCAGTATTTTAACACATAATAGTCACTTTTGACATCTGACCCCTGAAAGATAATTGTTGAACCTCGTCTGCCGTGTGGCTCACCTTCCACTTCCTCCTCTCTGGGCACACAGGGTCAGAACATGACTTTGTATTGTTCTGTGATTTTAAAAGTCTGAATCAGCCGTTTACAAAACCAAATACTCTCTCTCTCTCTCTCTCTCTCTCTCTCTCTCAAATTCAAATTCAAGATGCTTTATTGGCATGAAAAACATTACGTCAATATTGCCAAAGCAACAATGTATACAATATACATTGTAATAAAATAATAAAGAATAACAAATAATAATTTAAAATGGTTCTTTCTCTCTCTCTCTCTCTCTCTCTCTCTCTCTCTCTCTCTCTCTCTCTCTCTCTCTCTCTCTCTCTCTCTCTCTCTCTCTCTCTCTCTCTCTTTCTTTCTTTCTCTCTCTCTCTCTCTCTCTCACACACACACACACACACACACACACACACACGCACACACACACACACACACACACACACAAACTCTCTCTCTCTCTTTCTCATTGTGACTCAGTGTGTTGGTGTTAGGTCTTTCAGGGTGGAGGCTGTGACAGATAAATCTGGAACAGTGAAGATTAACACAGCTGTCTGATCACGATGACCCTCTCACCCTAATCCTAGCCTGCAGGGATTCTGACAGGCACTACAGCATCACTTCCTCCTCACTGTGACGACAGGCCCACATTGCCACATTATGATCTCATGATCCACAACCTGTTCTTAGACTGACCAGAACTCAACTTGAACCAGGACTCAACCACATTTCAAGTAGTCCTCAATCAAGGATGGAGTTAAGAAGGTCATGGTTATTTTATGTAATGTTTTCAAGTTTAGACTGTGAGCGGGTTATGACAAGGCAGAGTTGAGGTTGTTTAAACTGCTGGTCTCTGCTTGACTCCTCTGCTTTTCACAATCCATAATCCTCAAATAATCTAAAGCAAACAGGAAGATGAAGCCTGGTGGAGATTCTCACAGAGGGTTTGCCAGAAAGGGTTTTTTATTTTATTTATTTCACCTTTATTTAACCAGGTAGGTCAGTTGAGAACAAGTTCTCATTTACAACTGCGACCTGGCCAAGACAAAGCAAAGCAGTGCGACAAAAAACAACACAGAGTTACACATGGGAAATAAACAAACGTACAGTCAATAACACAATAGAACATCTATATACAGAGTGCAAATGTAGTGCAAAATGCAGTAAGGTTAGGAAGGGTTCAACAGTAGGCTGTTTATAAAATGAATACGTGCAAGATAACTATTTCAACTGTCAGATTTAGATTCCTTGTCTTATGAAACAGTGATTAAGATATAAAATGTTGGCAGGATAATTGCTGCTTGTGTGTTTGACGACACCCACCCGCAGATTATATCCCAACCCATAATCTAATGTTGTGCCACCTTGATCACAGTCAATACTACAGCTTACTACGGCTGCTACACCTTACTGTGCCTCATTCACTTGGCACTTCTCACTTCTCTTAAAAACCTTACATGGTCTGGGTTTGGACTTTCCTTTCAGAGGCTGCCGCTTGAACTGAATGTCCTTGCTGTTTCTGTACAGATAAATACTGAATGTCCTTGGTGTTTCTGTACAGATAAATACTGAATGTCCTTGGTGTTTCTGTATAGATAAATACTGAATGTTTTTGGTGTTTCTGTACAGATAAATACTGAATGTCATTGGTGTCTCAGTACAGATAAATACTGAATGTCATTGGTGTTTCTGTACAGATAAATACTGAATGTCCTTGGTGTTTGTGTACAGATAAATACTGAATGTCCTTGGTGTTTCTGTACAGATAAATACTGTGTCATTGTCTTTTGTAGATTAAGTTTGGCATGTGAATCTAGTAAATGTTGACAGTAACCGACAACATGGCATTTAGCTGTTAGCTGTTAGCTACTTTTCATCAACTCCGACAAAACTCAAGGAACATATGTGTTTGGCGCCGCCCTGAGTGGTCGCCTGTTAAGCAGCTCCCGTTGTTTGTGCATAAATTGTTGTTTTAGTTCGTTTTTTTGTGTGTCTTTTCTTTAGTTTTATTTTTATTTTTATTTTTTGAACTATAATAGTTCAGGATTATGGATTTTATCGCAGCTGAACGTCGACAGGAGTCGTCAACTGTTATTATTTACAACAGAGCCCAGCTCCTGGATTTAGCCCACGCAGCGCTGCTGCTCCCCAGGGAAAAGTTTGATATTCCGGACGAGTTGAAAAGGCGACGCCGTGGACGTAGGGCGGGATTGAAATGTAAGGCAAAGAGGAGGAAGTACAAGTACAAGCCGGCTATACCGTCTATTATTATGGGCAACGTGAGGTCACTACATAACAAGATGGACGAGCTCGTGTGTCTTGTCTGTGGACAAAGGGTCTATCGAGAAACGAGCCTAATGCTTTACACGGAGACTTGGCTGAACGATAACATCCCCATAGAGAACATCACTATCGACGGTTTCCAGACCATCAGAGCGGACAGGGATCGCGTCTCTTCCGGTAAGAGCAAGGGTGGTGGGCTGGCTTTATTAGTTAACAACAGATGGTGTAATCCGAACCATATTACTCTTAAGGAACAGTTTTGTAGCCCGGACATTGAACTGTTAGCCGTTAGCCTGAGACCCTACTATTTGCCGAGGGAATTCACGGCGGCCATTGCTGTTATTGTTTACATCCCGCCCTCCGCTGACGCAAACACAGCATGTGACGTCATCCACTCTGTTATCGCGAGGTTACAGACTTTGCCATTTCGGGGGATTTTAACCATGCATCTCTCTCTTCAACGCTGCCCACGTTCAAACAGTTTGTGAAGTACCCAACCAGGAATAATACAACTCTGGACTTGTTATATGCTAATGTAAAGGACGCATACAACTCCACTGCACTCCCTCCCCTCGGTAGATCGGATCACAACCTTGTCCACCTCACCCCACTCTACAGGCATTTGGTCCAACAGCAGCCTGCGACCACCAGGACCATTAGGAGATGGTCCCCAGAGGCGAATGAGGCCCTACAGGACAACGTCACCCACCCTCTGCACGCTATGGTTATGACGCAGAGGAGCACTTTCAGTCACAGACTGATCCCACCACGGTGTGCCAGAGAGCGCTACAGGAGGTCCTTCCTGCCGGCGGCTATTAGACTATATAATGCCTCACCGGGGTGCCGTGCCGTCGGCAACATAGATCTGGAACTGTTGGGGTGCTAGGACCTAGTTTAACAATTATGCATCCATCCGTGAGTAACTCTGGTCCGTCAGCGCTCATTCACTCAGGACCTATTTATTCATGCAGGTCTGTATATACATACTCATGTACAGTTGTTATATCATATCACGTGCAATATTGCTAGTAATTCTTGGACCTAACTTACGTAGGCATTCACTCAGGAATGCATATTAGTATCCTGTCAGTTGCACCTTTTCTCATTGCTTTTAGTAAATCGAATGTGCAATACGTGCAGTTGTCTGTAATTAAACCCTGCGCACTAAAGACTGTATTTTAAGGGAATTACTATTATTACCCCAAATTATATCATACACACATTTAGCTATTAAAGTATCTCTTCCTGTCATTTACCTGTACAGTTTGTGTAACCATGCAAGTATTCACTTATCTGTAAATATAACTGTATACTTACCTGTACAGCTAATTTAACCATGCAACATTTTCACTTACCTGTTCATTTAGCCAGTCTGTCTATTAAGTAAACTATTATTACCCTAGCTCATATTTTTTGCTACTGAAGTATTTCTCTACCATCGACCTGTATAGTATAGTTAACCATCCAACATCCACCAATGTATAGTGTACATATTCAGCCAACCACCCATACTATGCAATGTCTTTTTATAGCTTTTTTTTGCACTCCAGATATCTTGTATTTCTATACTTTTTCATACTGCCGCTCTATGTATCATGTACCGTGTATCTGTCTTTTGTGTACTTTCGTTGTGGCATTTTGCACCTGCCCTGTGTTTTGTTGTAGCTGCTTGACAAAGAAATGTCCCCCCCGGGGGATCAATAAAGTATCTATCAACAATGAAATTCAATCAATCAATCAATCAATCAATCAATCAATCAATCAATCAATCAATCAATCAATCAATCAATCAATCAATCAATCTATCTATCTATCTATCTATCTATCTATCTATCTATCTATCTATCTATCTATCTATCTATCTATCTATCTATCTATCTATCTATCTTATGAAGTTATGCTCTTAGTATGATATGACTGTACTGCGCAGCAAAGCACGTGCAAATGGCTCAGTTTTAAATGTTACTGATCAATTTAGTGATAGCTGAGCCCTGCCAGTACCCTAGTTTTTGATGAAAAAACAGTCCCTACACGCTCCTAATCGATGTATAATGCCAGGGCCCGTCGGGCTCGGGTCAGGTAGGAGGAGAGCTCTACTCCACACCCCAGCTCTGTTAATGGAGCTCTGAGATAGCATCGACAGGAGAGCTCATTAAGATACCAGCCCACAGAAACACAGCTCACAGGTCAAGGCAATGAGAGGCATTAATAACAGGTGTAGGTCTATGTAATGGTTGAGATGCACGGATGCAATAATATGTCCTCTTAGACTGTCACACAAAAATTACATTCTTTCCCTGTGAATAAATACAGCAGTTTAAGCAGTAACTGTGACTGGGATTTATCTATTAAAAACATCTGTCAAAAGAGACACTGATTCACAGTCACCTTATTGGCTCCAGTGAAATGGTAGCCGTCACATGATATTGCTTCGTTTCACATTTAAGGAGACAGAGAACCAAGACAGTGGAGTCATAGTTTCCATTCAGTCGGCATTGGATTCACAGCAATTTAGAAAAACAACTCAATCAGAAACTCAATTAAAGTTACATTGGAGGCCTCAAATCAAATCCAGATAAGACAAAATCAGAGGCAGTAAAAGTCACACAACAGGATCACCTTTCAAAGACCACAGACATAGACACTGTAGAATCGTGGCTTCAACATTGTGCAACAGCATGCCGTTATTGTTTTCAGGAGGTGTTCAGGAGAACAAATGAGAGGCAGTGACCCCTGCCGTGAGGTCAGAGGTTGAAGGTCAAGAGTGGCCGGTGCCTGAGGCTTTATTTTGTCAGCCAACACTTGTACAGGTCACCAGGGGACAGAGAGGGAGCTAAACTCCAGCGCAGCACGGCACAACGCACTGGCCCCTGGGTAATGGCAGGGCTGCTGTTTTTACTGTGTAATTACTGAGTGTAAGGAGGGGAGGGGAGGGGAGGGGAGGGGAGGGGAGGGGAGGGGAGGGGAGGGGAGGGGAGGGGAGGGGAGGGGAGGGGAGGGGAGGGGAGGGGAGGTGGGCAGTGCACCGTCCCTCCACACGCTTCACCACGGGTGTTTTTTTGGGGGGCAGTACGTTTGTGTCATTATTATGGAAAAACTCACTCAAGGAAGCAGCTTTACGGTGATCCTGCTATTTGCAGAAACTCAAGCCGGGACACAGAAAGAAATACAGCAAAACAATGTGAATGTGCCAAAACGTCGTTATGATCCCAGATTTCCTCCAACTCCACTGCTAAACAACAGGGCTCCATTCACATTACACCCAGACCAGATTCAGACCCAGACCAGTCCCAGACCAGACCCAGACCCAGACCAACCCTTCAGTTATTTACCTGTCACGTTCTGTCTCCTCCTCTATACCCTCTGCTCTGGAAGCAGAGAGGATACAATGTCAACATTTAGCAAGAGTTACACAAATAGGCATTCCAACTCAACAACGCATATGCGATGTACAAAGCACAGAGCATGAGCCATACACAACATCCATGCTCCACATGCGCCCAGTCTCAGACCACATCATAAATATGTCAGTCTCAGACCACATCACTACTATGAGACATATATCATGTCTGAACCACAACATTAAATGAATGAAGACAAGAAGCTAGGCTATACAACTCCATCTATAGCCAGACAAACCTCCTGACTGAGCAACAGCAAGCCCTGCAACATGAACAGAGGCCATCCATAACAAGACTGTGCAGTCAAGTCCATACACAGTCCCACATCAAGACATACACAAACCATAAAAGGACAATCAACGCTCTACTGCAACAACACAGATGTCATACTCACTGCCTATAATAAAACACAGGGAGTCCAGAGAGAGCAGGGGCCCTGGTCGTGCATAGAGGAGTCACACAGAGGCAATAAGAGCCATCCAACAGAACACAAGCCAATCTGTTTTCAGCCACAGAACAGCTGCTTACCACGCCATCTCTCTGGCACACAACAGAACAGAACACAACACTGACATGGCACTGACACCATCATAAAGAGATCGGAATGCTTTTGTTTTGTAATTACTGTGATTCCCCTTGCAACCCTGTCAGAAGCTGAATACACCCAGATCACTGATCCACAATACAATAACTTATAATGGGAGTCATGGCGCCAGCTCAATCAGCCCTCCTCTGTTGCAGTTGGATGTGGTGAGATGAGGGGTGGGGGTGGGGGAGGGCAGGGGGCAAAGGAGTAGCAGGGTAGTGGGATGAGATGAGACGAGCAGGGAGGCAAGGGAAAGGACAGTGGCAGGGTGGCGGGGTGGCAGGGTGACGGGGTGGCAGGGTGATGAGGTGGTGGCAGCATGGCAGGATGGAGGGTGTACTCACAGTTTGGGCTTGGTGGGCAGCGGAGGACCTCCCTTCACCGGGGGCGGAGACATCTTGGCTGGGCCTGGGAAGTCTGGCTTGGCCTCTGGTGGAGGCAGGCTGAGGGAGGGCTGAGGTGGGTGGGCGGGCTTTATATCGTTATGCAGGGTCCAGTTGGCCCGTTCCTGACCCTCCACGTCATGGTGCATGTGGACAGGCTGCAGGCCTGACATGCTGGGCCAGATCTCCAGCTCGTTGACGTGGAAACCCTCGTCGCTGGTACTGGGTGGGATTTTGGGCGGCACCTCCAATAGGCTGATCTCTGTGGGCGGGGGAGGGGGGTAGGCCTGGGTGTCCTCAAAGACAGAGTCATCCCCGGACGCCACACCATTCCTGTCCGAGTCGAACACTGCTAGAGGGAGAAAGACCAGGAGAGAGTAGAGGTTTACCCCCTCCTTCTCACACAGTGCACTAACATAACCTGCAGCAGAGCCCAGCCTGCCCCCCATCCTCCTCATATAGCCCACTAAACATGGCAGTTCTATATTTAGTGTGGAATGTGATGTGATCTAAAGTAGCAGCTGTGTCCAGTTAGTCTGTTTGTCTGGAGGAGGTCTTGATGTAACTGTTATTTGGTCCTTGGATTTCCTCTGATTGTGTGGTGAACTGAGAGTACACAGAGTTATAAGAGAGAATAAATACGTCTCCCTTCTACCACACTGAGACAGCTGATCATCCCTCCTCCTCCTCCTCCTCCTCCTCCTCCTCCTCCTCCTCCTCCTCCTCCTCCTCCTCACCTTTTCCTCCTCTTCTCATCCTCATATAGATCCATGATTATCAAGGATGATAAACAGGATCAGAACCACACAGGGATCCATGACAGAGCCAAAACCAAACTAAAAATTCACATGCACTAAAGTTGAACTCAATTACACTTCAGGCAAATTCCCCAGCAAGTTGCTACAAGTTATACAAACTGTCCTGATGGTACATTTACTGTAATGTATTAAACTTAAGTTAATACAATAATGAGTGTAACTCACCTGTGGGAGTGTTGAAGGCCCCTCCGGTGACAGAGAGTTGGGCTGTGCTGCTGTTGGAGCCGTAAAGGTTGGTTGCAGTGCAGCAGAACTGACCTCCATCTTCTGGGAAGGCCTCTGCTATCACCAGAGTACAGATCTCCTCTGGAACAACCAATCACAACTCTCATCACATATACTGTGGGGAATTAAACAACTAGCAGTGACACAGGGTTGAAACTAACAGATGTTTTTTTATGTTTCTGGTGGTCAGTATAAACAGGTTAGGGAAAGTTTGTAACAGTTGAATAAGACAGACACTGACTCTGTTAGACCGGTTTAATAGACATTTAAACTGTTTAAATGGAACACTAGTCACTTTAATAATGTTCATAATGTTTACATATCTGGCATTACTCATCTCATATGTATATACTGTATTTAATACTATTCTACTATATCTTAGTTCATGCCGCTCGTCCATATACAGCGGGTGAAATAAGTATTGAACACGTCACCATTTTTCTCAGTAAATATATTTCCAAAGGTGCTATTGACATGAAAGTTTCACCAGATGTTGGTAACAACCCAAGTAATCCATACATACAAAGAAGCCAAAACAAATAAGTTCAGAAATTAAGTTATGTGTAATAATGTGAAATGACACAGGGAAAAAGTATTGAACACATGAAGAAAGGGAGGTTAAAAAAGGCATGGAAAGCCAAGACAACAGCTGAAAACTATCAGTAATTAAAAAGCAATCCAGCCCCCTGTCAGTGCAAATTAATATCAGCTGGTTCAGTCCCAACTGATGGCCTACAAAAAGGTCTCATTGCCAAGGTGTCACATAAGACACATCTCATGATGGGTAAAAGCAAAGAGCTGTCTCAAGACATTCGCAACCTAATTGTTGCAAAACATAATGATGGCATTGGTTATAGATGCATTTCTAAGCTTCTGAATGTTCCAGTGAGCACTGTTGGGGCCATAATACGGAAGTGGAAAGACAATCATTTCACCATAAATTTGCCTCGACCAGGTGCTCCTCGTAAATTTGCCCATTCATCCTTCCTTCAATTATGTGAAGTTTGCCAGTACCATTTGCTGAAAAGCAGCCCCACACCATGATGTTCCCACCTCCAAACTTTACTGTTGGTATGGTGTTTTTAGGGTGATGTGCAGTGCCATTTCTCCTCCAAACATGGTGTGTATTATGACATCCAAACAGTTCAATTTTGCTCTCATCTGACCACACTATATTCTCCCCAGTATTTCAGGTTTTTTTTTCAGCAATGGAGTCTTGCGTGGTGAGCGTGCATACAGGCCATGGCGGTGGAGTGCATTACTTAATGTTTTCTTTGAGACAACAGTGCCTGCTAATTGCAGGTCTTTTTGAAGCTCTCCACAAGTGGTCCTTGGCTCTCGGACAACTCTTCTGATTATTCTTTTCACTCCTCTGTCAGAAATCTTGCGAGGAGCACCTGGTCGAGGCAAATTTATGGTGAAATGATTGTCTTTCCACTTCCGTATTATGGCCCCAACAGTGCTCACTGGAACATTCAGAAGCTTAGAAATGCGCCTATAACCAATGCCATCATTATGTTTTGCAACAATTAGGTTGCGAAGGTCTTGAGACAGCTCTTTGCTTTTACCCATCATGAGATGTGTCTTGTGTGACACCTTGGCAATGAGACCTTTTTGTAGGCCATCAGTTGGGACTGAACCAGCTGATATTAATTTGCACTGACAGGGGGCTGGATTGCTTTTTAATTACTGATAGTTTTCAGCTGTTGTCTTGGCTTTCCATGCCTTTTTGAACCTCCCTTTCTTCATGTGTTCAATACTTTTTCCCTGTGTCATTTCACATTATTACACATAACTTAATTTCTGAACTTATTTGTTTTGGTTTCTTTGTATGTATGGATTACTTGGGTTGTTACCAACATCTGGTGAAACATTCATGTCAATAGCACCTTTGGAAAAATATTTACTGAGAAAAATGGTGACGTGTTCAATACTTATTTCACCCGCTATATGTATATAGTCCTAATTCATTCCTTACTTAGATTTGTGTATATTTGTATAAACATGTGTGTGTGAACAATAAAATTAGATTTGATTTTACTTGAGACACACAAACACACACATAGAAAAAGAGAACGCGAGAGAGAGAGAAAAACGGAGAGAACACAGGTGTTGAGAGATGTCTTTAGTGTGACTCACAGGGTTTCTGTGAGAGCTTGATGGTAACACCTGATGTACCTCTTTAGTCCCAACGTCTCAGACTGGAAAAGTCTGTGTGTAAATATGTGTGTGTAAGAGTGTGTACACCTGTCAGAGTTGATAGATTCCCTCTTATTGTCCCAGACTGTTGTTTTGAGGCCTTAACGGTAGATGACATCATCACAGTGCCAAAGTGACAGCACAGACTGACACAACAGACAGATTGAGGACGGTTTTGACGGGTAATGGAGCTGATGGGAGTAGACATATAGCAGTGACTTTGTTGATGACAACATGCCTGAGAATGACATAGGAAGAAGTGAAGTAACTTACCTGGCTCTGCTGCAGACCGTGGCTCTGTGTTTCACATGACATCAAAGAGAGAGAGGGAGGTAAAGAAGAGAGAGAGGGAGGTAAAGAGATGAGAGGGAGGTAAATAAGAGAGAGAGGGAGGTAAATAAGAGAGAGAGGGAGGCAGAGAAGAGAGAGGAGGTAAAGAAGAGAGAGAGGGAGGTAAAGAAGAGAGAGAGGGAGGTAAAGAAGAGAGAGAGGGAGGTAAAGAAGAGAGAGGGAGGTAAAGAAGAGAGAGAGGGAGGTAAAGAAGAGAGAGAGGGAGGTAAAGAAGAGAGAGAGTGAGGCAAAGAAGAGAGAGGGCGGTAAAGAAGAGAGAGAGGGAGGGAGGGAGGTAAAGAAGAGAGAGAGGGAGGTAAAGAAGAGAGAGAGGGAGGCAAAGAAGAGAGAGGGCGGTAAAGAAGAGAGAGAGGGAGGTAAAGAGATGAGAGGGAGGTAAAGAAGAGAGAGAGGGAGGTAAAGAAGAGAGAGAAGGAGGTAAAGAAGAGAGAGAGGGAGGTAAAGAAGAGAGAGAGGGAGGCAAAGAAGAGAGAGGGCGGTAAAGAAGAGAGAGAGGGAGGTAAAGAAGAGAGAGGGAGGTAAAGAAGAGAGAGAGGGAGGTAAAGAAGAGAGAGAAGGAGGTAAAGAAGAGAGAGAGGGAGGTAAAGAAGAGAGAGAGGGAGGTAAAGAAGAGAGAGAGGGAGGCAAAGAAGAGAGAGAAGGAGGTAAAGAAGAGAGAGAGGGAGGTAAAGAAGAGAGAGAGGGAGGTAAAGAAGAGAGAGAGGGAGGTAAAGAAGAGAGAGAGGGAGGTAAAGAAGAGAGAGAGGGAGGTAAAGAAGAGCGGGAGGGAGGGAGTAAGACTCATTAATCATTCAATCCTTTTTTAACTTGTTGATGACCTCTAACACCAATAAGTATTCTGACTCACTTTTCTGCAGAATGCGGAATTCTGGAGTGTCCTGGATAACTTGTCCCTGTCTGAACCACTGGACCTGCAGAGGAAAGCTGCCTCGAACCCTGCACTCCAACACAACCACCTGACCCTCTGATGCCTGGGCATCCTGTAAGAGCTGGAGGGGGAGAGAAACAGAGTTGAAAGAAAGTGAGAGGGAGAGAGAGAGAATGGGAGAGGGAGCAAGAGAGAGAAAGTGAGGGAGAGAGAAGCAGAGAAAAAGAGAGATTGAGAGAGATGCAGGAATGGTGAGATTTAGGGTGAGAAATAGATGAGAGAGGAAGAGAGATAGAGAGAGAGAGAGCGAGAGAGAGAGAGAGAAATAAAGGCAGAGAGAAAGGAGAGCGAAAAAGAGGAGAAAGAGACATCAGAAGGAAGAAAGGAAAGTTAAGAAACAAAAGTGGGAGAGTAGGAAATGAATGAAGACATAGACAGAGAGGAAGATGACAACACAGTGTCAGTGAGCAGAGCAGAACAGAACACCACACGACGGGAGTGGGAGGCCAGAAGACACTGACCCCATTTACAGCACTCTGTTTCACAAAAGGGCAGGACAGAGCAGGGCTGTCCAGACAATCCTGTGACAGCTTCTAGTGTTGCAGTCAGGAAGCCATCCGTTGAGAGGCCAAGGCAGAGGCCAATGGCAGCATTGTGTTACCTCTCCAACCAGTCAACAGGTCTCACAGTGAAAGGACTCATCATATCTATCAGCAACTGAAAGTCTGTGTTTGGGAATGTGACAGAATATTTTGGGACGACCTGGGTGGAATGTGTGTGTGTTTATGAGTGTGTGTGTGTGTGTGTGTGTGTGTTT
This sequence comes from Thymallus thymallus, assembly GCA_023634145.1. NCBI lineage: Eukaryota > Metazoa > Chordata > Actinopteri > Salmoniformes > Salmonidae > Thymallus > Thymallus thymallus. The sequence continues at coordinate 16,131,434 of CM042393.1, forward strand.
CAGTGTGTGTGTGTGTGTGTCTATGCCTATGTTTGTGTGTGCCACAGCCAGGGTGACATCACACCCCTGACTTCACCCAAAAAGAGCATATCTTCTCATTGAGATGATTAAAGCCCTACAGCTCCTGGAGGAGGGGATGAAGACAAACAAATATCTTTCTGTAATGAGCTGGAAAATGATTTGTAGTCTGCAAGGCTGGATGGGAGTGAAACCCTCCTGACCCATGTCGGTTTGGCAGGCCTGTTTGATGCGCTACCTCGGCCCGCTCACATCCCACCAGCACACACACCATGATGCATGGCCTGAGGTGGGCCGGGGGAAGAGGGGAGGAGCAGTTGTGGGTTCCAGAATGGTTAGAGCAGGAGACAGGAGCTTTATCTGGCCCCCGCCCGTCCTATGCTGTGTTATTACAGGGAGATGGAGCATGCGTGTGTCTGTATTTATGTGTGTGTGATAACTCCAAATTCAGTCTTACCTTGGTAAAGATAGGGGGCGCTGTAGGAGGACCATCACCTCCATATAGTGAACAAACTGGACTCTGCATCTGGAGGACAAGATAGAGAGATGTAATCTGACCATAAAGCATCTATCTTGCGTGTGTGCGTGCGTGTGTGTGTGCGTCTGTGTGTGTTTGTGTGTGTGTCTCCTACCCGGTGTGAGGGTGCAGATAGGACCAGCGTGGAGCGGTGAGGTACGCCCTCAGGGCTCTTGGGTGAAGGTGAACGAATGGACAGGGAGATTGAAGTCGTCTTCTTCTGGACCCTAAAACAGACAGCATTAGGTCCGTTCATCAGAGTAGCCATTTAGAGAGAGATTACAAAACGGTGCAGTAAATATATCATTAGTACTCTTTGCAGTAATTGTCTGCTCTCACACACGTCTAATTCTATAAACACACAAAGCCGTCAGTTTGCACCTTATAAATGACTTTGGACCCTATAAAAATGAGAGCCAAGGTTAATGTGTAAACAGAAGAGCGAACGAAGGAGTAGTGAAGGCAGAGTGAAGACAGGGAGGAGAATGAAGGAGTAGTAAAGGCAGAGTGAAGACAGGGAGGTACAGGTGGGAGATGCACAGAGGGATAATGACAGAGACAGATAAGAAAGTGAAATAACATAAGATGGCGAAAGAGATTATGGTAAAGTGAGTGAGAGAGAGAGAGAGAGAGAGAGAGAGAGAGATAGAGAGAGGGAGAGAAAGAGAGAGAGAGAGAGAGAGAGAGAGAGAGAGAGAGAGATAGAGAGAGAGAGAGAGAGAGCGAGAGAGAGAGAGAGAGAGAGAGAGAGAGAGAGAGAGAGAGAGAGAGAGAGAGAGAGAGAGAGAGAGAGAGAGAGAGAGAGAGAGAGAGAGAGAGAGAGAGAGAGAGAGGGGGAGAGAGAGAGAAAGAGAGAGAGAGAGAGAGAGAGAGAGAGAGAGAGAGAGAGAGAGAGAGAGAGAGAGAGAGAGAGAGAGAGCGAGAGAGAGAGAGAGAGAGAGAGATAGAGAAGCAAGAACGGCCATCTATGCCATCAAAAGAAACATACAATTTAACATACCATTTAGGATCTGGCTAAAAATACTTGAATCAGTTATAGAAACCATTGCCCGCCCGCTCACCAAGCAAGAATTCACAAAATGGGACCAACACCAAATTGAGACTGCATGTAGTCAAAATCCAGAAAAGAGACGTTAAATACTACAACCACCTAAAAGGAAGCGATTCCAAAACCTTCCATAACAAAGCCACCACCTACAGAAAGAGGAACCTGGAGAAGAGTCCCCTAAGAAAGCTGGTCCTGGGGCTCTGTTCACAAACACAAACCCCAGAGCCCCAGGACAGCAACACAATTAGACCCAACCAAATCATGAGAAAACAAAAAGATAATTACTTGACACATTGGAAAGAATGAACAAAATAACAGAGCAAACTAGAATGCTATTTGGCCCTAAACAGAGAGTACACAGTGACAGAATACATGACCACTGTGACTGACACAAACTTAAGGAAAGCTTTGACTATGTACAGACTCAGTGAGAATAGCCTTGCCAGAGAAAGGCCACCGTAGGCAGACCTGGGAACTGAGCTGCACTTCCTAACCTCCAAATGTATGACCATATTAGAGACACATACTTCCCTCAGATTACAGAGACCCACATTTTGATAAACTACCATATATATTGGGTGAAATACCACTGTGTGCCATCACAGCAGCAATATTTGTGACCTGTTGCCACAAGAAAAGAGCAACCAGTGAAGAACACCATTGTCAGTACAACCCATATTTATGTATATTTATTTTCCCTTTTGTACTATTTGCACATAATATGACATTTGAAATGTCTTTATCCTTTTGGAACTTTTGTGAGTGTTTACTGTTAATTTATTTTATTTTTTTTTTCACTTTTTTTTATTATCTATTTCACTTACTTTGGCAATGTAAACATATTATTCAATTTAATTGAGAGAGGGAGGAGACCTGTATAAGTGTTCATAGGGCAGGCAGCCCCGTAGAGACCTCTCATTATCTAAATGACCCAGAGTTTCACTGGCCAGGGTTAGAAGGTAGTTATATAGGTTTATAGGGCTAGTTAAATTAGAGCAGGCAGCTAGACTGATTACCACCTGGAGGCCCCAGTTAACCTGGGCCCAACTACAGGGTTAGGAAGGGGTTAAGGCTCACAAGGTGAGGGGTGGTGAGAGGTTCATGCTGAAACACAGGCACGCACACACACACACACACACACACACACACACACACACACACACACACACACGTACTGAGGCATGGCTCCTGATCTGGACTTTGACACAGATTCTTCTCCTTCTGAGTCTGAGGATGAAGCACCTAAACAGAGGTACAGAGGATGGGAAATAGAGACATTTTAGTGAGAGTTTACTGTACATTAATTTAAATGACATTAATTGAATAACAGTGAGACCAGAGATAGTAGCAGTTACCCTGGATGTAGACCTCTGCCGAGGTGTTGTCAGCTCCCAGGCTGTTGGAGGCCACGCAGGTGTAGCGTCCCGTGTCGTCCTCGAAGGCCTCAGCGATCACTAGCGTGTGTAGGTCCCCATCCCTCCAGATCTGGATGTCAGGACAGTGGTGCAGCTCCCGCCCCTCACAGAACCACCTGGACACACACAGAGGGAAATTTACCATTAAATTCCATTATACAAACAGCCATTGGCCCTACCAGTGTTCTGATACAAGCAAGAGCCATTACTCAAGATAAAACAATTTAATTAATTTCAGATTAGCAGTTATAATCATGACTGTGAAGAATGTGGTCTGCCTATCAGAGTCGTTAATCCGATTATTGTAAACCCCCCTCCACACACACACACACACACACACACACACACACACACACACACACCTGAGCACTGCTAGACAGACATCGCCACTCATCTGTTGGTTTTGGAATCATTGAGATCTTTCATGGTTTTCATAAAAATTGTGGCCAACCTCAGTTTATGTGGCTACTGTGTATACTGTGCATTAATTTATGAGTCCCATTTTTAACTTCTCTCAACACCATGTCCACTGTAGAGACAAAGTCGTATCAGTCTTTTTCTCACACTTATGGCTTCACACACAACTCTACCCTCTGGGTATGTCTGAGAGTGTTTCCGTACCTGCTCAAGCTCAGCCCTGGGACAATGACAAAACACAGAGTTACAGGAAACAGACACACCTCCTCCTTCTCTCCCCCCAGACGGCTGAGTTTCTGCCTGAGCTAGAGCGTGGCCTGGTGGAACCAGCCTGGCTAGGTACCCCCTCACAGGGCTTCACTCACTCCTCCCCTCTCTGGGTCCCAGGAGACATAAGACACAAAACAGGCCAAAAATAGTCTACAGACAGTCTACCACACTAAACAGGCAGACAGTCTACAAAAATAAACAGGCCTAAAATAGTCTACAGACAGTCTACCACACTAAACAGGCTTGAGACAGTCTACCACACCAAACAGGCAGAGACGGTCTACCACACTAAACAGGCAGACAGTCTACCACACCAAACAGGCATGAGACTGTCTACCACATTAAACAGGCCTAAGAGAGTCTACAGACAGTTCACCACATTAAACAGGCCTAAGAGAGTCTACAGACAGTATAACACACTAAAGAGTCTCATCTCTGTTCACAGAGCCAACGATCAAACCAGCCACTACTGACACCACGTCACCACTTCAAACACGGCCACTGTACTCCCATAACCAACTCACTCCTTCTCCATGCTCTTGCTCCTCCAATAAAATGAGAGCACATGCTCCTATACAGCTGTAACTGTGTTGCCTGCCCATTAACCCCAGCAGTGAGAGGAGCAGGAGGAGGAGCAGGAATTCAGCAGAATGGAGGAAGCGCAGCTGTTCCGTTCCGTTGGTGGCAGACCTCGGGAGATTTCAGCCCTTTTGGAACGCTATATTAAAATGCCCTGCATTCCTCTGCCTAGCTACAGTATATCTTACATTATACACTCACTCCACCCTGCCAGTCAGATGCCAGGACAGATAACCAGCCAACCAGCCAGCCAGCCAGCCAGCCAGCCAGCCAGCCAGCCAGCCAGCCAGCCAGCCAGCCAGCCAGCCAGCCAGCCAGACAGACAGACAGACAGACAGACAGACAGACAGACAGACAGACAGACAGACAGACAGACAGACAGACATTACTTCATCGCCTATGATTTACACCTGACGGTGTGGGTGTGAGAGATGCTGAGAAGAAATGGATGGAGAAAGTGAATGAGTGCGGGGTAGAACGAGAGTATGAATGAGTGTTGTGTCAGACAGGACAACTCCAGGGAGAAGTATTTTTTTTTTATAGGACCCTTTCCCTTCTGTGGAAAGTTTCCTATATGGAACCCAAAAGTGTTCTACCTGGAACCAAAAAGGCTTCTTCAAAGGGTTCTCAGCCGAATAACCGTTTTATGTTCTAGATAGCACCTTTTTTCTAAGAGTATACTATAACTGGGACTGCTCTGAACTGTGGCTACAACCACTGCTCTACCCTTAGTAATGACCTAGTCTCCATACCAGTCGTGTGCCTTAGCATGGTTAGCAAGGCTTGTCATAACCCTATGTTCTGACGCCACTGAACTGCTGCTACTACCACAACTCAAACCTTAACCTCTTGGACCTGGGTTTTCTTCCTTATCACTTGATGAAGTGAAATGAGGGAAAGTTGGCATGCCACAGCCAATCGTCCAGGAAGACAGTTGGTTGTATGTTAAATGATAGGAAACAGATCAGGGCTGTTAGTGACACGAGGCCTCGAGCAGGGAGGCAGGGAGGCCTTGTCTTATGCAGCAGCAGCATGTCATCCACACAGGCAGCTGGAGGCCAAGAGTCAGCCATGCTCCAAACATTCACAGCTATCTCCACTGTACTGATAAGACAGACCGTGACAAACATGCCAAGCCTTTGTACAGCACTCTTCCTTCTACTCCAGAACATGAGTTTGCTGTTTGACCTGTTTTAGAATGTTCAGTAATATCAAAGGCTTGTGATGAGGCCTTGAAGCAGTTACAGAGTTACAGTGCACTGAGCTGAGAGCAGCAGGCCATTGAAAGTCTTGATTGTTTGAGCAAAGCAATATGTCTGCGTGGTTGGGGATCCATTTTTCACGTTATGGCAACAGGGAAGAAAAAAGTAACTTGGTTGGTTCAAATCCATCTTTTGGGAATTCGCTCTGAATTAAAAATGAAGGATTTGTGTTTTTTTTTCTCTCAGATCAAACTGTTTCTGTTGAGTCCCCATTTCTCTATGATAATCACAATGACTCGTAGTCTCCCTCAGATTCCACATGCTCCTAGTTTGAAGTATCCCACACTGCATGAACCACACTTTAGATGTAGCAGAATCATTTGGACTGTACATTCACTTTAGGGTACAGTTAATATAGATAAAGGGAAAGAGAGCAGAGTAGAGTAGGGCAGCCTGGAGCTCATGTTCAACCTAACAGGCAGCCAGAATTGCAGACTAAACTTAACCCACTCCCAATGAGCACCACAATAAAACCTCATATTAATCAAACTCTAATGACCTGCTATTATGTGTAATTACTGAGTAAACTCATTTAGAGACAGTCTATCTGCAATGTTCCTTGTTTAAACCCCACTCCATTTAACTCTGTTTAGCCAGGCACTGTGGAATGTGCTGAACATGACTCACTGTTCCTTCTCACCATTCCTTCTCACTGTTCCTTCTCACTCTTCTCACTGTTCCTTCTCACTGTTCCTTTTCACTGTTCCTTTTCACTGTTCCTTCTCAATGTTCCTTCACGCCGTTCCTTCTTACTGTTCTCACTGTTCCTTCTCACTCTTCTCATTGTTCCTTATTACTGTTCTTAATGTTATCACTGTTCCTTCTCACTGTTCCGTCTCAGTGTGCCTTCTCACTGTTCCTTCTCACTGTTCCTTCTCACTGTTCCTTCTTACTGTTCTCACTGTTCCTTCTCAATGTTCCTCCTCACTGTTCTCAAGGTTCCTTCTCACTGTTCCTTCTTACTGTTCCTTCTTACTGTTCTCATCGTTCCTTCTCACTGTTCCTTCTCACTGTTCCTCCTCACTGTTCTCACAGTTCCTTCTCACTGTTCCTCCTCACTCTTCTCACTGTTCCTCCTCACTATTCTCACTGTTCCTTCTCACTGTTCCTCCTCACTATTCTCACTGTTCCTTCTCACTGTTCCTCCTCACTGTTCCTCCTCACTATTCTCACTGTTCCTTCTCACTGTTCCTCCTCACTATTCTCACTGTTCCTCCTCACTATTCTCACTGTTCCTCCTCACTGTTCCTCCTCACTATTCTCACTGTTCCTCCTCACTATTCTCACTGTTCCTTCTCACTATTCTCACTGTTCCTCCTCACTATTCTCACTGTTCCTCCTCACTATTCTCACTGTTCCTCCTCACTATTCTCACTGTTCCTTCTCACTGTTCCTCCTCACTATTCTCACTGTTCCTCCTCACTATTCTCACTGTTCCTTCTCACTGTTCCTCCTCACTGTTCCTCCTCACTATTCTCACTGTTCCTCCTCACTATTCTCACTGTTCCTTCTCACTATTCTCACTGTTCCTCCTCACTATTCTCACTGTTCCTCCTCACTATTCTCACTGTTCCTTCTCACTGTTCCTCCTCACTATTCTCACTGTTCCTCCTCACTATTCTCACTGTTCCTTCTCACTGTTCCTCCTCACTGTTCCTCCTCACTATTCTCACTGTTCCTCCTCACTATTCTCACTGTTCCTTCTCACTATTCTCACTGTTCCTCCTCACTATTCTCACTGTTCCTCCTCACTATTCTCACTGTTCCTTCTCACTGTTCCTTCTCACTGTTCCTCCTCACTATTCTCACTGTTCCTCCTCACTATTCTCACTGTTCCTTCTCACTATTCTCACTGTTCCTCCTCACTGTTCCTCCTCACTATGCTCACTGTTCCTTCTCACTGTTCCTCCTCACTATTCTCACTGTTCCTCCTCACTATTCTCACAGTTCCTTCTCACTGTTCCTCCTCACTATTCTCACTGTTCCTTCTCACTACTCTCACAGTTCCTCCTCACTATTTGAACTCTTCCTCCTCACTATTCCTGCTTGTGGGTACTGTAACCATCAGACAGAGAAGAGGAGGAACTGGGCATTGTTGAGGATGTAGGTGGTCTTGATGTCAAGGATGTAGGCGGGAAGTGTGGGTGTGAGAGCAGGACGCAGCCACTGTGTAAAAATTACGTTTAACGATAGTCCTTCATTAACAATTTCTTAAATTCCTGACCACACCCTTCACCTTCACCACCCTATTCCTGACCACACCCTTCACCTTCACCACCCTATTCCTGACCACACCCTTCACTTTCACAACCCTATTCCTCTTACACACCCTGTAGTACAATAGCATTAGGAAACACACTCTGGCCCAGACACACACACACACACACACAAACACACACACACACACACACACACACACACACACACACACACACACACACACACACACACACACACACACACACACACACACACACACACACACACACACACACACACACACACACACACACACACACACACACACACACACACACACACACACACATACACACAATGGCCAGGTGTGTAGCTAGGAGCAATTACCTGAGTGTTTTATCCTGGCCTCTCCTTTCCTCTCCCACCCCTAGGCCCCAAGCCAGACGACTTCCAGACATCACCCACAACCCTCCCCCAAGCCAGACGACTTCCAGACATCACCCACAACCCTCCCCCAAGCCAGACGACTTCCAGACATCACCCACAACCCTCCCCCAAACACACACATGCACTAGCCGTACTTCATCAGAACCTTGACTACACCCCTCCGTCCATCAGAACAGCTCCTACCAGCTTTAGAAATAAACCTGAGGTGAGCTGAGTTCTGTGCAGTATCCAAAAGAGGATTTCTCTGAGGGAGTAGGGAGTAGGAGAGCTGGTTATTGTGAATGTCGCTCAATGAGGCTTAAAATAGGGATTTGGGGCTATCTGGTCCTTTGAGTATCTGTTACACCACACATCAATGCAAACACAAAGGCTGATCTACCCACAATTCAAAAAATTGCAAGCCATAAGAAAGTTGAATTGTGAAGGGTGAGATAAAACCATCCACAAAACTATCCTTGGCCCTCTCTGGTGCGTGCCATGGGGGCCACAGTCACCTCATCTGACCCTGTTGTTAATCTCTGCTGTTGATGGAAAGATTTACAGAGCGAAGCTCAGTTTCACCACAAGACCAAAGAGCGGAAAGAGCAGAGAGAAAGACTGAGGGAGGGAGAGCGAGCGAGAGAGCAATAGAGAGAGAGAGAAAGAGAGAAAAAGAGAGAGAAAAAAAGAGAGAAAGAGAGAGAGAGAAGAGAGAGAGAGAGTGTGTTTGGTTTCGTAAACGGCTGATTCAGACTCTTGAAATCATAGAACAATACAAAGTCAATTGGGGAGAGGGAGAGGGAGAGGGATGTCCTTGAATGGATTCTATCAGGAAAGAGGCACAGAGGGTTAGAGGCCAGAACACATACCCACCACCCAAAAGTGTATATGAGGATAGAGCATGTACGGCATGCATACATCACTTATTCATCTCTGCCTCTAATGCTCAGTCTCTCCTCAAATCGTGACCACAGGAATCAAGAAAAGACAAAAATTGGACTAGAGTTAAAGAGCAACACTTAAGTCTTTATTCATAATTACAAAGTGCACCATGAAGTTGAAATAAAGCCAGCCTACAGTGAATTTTAGACCAACATTTTTATATAAAAAAAGTATTAAATAATGCCCTTGGGAGAGTTTCAAAGACAGGCTGAGACCACAGTCTGTTAAGTTCTAGAGTAAGATTGTTTTTTGTTTAAAAAACTCTCCAAACACACGTACAGTATACATGCACACTCAAAGACCCACCTACACTCACAGACCCACCTACACTCACAGACCCACCTACACTCACTTTCACTAATACACACACCAAATAGGGAGCGGTATATCAATCTCCTCACTAAAAACCAATACACAGTCACCCGACTGTGAAATTCCATGCAAAATCTAGGGCTCTTGGGCTTTAGGAACTTTGTAGAACTTGTGCAAACATTACTGTGAATAGATCTAAAAGCACAATGACAAATAAAGTTACTGTCACGATCGCTAGGAAACAGGACCCGAGGCGCAGAGCTGTAGTGCGAAGACATTCCTTTTATTCTGTATAATAATCCCAAAACTGAACAAAGGCGAGACAGCGACCATGAATTGGCGTGCACACAAAACCAAATGAACACAAAAAACCCACAAACACAGGTGGGAAACAACTGAACATAAATAGGATCCCAAATTAGAGACAACTCTAGACAGCTGCCTCTAATTGGGGATTGAATAAACTGAACAGAAAACTCCCAGGTCTCTTGTCAGGTCCTGACTGCTAGAGGGAGCCAGAGACCTGGCCTCAGTCAGGGCCTGACAGTTACTTGTATGTGTAAATGAATGTGTAGTTTAATCTATTTATTGTATTTTGATGTGTATTGCTAAAAAGGGCACACCTACTCATTCCAGGGTTTTTCTACATAGTAAAATAATAGTAAAGACATTGAAACTATGAAATAACAAATATGGAATCATGTAGTAACCAAAAAAGTGTTAAACAAATCAAAATATATTTTATATTTGAGATTATTCTAAGTAGCCACCCATTGCCTTGATGACAGCTTTGCAAACTCTTATATTAAGTAATTATCTCAACCAGCTTCATGAGGTAGTCACCTGGAATGCAGTGTGCCTTTTGATTTGCACAATTAATATCCTTCTTAATGCATTTGAGCCAATCAGTTGAGTTGTGACAAGGTAGGGGTATACAGAAGACAGCACTATTTGGTAAAAGACCAGGTCCATATTATGGCAAGAACAGCTCAAACAAACAAAGAGAAAGGACAGTCCATACTTACTTTAAGACATGAAAGTCAGTCAATCCGGAAAATGTCAAGAACTTTTAAAGTTTCTTCAAATGCAGTCGCAAAAACTATCAATGAGGGCCATGAGGGCCGCCACAGGAAATGAAGACCCAGGGTTACCTCTGCTGCAGAGGATAAGTTCATTGAAATTATTGCAGCATCAGAAATTGCAGCCCAAATAAATGCTTCACAGAGTTCAAGTAACAGACACATCTCAACATCAACTGTTCGGAGGAGACCTTGTGAATCAGGCCTTCATGGTTGAATTGCTGCAAAGAAACCACTACTAACGGACACCAATAATAATAAGAAGAACTTGCCTGGGCCAAGAAACACGAGCAATGGACATTAGACCGGTGGAAATCTGTCCTTTGGTCTGATGAGTTCAAATTTTAGATTTTTGGTTCCAACCGCTGTGATTTCCGCATGTGTTAGTTCCCACAGTGAAGCATGGAGGAGGAGGTGTGATGGTGTGTGGGTGCTTTGCTGGTGACACTGTATGTGATTTATTTATAATTCAAGGCACATCTGGTTTGCGCATAGTGGGACTATCATTTGTTTTTCAACAAAACAATGACCCAACACACCTCCAGGCTGTGTAAGGGCTATTTCACCAAGATGGAGAGTGATGGAGTGCTGCATCAGATGACCTGGCCTCCGCAATCGTCCGACCTCAACCCAATTGAGATGGTTTGGAATGAGTTTGTGAGGGTTTGACTGAGGTCAGGCCTCTGAATCCCACTAGGGGGAGGGAGAGGACCACAGTCAAGCCCTCACATCATAACTAGGGGAAGTTAATGATCCCCAATCAGAGACAGCTGTCTAGAGTTTGTCTCTGATTGGGGATAGTATTTAGGCACTCCACACATCCACCTGTGTGTGGATCATTGTTTGTTTGGAAGCCCATGACTACGCAGCGTGACAGAATGATCCACCAACCTGGGATGCAGCGGGGACTAACTTTGGGAGATATCCTCCTCGGTATGGGAAAATTAAAGAGGAGGAATTCTCCCATTACCGTACGGTGGAGGAAGGCTGGGTTCCGGAGCAACGGCGCCGTCTGGAGCCCAGAAGAACCCCCAAACTGCTATGGTGGTGGTCGGGGATCGATGGAGAAGAGCCTCGACCACTGCACTCGTTGGGGTTCCAGGGGGAGCCCCTACAACCTTGGGAGCAGGAGTACAGAGAGGAGTCGGAGGAAGACGACGATGATGTGCTCCTGTTCCCTCGATCCTGACTAGTCTCCCAGTCCCTTCCTCTGAAAAACATCCCCACAGCATGATATTGCCACCATCATGCTTCACCGAAGGGATGGTGCCAGGTTTCCTCCAGACATGACGCATAACATTCAGGCCAAAGAGTTCAATTTTGGTTTCATCAGACCAGATCATCTTGTTTCACATGGTCTGAGAGTCTTTTAGGTGGCTTTTGACAAACTCCAAGCATGGTGTCATGTGTCTTTTTCTGAGGAGTGGCTTCCGTCTGGCCACTCTACCATAAAGGTTGCAGAGATGGTTGTCCGTCTGGAAGGTTCTCCCATCTCCACATAGGAACTCTGGAGCTCTGTCAGAGTGACCATCGGGTTCTTGGTCACCTCCCTGACCAAGGCCCTTCTCACCTGATTGCTCAATTTGGACGGGCAGCCAGCTCTAGGAAAAGTCTTGGTGGTTCCAAACTTCTTCCATTTAAGATTGATGGAGGCCAATGTGTTCTTCGGGATCTTCAATGGTGCAGAAATGTTTTGGTACCCTTCCCCAGATCTGTGCCTCGACACAATCCTCTGAGCTCTACGGACAATTCCTTCGACCTCATGGCTTGGTTTTTGCTCTGCCATCACTGCCAACTGTGTGCCTTTCCAAATCATGTCCAATACAATTGAATTTACCACAGGTGGACTCCAATCAAGTTGTAGAAATATCTCAAGGATGATCAATGGAAACAGGATGCACATGAACTCAATTTCAAGTTTCATAGCAAAGGGTCTGAATACTTATGTAAATAAGGTATTTCTGTTTTTGATTTGTCATTATGGTGTATTGTGTGTAGATTGATGAGGAACATGTTTAATTTAATCAATTTTAGAATAAGGCTGTAACGTAACAAAATGTGAAAAAGGGAAGGGGTTGGAATACTGTATGTGTATCATTTGGGACACTGCACTGGCAGAAGTGCTGACAGCATCATAGGAAGGCCCTGTCTTAGATCATATTTCTCTATCTGTTTTCTCTCTCTGGGGGAGGAATAATGTCACAAGGAAATATGGAAAAATATGTGTGAGTGTGTGTGTGTGTGTGTGTGTGTGTGTGCGCGCGTGTGTGTGTGTGTGCACTAAAAGGGAGGGAAACAATGATAAATGCTACAAACCATCTAACAAAATTAGTGGAAAAAGCTATTTGATACTTGAGTCGCCATTTATATGAGTCAGGATTAGGGGTCATGGGTCAGGGTTCAGAGGGATTATTCTGAACAGAGGACAGCTGGAGAAGATACTGTAGTGTGAGAGAGAAAGGGAATGAAGCTCCATGGAGACAGTGACAGACGCATGTGCAGCAGCTGAGATGTAAATGATGAATGTGCATGAACACACATACAGACACATACACAATAACTGATATAAAATAAGCTGATATAGTCCCCTGTAAAAGGCTAGGAAAATAGTGTGATAAGGCTAGGGGCCAGGGTGGTGAAATACAAACAGGTTTAGCTTTATTGTTAATGAGTGACCCAACACTGAAGGAAACCATGTCCAGCATCAAAACTATTCATACCATGACCCAGTAAAACTCTCTATCAAACACCACCAATTAACAGTATAACCATCAGCTCGCACCATTGCTTAATTTGAGACCCACACTCTGTAACACTAGGACCACATCTAGGCACTGGAACTCCAACTTGATTTCATCTGATTAATAAAGTCCTGCGATGGGATAGTTACTCACTCCAGCACCAAATTAAACAGCTATTAAAACCAAGCAAACGCATCAACAAGCTAATAAAACAATGACAATGACACCAACAAGTAAGTCAACTTAAAACTGAGAACTACAGTAGGCTACACCAACAACAACAGCAAGGTTCAAAGTACAGATTTCCTTACCTGTGCTGAGGTATTGACCGAGTTATTGAATATCAGAATGATGTCACTTCTGATTTCCTTTATCTCCAAGTTAAGTGATTGAAGATTGATAGAAAGTTTCTGAGAGAGTGACCCTCACTAAGCCACTGCAAGAAACACTGACACACTCACCAACTCTGCCAGTGCGAGAAATACTGAGGCACACACAGGAGGCACAGAGAGAGAAGAGTGGGAGGGAGCAGCGGAAAGAGCTGCCAAATTCCACACAAATGGAGAGAGACAGCACGAGAGAGAGACAGTACAATTTTTTTAAGCAACAAAGATTCTTGTGAGACATGCGAGTCAGACTCTGATCTCTTGGCATGACTCCAGTTGAAGTCTCTTTTTATCACTCTGTCTTGCTTGTTCTCCCGCTCTCTTGCTGTCAGGATCAGTGAATAACACATCCTTCCCCATTAGAGCCCACTGTGGCTGGACCAGGGACCCATGGAGGAAGCAGGGAGGAGAGATGCTTACACCCTGTCCAGAGCGGTCATGGCTAGAAGGTATCCAGCTTTTGTCAAATTAATCTCAAATGTTGACTTATTTTTTAGCATTTTTGCTAACCCTAACCCTAACTATTTTCCTAACCTTAACTTCATTATTCTAAACTGCTACGTTAATTATTCTAACCTGCTGCGTAAGTTCTCCTAACCTACTATGAAAAGTCAAGTCTGATGTTAATTCTAGCCATGACTGTCCAGAGCCTCCTAGGCTGGGACACACAAGGGGTTAAACACCCCAACTCCATCGATCCCAATGACTCTCTATCAGTCAATAACACTGGTGAATAGGAAAACCCCATACTGAATTAGGATGGTAGTGGTACTGTACGTCCTAAAAAAAATTAATATCCAGGAGGGTTGAAACAACAGTGGCAGTAGTGTTTCCCTTGGATGCCATTCTATTTGTGGGTGGCACAAGTTTAATGAGCAAAGCAGCAGAGGCCAAATGTTATCCTAGCGGCTTCGTTGTGAAGTTTGTTTCCTATACTGAAACAAAGCTGTCCCCTGTATTCTGTCTGTTATTATCCTGCTGACAAGTTTAGCAGGCTGGGTCACAGTCTACTGGTCATCTAAAAGCCCCACAATACCCCTCAGTTCTAAGACTGACACAGGGCCAGACGACTTGAAGAAAAGGAGGCCTTTGGGGCTTAATTAATTCTGTGTGTGGTAGAATGATGAGAAATGAAAAATTACAGTGCAATATGACATCAGACATTTTGTTTTGCGTGCCAAATTGAAATAGGCCACTTATATAGCCTTGTTTGGCCTGGTCTAATATAGCCTAATTAGGATGGAACTAGACTAATTTAGAGCGTACAGCACCTGGTCAGTATGGGACAGATGGCTGTGAACCCTGCCGGATCATGTCCTGCACAGCACACACACCCTGCCCTGAGACTGGCTAGAGCCCTCACACTACAAACGCTTACTGTACAAAGAGATGAGCAGTATTTATGTTACATGTATTTGAAATATCTACGGTGCATTTGGAAAGTATTCAGACTTTTTCCACATTTTGTTATGTTACCTTATTCTAAAATGTATTTAATTAATTGTTTTCTTACCCCATAACCCCATAATGACAAAGAGAAATTTGGCTTTTAGACATTTTTGCAAATGTATAAAAAATAGTATTTTGTCATTGGATTACAATGGGCAGAACTGAACTCCCAATGATTTATGTAATAAGATACTTTTGAGAGCTGTAATTTGAATTTTTTAAATACATTTTTATAGTGGTTCACCATTTTGTGGCCCCCTTTCACCCTGCATGATATCAGAAGTCTGATGGCACTATGGTGTAATAAGAGCTAAAGGAACTAAATATAAATGTATATGTAAAAATGAACAATTACAAAGTATACTGAGTATTATTCTAATGAGCTCAGCCCTGAAAAGAAAGGCCAATAATAATACCCAGTGTGCTTTGTAGTTCATTTTGGTTTGTTAATTTTTACATATACATTTACATTTTGGTCATTTAGCAGTCAGTGCATTCAACTAAGGTAGATAATCAACAACATATCACAGTCATAGTATTTTTGAAATACAAATACATGTACATAAATTAAACATAAGTATTTTGTCATTTTTTCCCATCCCTGACTGTACAGTTAACGTACAGTAGAGCTAAACGTGAATAAAGTGGTTGAGGTTTCTCTAGCTCACTGGGGCAAGGCCTGATTCAAGAACTAACATCAAATGTAGAATGAAAGGGTGTAGTTTTTCACTCAGTGAAATGCTCAGCAGGGGTTCAGGTTTTGGGGTTTACAATGTTGGGGGAACTGCCCAGTGATATTTTGGTCTGTGTTTGTCAGTGGAGGCTCCGTCTGAGTGGCTGCCTCTGGGACGAAGAAGCAGGTGGAATTATTTATGGTACTTGTTGCTAGGAGGGGTTCATACTAGAGTCAGTGTGTGTGTGTTTGTGTGTGGGTGTGTGTGTGTGCGTGCGTGCGTGTGTGTGTGTGTTTGTGTGTGTGTGTGTGTGTGGGGCGGGGGGGTGGGGGGGTGTTGGGGGGGGGGGTCAACGCAAATAGTCTGGGTGGCCCATTTGATCAATTGTTCAGTCTTATGGCTTGTGGGTAGAAGCTGTTAAGGAGCCTTCTGGACCTAGACTTAGCACTCCTTTACCACTTGCCGTGTGGTAGTAGAGAGAACAGTCTATGACTTGGGAGACTGGAGTCTTTGACAATTTTTGGGGACTTCCTCATATTGAGGGGCGGCAGAGCATTGAGACAGTAACTGAAAGGTTGCTGGATCGAATCCCCGAGCTGACAAGGTGAACACCTGTTGATGTGTCCTTGAGCAAGGCACTTAACACTAATTTCCTCCAGGGGTAGCCATACTACTATGGCTGTCACTGTAGGTAGGAAGACATTGTAAATAGGAATGTGTTCTTAACTGACTTGCCTAGTTAAATAAAGGTTACATTTAAAATTTAACAAAGTTTAAGTGATTAATTAAATATAATGCATACAGGTTTTGTTTTCCATAATAATTCAACAATATTTCAACAATATTTGAAATGTATGTATGTGAAGTGCCCAACCAGGATTAATAAAACTCTGGACTTGTTATATGCTAATGTGAAGGACGCATACAACTCCACTGCACTCCCTCCCCTCGGTAGATCGGATAACAACCTTGTCCACCTGACCCCACTCTACAGGCCTTTGGTCCAACAGCAGCCTGCGACCACCAGGACCATTAGGAGATGGTCCCCGGAGGCGAATGAGGCCCTACAGGACTGCTTTGAAACAACAGACTGGGATGTGCTCTGTGAGGCTCATGGGGAGGACATCGATGGACTTACTGACTGCATAACAGACTATATTAATTTTTGTGTAAACAACACTGTACCCACCAGGAAGGTACGCTGTTTCCCAAACAATAAACCCTGGGTCACCAGCGACCTGAAGGCCCTGCTGAATGAGAAGAAGAGGGCCTTCAAGGAGAGGGACAAGGACAAGGACAAGGACAAATTGAAATGCGTCCAGAGGGAGCTGAAGTTGCGGATTGCTGAGGGAAAGAGAGTGTATAAGGAGAAGATGGAGGACAAACTGAGGCAGAGCCAGGTGAGAGAGGTGTGGAAGGGTATGAGAAATATCACTGGCTTCAAAAAGTCAAACAGTGGGCAGACGGAGGGGACCCAGGACAGAGCCAATGAGCTGAACCAATTTTTTAACAGGTTTGATACTGGCCCTTCCAGCTCCCCAGACCACACACCCTCACGGCTGTCCCACCCCCACTTTGCTCACAACACCTCTGCTGAGACAATCAGTTACCCCACCTCCGCCCCTGATCCCCCTGGACTGATCCTCAAAACCCCCCTTCCCCCCACCTCCCCACCTGGGCTGGCTTTCACCACCAACCAAGTGAAGAGAGAGCTGGAGAGACTACATCAGTGGAAAGCGGCGGGCCCTGATGGCATCAGCCCAAGGGTGCTTAGGGTCTGTGCTGACCAACTGTGTGGAATACTCCAGCGTCGCTTCAACCTTAGCCTGAGCCTAGTGCCTCGTCCCAGTGCCCAAGAAGGCACACCCTACTGTCCTGAATGACTTCAGACCTGTAGCGCTAACATCCCACATCATGAAGACCCTGGAAAGGTTAGTCCTCGCTCACCTCAGACCCCTGGTGTGTACATCACTGGACCCCCTGCAGTTTGCGTACCAGCGCAACATCGGGGTGGAGGATGCAATCATCTACCTTCTGCAGAGGGCCTACTCTCACCTGGACAACGCAGGTTGCACTGTGAGGGTTATGTTTTTTTACTTCTCCAGTGCCTTCAATACCATTCAGCCCCTGCTACTGGGTGAGAAGATGAGGAGGATGAAAGTGGAAGCACCCTTAGTCTCCTGGGTCACGGACTACCTGACCGGTAGGCCACAATTTGTGCGACTACAGAGCTGTGTGTCAGAACGGGCAGTTAGCAACACAGGGGCCCCCCCCAGGGAACGGTCCTGTCCCCCTTCCTGTTCACCCTCTACACCTCAGACTTCAGATATAACTCTGAAACATGCCACCTACAGAAGTTCTCGGATGACTCTGCTATTGTAGGGTGCATCAGGGGTGGGCAGGAGGAGCACAATCAGTGACTTTGTGTTGTGGTGTGAGCAGAACCACCTTCAGCTCAACATCAGGAAAACAAAGGAGATGGTGGTGGACTTCAGGAGAACCAAGGCACAACTGACTGCAGTCCCTATACAGGGGATGGATGTGGAAATGGTCAGGTCATACAAGTTCCTGGGAGTCCATATGGACAACAGGTTGGAATGGGCTGGTAACACCGGGGCCCTGTACAAAAAGGGCCAGAGCCGACTCTACTTTCTGAGGAGGCTCAGGTCCTTCAACGTGTGCAGTAAACTACTGAATACTTTCTACCAGTCTGTGGTGTGCCATCTTGTGCCATCTTTTTTTGCAGTGGTGTGCTGGGGAGCAAACATCAAAGCCTTCTCGGGTAAATAAGCTGATCAGGAAGGCTAGCTCTGTCCTGGGGATGAGCCTTGACACTCTAGAGGAGGTGGCGGAGAGACGGATCCTGGCCAAACTGCTGGCCATTGTGGACAACGTCACCCACCCTCTGCACGCTATGGTTATGACGCAGAGGAGCACTTTCAGTCACAGACTGATCCCACCACGGTGTGCCAGAGAGCGCTACAGGAGGTCCTTCCTGCCGGCGGCTATTAGACTATATAATGCCTCACCGTGGTGCCGTGCCGTTGGCAACATAGACCTGGAACTGTTGGGGTGCTAGGACCTAGTTTAACAATTATGCATCCATCCGTGAGTAACTCTGGTCCGTCAGCACTCATTCACTCAGGACCTATTTATTCATGCAGGTCTGTATATACATACTCATGTACAGTTGTTATATCATATCACGTGCAATATTGCTAGTAATTCTTGGACCTAACTTACGTAGGCATTCACTCAGGAATGCATATTAGTATCCTGTCAGTTGCAACTTTTCTCATTGCTTTTAGTATATCGAATGTGCAATATGTGCAGTTGTCTGTAATTAAACCCTGCGCACTAAGGACTGTATTTTAAGGGAATTACTATTAATACCCCAAATTATATCATACACACATTTAGCTATTAAAGTATCTCTTCCTGTCATTTACCTGTACAGTTTGTGTAACCATGCAAGTATTCATTTATCTGTAAATATAACTGTATACTTACCTGTACAGCTAATTTAACCATGCAACATTTTCACTTACCTGTTCATTTACCCAGTCTGTCTATTAAGTAAACTATTATTATTACCCTCGCTCATATCATATGCATTTTTAGCTACTGAAGTATTTCTCTGTATAGTATAGCTAACCATCCAACATCCACCAATGTATAGTGTACATATTCAGCCAACCACCCATACTATGCAATATCTTTTTATAGCTTTTTTTTGCACTCCAGATATCTTGTATTTCTATACTTTTTCATACTGCCGCTCTATGTATCATGTACCGTGTATCTGTCTTTTGTGTACTTTCGTTGTGGCATTTTGCACCTGCCCTGTGTTTTGTTGTAGCTGCTTGACAATGAAATTTCCCCCCCAGGGGATCAGTAAAGTACCTATCTATCTATCTATCTATCTATCTATCTATCTATCTATCTATCTATCTATCTATCTATCTATCTATCTATCTATCTATCTATCTATCTATCTATCTATCTATCTATCTATCTATCTATCTATCTATCTATCTATCTATCTATCTATCTATCTATCTATCTATCTATCTATCTATCTATCTATCTATCTATCTATCTATCTATCTATCTATCTATCTATCTATCTATCTATCTATCTATCTATCTATCTATCTATCTATCTATACATAAACCAATGGTAGGCTGGATCCTGCTGCTCACTCCCAGTTTGTTTCTTCTCTAGCTAGTGTTTGGTTTCTCTAGCTAGGGTTTGGTTTCTCTAGAAAGGATTTGGTTCTCTAGCTAGGGCTTGGTTTCTCTCTCTAGCTAGGGTTTGGTTTCTCTAGCTAGGGCTTGGTTTCTCTAGAAAGGGTTTGGTTTCATAGCCATTCCGTTGGAGCTAAGCTACTGTGATAAAGACATGAAAATAACTGTGTATCCTCCGGCTTAAGAGACCATAAAACACAGGTAAATGAGACGATGAGTTTTACTGTTTCTGGATGTTCCCATTATTAATAACAGGCTGGCCCACATTAGTTCAACCTGCTGTTGCTGAGTGCTCTCTGTTCTGTATAGAGCCTGGCCTGCCCTGCCCCCTCTGTAATCATTAGGGCTATAACACAATGTTCAGGGAGGCTTGGTTCAGGAAGAGAGAGATTGTTTGGAACTGGAAGAGATGGTTCTGTTTGAGAGCATCAGGTCTTTCCAAGATGTTAGTCAACTGACTGAGCATGAAGAGCCTCCTCCCTATGAACAGTCATTACCTTATGGAAATCAATACAGTATCCACATTGTCCAACACAAGCAGTATCACATTACACACCCACTTCATATGGAAACACCCATAAACAAACATGTACACTCTTGCTTACATGTAGGCAAACCCACTTAAACAGAATAGGCTATTCAACTTTTTTAAAGGGTCAAGTCAGGGTCACATGATATCATACAAGGTTTACATCATCATGACAACCTCCACAGTCCCCAAGGAAACCAAATGACACAAACACAAATAAGTTGGACCACTCATGAAGTCCACTTCGATGGGAGCATAAATTACAACAAATATTCAATGAATTGCAAATGTAATATAACAAAACAGACATCTAGGAGAACACATTTAAACATTTTCTAACCTCTAAACTGACTTATGAACTGAACATGGAGAGGAGAGGATGCCAAGTTTTCAGCTGAGGCGAAACAAACAAGTGATTGTCGTAAATGTGAGAATTGAAAATGTAGAGAGATTTCTAGAACATCCTTATGTTTCCATCTACCAGGTCAGCGAAGGATAAGCGAGAGGGAAAATTCATAGCAGGCTTTCAGACCATGAGGTGGACTTCATTTTAACTACGGTTTTGGCCGTAGTAGCAACATAAGCTCTGATGACATACAGTACATGGACCACAGCAACAAAGAGTAGCCTGATCCATGACCAGGTCACATGCTTTAGGCTCTGGGTCTCCTGTAAAACTATCCTTAGACCAATGAATGTGAACCCTGACCTCTGTCTGCTGTTATTCCATTCAATGTCTTATTCATCCAACCCCCTTAGATGTTTCTGGCTCAATCAAACATCTAATTTGAGTACTGCCTGTTAGTGAAGAGTGGGGTAGACTTTTAACAAAGAGGAAGTGACAGACACTTAGGGCCATCTGGAGCCCATGACAGCAAAAACCTCCCCTAACACACACACAAACACATGCACGCACGAATGCTTACACACACAACTACACACATCTGCACCCATTGCCCAACCTCCTCTGCTTCCTGATGGTGGTGGTATATATTGATTGATAGATCACCACTGTGAAGAGGAAACACAGGAATCCAGGAGAGTGGGGTTAAAGACCATTGAAACTTCCTGAACAGATTTGAAACACAGGTTTAAAACACCCAGTAATTGGAGCAGTAAACGTACCCAAACGCGCTTCAGCCCAGCTTGGACAAAACAGGAATCAGGTGCTCAACTGAGGGACTTGAAAATACAAGAAAAGCATTATTTAACACTAGGACACTTCAACAGGTGACTATCCAGGGAAATATCGAAGAATAAGCACTGTTTCTGCATTGGTCCCTGGCCTCAGCATGATGCAAACGTCTATCTATTTCTATCTATCTATCTCACAGATGTGCTCCCACAAATTAAATGTCCAAAGCAGACATTTTTATCTCAATATAAAATCATTTCAGGGTAACAATCAAGTATCTTACTGAGATTGTTTTCAATTATTATTAGCAAAAAGCAATTATTCAAGCAAGAATATTGCTAGGACTGTCTGGGAGTGGTCTGAGGGGCCTAATTGGAGGAGCCTAATGGGAGGGATGTGTAACCTGAAAACTAGCTGTTATTGACAGAGAGGAGGGCAAACTCTCAATGTTATTTGGTCTATTAATGAACGTTATGGCAAAAGGTAGATTTCCGCCTAAATAGACATACCCCCCCAAAAATGAAACAACTGCAATAAACAATAACTAGTAATGGTGCATAGTCTAGAAAGGTCTGGAACCCACCTTTCTGGTGAAAAATAGTTGTAAATTGCTGAGATGTACTGACTTTTGAGGACACAAGCACAAATATTATAAAAATATTTTAAAAACTTTTTCTGCCTTGAAATGACTGAAATGCTTTCTAAATATAATAACAATCAGATTATAAACTACTTACTATAAGATTTCATATTTTTTATAACTGTAAAATAAATATGATCTACTTTTACAGCCTGGTGTCCAAAACCCCACCCACGCAAAACAAGCGTTCTTTTCAAACAGCTCTTACGTTAAAATGACTTTTAAAAAATTTGAATGATCTAAATTTCACATAATTATTCCAACCACATAGTGTGTAAATGGTAAATCACTGCACTGCCCCTTTAAGAAAACCACCTTCAATGACAGACTGTCTCAGAAAACAGGCGCCATGTAATACGTGTTCCTGACTCCGAACTCTGAGAAACATGTTGCTTAAGAGCCTACATCTAAACAGCTCTGAGTCATCGGAAGTCCTTGTTTAAAACTTAAGACAGTCATCTACTGTCTGTCTGCTGCCAAAAAAGCTTGAAATACAGTAAATGCTCAAAAAGGATGAACAATGATAATAAATGGGCCCTCTATAAATAACTATGAAGTGATACTGCATGTTGTTGTTATCTCTTAGTTGAGATAGATGGCATGGAGCATCAGGAGACAGAGGACTTCAACTGTCTCCGCAGCATATGGATTGTGTAACCTGCCCAACCTCCAAACTCATCTCTTAATGCACAGACACGTGAGACGTCTCGTCCTACCCTTTCCATGAAACTGATTAACCCCACTCGGACCCCCCGAATACAACTATCTCTATGACATCATCGCCAAAGCACAATATAGTGCCTTATCACTGACCTGTGAGGCTGGGTCATAGAAAAACTGTGGCATTGCGTGTCGAGAGGGAGGAGAGGGGGGAGAGGGAAACAGGGATAGAGAGCTGGAGGAAGAGGCACGAGGAGAGGAGGAGAAAATGAGGAATGGAGATAATGACAATGGTGGAGGGAAGAGACAAAGTGAGTAAAGAGAGATGGAGAATGAGAAAGAGATAGAGATACCTCTCCTGAGTCTGAGGGAGACAGTTTAACATGTACAGCTGTAATTCTGTCACATGGACATGGATCTGGGAGAGAAAACCCAAAATTGGTTTTATGAGTCCCATATGACCCTCGTCTGGTCGTAAAGCAGGCTTGTACACTCACACACACTGACACACACTTGCACATTCACATTCAAATGAACACATAGTCAAACACACAAATACACACAATGCACACAATACACACAAATACACAAGGTATGTTAAAATAGATAGCCTCACACACCATTTACAAACCATCAATCTACAAACCATCAGTTACACACACAGGCAGGCACACAGTCTACACACCGTAATTCCTTGAAGAATTCATCCTTTTTAAATATTAGATGTAGATAATTGAATCAAGCCGTACAAGCCCTCAAACACTGGTTCCTAGGAGCCACACAAGAATCCAACCCAATACAAACAGCCCAAAATATCACAGATCAAAAGGCATCTTACTGTAAGCTGAATATAATGGTTGTGCCTTATCAAGCATGATGAATGGCTGGAGGGAGTCATTATGCAGGTGAGCCCAGGAATGTAGCTCTGTACTGTACTGTACCAGGCCCAGCTGTAGAACAAGCCCTCACCTCTGACTCACAACACACAGTGCACTGATCTCAGAACTGTAACTCTTCTGTTCGGATCAAGATTAGCAGATGTGACGTATTTAAGCAATAAGGCCCGAGGAGGTGTGGTATATGGCTGTTCTTATGCACGATGCAATGTGGAGTTCCTGGACACAGCCGTAACCGTGGTATATTGGAGGAGCCTTATTGCTATTATAAACTGATTAACAACGTAATTAGAGCAGTAAAACTAAATGTTTTGTCATACCCGTGGTATTCAGTCTGATATACCATGGCTTTCAGCCAATCAGAATTCAGGACTAAAACCACCAAGTTTATAATCAAGTATAGATAGATAGATAGATAGATAGATAGATAGATAGATAGATAGATAGATAGATAGATAGATAGATAGATAGATAGATAGATAGATAGATAGATAGATAGATAGATAGATAGATAGATAGATAGATAGATAGATAGATAGATAGATAGATAGATAGATAGATAGATAGATAGATAGATAGATAGATAGATAGATAGATAGATAGATAGATAGATAGATCTGTGTTTGAGGTGTAGTTTGTATGTGCTTTAGGTATTATCTGTGTGCTTTAGAGGTACTTTGGACGTACTGTATGTGAGCTGATGAATGCTGCGCTACACTAGTGTGTATGTCAGTGAGTGTGTGGTGAGATGCGATCAGGGTTTCCAGATGATGGGAGGTAAGTGCATGTCTGAGTGTTTACCCTGAGGACACTCAGAGTATCTGAAGAAGCTGTGGGAGATGCTTTGTCCTGTCCTCTGTCCATCTGTCCTGTCTGTAGGTACTCTATCGCATGACTGCTGCCTTTGTCTGGCACCGACACACTTTATATCAAGTCTGGTATTTTACTTTCAACTCTCCAAACCGTCTCTCACTAATGCATATAAATCTAACTCTTAATCCCCCTCTCTCGCCCTCTCTCCCTATCTACCTCTATTTGCATTCTCTCTTCACCCCCGTCTCTCTCCTCCTCTCCCTATCTACCTCTATTTGCATTCTCTCTTCACCCCCGTCTCTCTCCTCGTCTCCCTATCTACCTCTATTTGCATTCTCTCTGGTTTGGTAAGTTAGTCATTTTGTGTACAGACCCTGAGTTGACCATATACCACAGGCATCAAAATGACCCTTAATATCAGCAAACCAAACCATTCACTGTGTTTTGTGTTCTAATGCTAGCACATATAGACAGCATGCATGGTCATGACATAAGTTAACAATTACAGGCTGTTACTTCCCTCGAACAATCAATCATACACACAAAAAACATGTATTCTTCACAAAATCATCTCCTGAATGAATGAATGAATGAATGAATGAATGAATGAATGAATGAATGAATTAATTAATTAATTTAATTTAATTTTTGTGTCTAATCGCCAATTAGCAACCCATCCCTTATGGGATTAATTGACACATAAACAAATATTACAATAATTCACTGAGGTAATTCTTCTTCTTCCAGTGTTCTCT
The DNA here is from genome assembly GCA_023634145.1 of Thymallus thymallus. Taxonomy (NCBI): domain Eukaryota; kingdom Metazoa; phylum Chordata; class Actinopteri; order Salmoniformes; family Salmonidae; genus Thymallus; species Thymallus thymallus. The sequence goes on from CM042393.1 coordinate 16,156,844, forward strand.
GCAGTGCGCACCGCATAAAGAGTGAAAAAAGACAAGGTAAAAATCAAAACATAATAGTAAATAAGGTTATTCAAACAATAATTATATACTTAGAGCAGTAAAATGACATACATACATACATACATACATACATACATACATACATACATACATACATACATACATACATACATACATACATACATACATACATACATACATACATACATACATACATACATACATACATACATACATACATACATACATACATACATACAGTGGGGAGAACAAGTATTTGATACACTGCCGATTTTGCAGGTTTTCCCACTTACAAAGCATGTAGAAGTCTGTAATTTTTTATCATAGATACTCTTCAACTGTGAGTGACGGAATCTAAAACAAAAATACAGAAAATCACATTGTATGATTTTTTAAGTAATTAATTAGCATTTTATTGCATGACATAAGTATTTGATATATCAGAAAAGCAGAACTTAATATTTGGTACAGAAACCTTTGTTTGCAATTACAGAGATCATTCCTGTAGTTCTTGACCAGGTTTGCACACACTGCAGCAGGGATTTTGGCCCACTCCTCCATCCAGATCCTTCAGGTTTCGGGGCTGTCGCTGGGCAATACGGACTTTCAGCTCCCTCCAAAGATTTTCTATTGGGTTCAGGTCTGGAGACTGGCTAGGCCACTCCAGGACCTTGAGATGCTTCTTACGGAGCCACTCCTTAGTTGCCCTGGCTGTGTGTTTCGGGTCGTTGTCATGCTGGAAGACCCAGCCACGACCCATCTTCAATGCTCTTACTGGGGGAAGGAGGTTGTTGGCTAAGATCTCGCGATACATGGCCCCATCCATCCTCCCCTCAATACGGTGCAGTCGTCCTGTCCCCTTTGCAGAAAAGCATCCCCAAAGAATGATGTTTCCACCTCCATGCTTCACGGTTGGGATGGTGTTCTTGGGGTTGTACTCATCCTTCTTCTTCCTCCAAACACGGCGAGTGGAGTTTAGACCAAAAAACTCTATTTTTGTCTCATCAGACCACATGACCTTCTCCCATTACTCCTCTGGATCATCCAGATGGTCATTGGCAAACTTCAGACGGGCCTGGACATGCGCTGGCTTGAGCAGGGGAACCTTGCGTGCGCTGCAGGATTTGAATCCATGACGGCGTAGTGTGTTACTAATGGTTTTCTTTGAGACTGTGGTCCCAGCTCTCTTCAGGTCATTGACCAGGTCCTGCCGTGTAGTTCTGGGCTGATCCCTCACCTTCCTCATGATCATTGATGCCCCACGAGGTGAGATCTTGCATGGTGCCCCAGACCGAGGGAGATTGACCGTCATCTTGAACTTCTTCCATTTTCTAATAATTGCGGCAACAGTTGTTGCCTTCTCACCAAGCTGCTTGCCTATTGTCCTGTAGCCCATCCCAGCCTTGTGCAGGTCTACAATTTTATCCCTGATGTCCTTACACAGCTCTCTGGTCTTGGCCATTGTGGAGAGGTTGGAGTCTGTTTGATTGAGTGTGTGGACAGGTGTCTTTTATACAGGTAACGAGTTCAAACAGGTGCAGTTAATACAGGTAATGAGTGGAGAACAGGAGGGCTTCTTAAAGAAAAACTAACAGGTCTGTGAGAGCCTGTGAGAGGCAGTGTATCAAATACTTGTTCTCCCCACTGTACATACATTCTTCGAGGTCACAATAGTTACATAATCCTTCCTCTTCCATTTCACCACAATACCGACCTGTCTCAATACGCAAAGGCAATATCCCTGATCTTAACTGTGAACACATCTCTTGCTTTTAGGGAGGTTTTACATAATATATCTTTTAGGTAGGTTATACGTAATATATATTTTAGGAAGGTTATACAAAATATATCTTTTAGGTGAGTTATACATAATATATAGTTTAGGAAGGTTATACATAATATATCTTTTAGGTGAGTTATACATAATATATATTTTAGGAAGGTTATACATAATATGTTTATTAGGTAGGTTATACATAATATATATTTTTGGTAGGTTATACATAATATATTTTAGGTAGTTTATACATAATATATTTATTAGGTAGGTTATACATAATATATATTTTAGGAAGGTTATACATAATATATATTTTAGGTGAGTTATACATAACATATAGTTTAGGAAGGTTATACATAATATATCTTTTAGGTGAGTTATACATAATATATATTTTAGGTAGGTTATACATAATATATCTTTTAGGTAAGTTATACATAATATATCTTTTAGGTAAGTTATACATAATATATCTCTCTCTTAATCAAATATGGATAGATTCCATTGAAAAACTTTACTAGCTATTCTGTCAGTTGGCATATCCAACAGTCTGTTCCAAAGTCTCACCATACATACCTTCCATATCACCTCACAGGGTTCCCAGCCTATGTCCCCAGTTTTTGCAAGTATAGGTGCAAACTTGTGGACACCTAAAAAGTGACATACTGCTCTGTTATGAACATGTTCATTTTTGAGATACCTCTTAGCACCCGACACTCCTGGTGAATAGTCCAGAACAGGACACACACATGTCTTATACAGTTTGGAATGCGTAGCATAACCAATATCCTAGTTGTAAATAGGATTAGCGAGGCTGTTTGTGTGTGATGATAAGAGCCAGAGCACAGGAGGACCCTCCTTGTCCTTGATGCTCCAGGCTGCCAGACTGGGAGACAGCGGAACTGGAAAAGTCTCACCTCCGGGGGAAAACTTCACACCCTGTCTCCAGCACAGGAGGGTCCGGGTCCAGGGCCAGAAGGAAAGCTGGGAACCAACGGCTCCCATAGTCATGCCTGCTGTTAACACACTCCGGTGATGAACAGCAGTGACGTGTGTATTTGTGTGTGCACCCGTCTGTTCAAGGGTGCATGTGCGTGTTTATATGTGTGCAATGCATAATGTCCTTTTTTTTTAAGGGTATTTCACACAGTTTGGAAATCAGAGAGGAATACAGGTAGGTGGGATCAACAGTGGGAAGGGTGGATGCAGGGATTGAACCCCTGTGTCCGGTGGGGAGTCTATATGTGATTGGTGCCAGGGAGTATTATCACTATACCACATCAAACAGACTGTACGTCTTTACCAAAGTGATAGTAATGACTCCATACCATGCCTTCGGGAAGTATTCAGACCCCTTGACTTTTTCCACATTTTGTTATGTTACAGCCTTATTCTAAAATGTATTTAAAAAATTGAAAATAAATCTACACTCAATACCCAATAATGACAAAGCTAAAACAGGCTTTTAGAACTGAAAAAACTGAAATATCACTTTTACATAAGTATTCAGACCCTTTACTCAGTATTTTGTTGAAGCGCCTTTGGCAGCAATTGCAGCCTCGAGTCTTCTTGGGTATGACGCTACAAGCTTGGCACACCTGTATTTGGGGCATTTCTCCCATTCTTCTCTGCAGATCCTCTCAAGCTCTGTCAGGTTGGAGAAGGGGCGCATTGCTGCACAGCTATTTTCAGGTCTCTCCAGAGATATTAGTCCGGGTTCTGGCTGGGCCACTCATGGACATTCAGAGACTTGTCCCGAAGCCACTCCTGTGTTGTCTTGGCTGTGTGCTTAGGGTCTTTGTCCTGATGGAAGGTGACCCTTTGCCCAAGTCTGACGTCCTGAGCGTTCTGGAGCAGGTTTTCATCAAGGATATTTCTGTACTTTGCTCTGTTCATCTTTGCCACGATACTGACTAGTCTCCCAGTCCCTGCCGCTGAAAACATCCCCACAGCATGATGCTGCACCGAAGGCGTGGTGCCAGGTTTCCTCCAGACGTGACGATTGGCATTCAGGCCAAAGAGTTCAATATTGGTTTCATCAGACCAGAGAATATTGTTTCTCATGGTCTGAGAGCCTTTAGGTGCCTTTTGGCAAACTCCAAGCGGGCTGTCATGTGCCTTTTACTGAGGAGTGGCTACTGTCTGGCCACTCTACCACAAAGGCTTGATTAGTGGAGTGCTGCAGAAATGATTGTCCTTCTGGAAGGTTCTCCCATCTCCACAGAGGAACTCTAGAGCTCTGTCAGAGTGACCATCGGGTTCTTGGTCACCTCCCTGACCAAGACCCTTCTCCCCCGATTGCTTAGTTTAGCCAGGCGGCCAGCTCAAGGAAGAGTCTTGGTGGTTCCGAACTTCTTCCATTTAAGAATGATGGAGGCCACTGTGTTCTTGGGGACCTTCAATGCTTCAGAAATGTTTTTGTTGACACAATCCTCACTTGGAGCTCTACGGACAATTCCTTCGACCTCATGGCTTGGTTTTTGCCCTGACATGCACTGTGGAACCTTACATAGACAGGTTTGTGCCTTTCCAAATCATGTCCAATCAATGTAATTTACCACAGGTGGACTCCAGTCAAGTTGTAGAAACATCTCAAGGATGATCAATGGAAACAGGTTGCACCTGAGCTCAATTTCGAGTCTCATAGCAAAGGGTCTGAATACTTACAGTGAGGGAAAAAAGTATTTGATCCCCTGCTGATTTTGTTAGTTTGCCCACTGACAAAGTAATGATCAGTCCATCATTTGAATGGTAGGTTTATTTGAACAGTGAGAGACAGAATAACAACAAACAACTCCAGAAAAACACATGTCAAAAATGTTATAAAGTGATTTGCATTGTAATGAGTGAAATAAGTATTTGACCCCTCTCAATCAGAAGGAGTTCTGGCTCCCAGGTGTCTTTTATACAGGTAACGAGCTGAGATTAGGAGCACTCCCTTTAAGAGTGTGCTCCTAATATCAGCTTGTTACCTGTATAAAAGACACCTGTCCACAGAAGCAATCAATCAAACAGATTCCAAACTCTCCACCATGGCCAAGACCAAAGAGCTGTCCAAGGATGTCAGGGACAAGATTGTAGACCTACACAAGGCTGGAATGGGCTACAAGACCATCGCCAAGCAGCTTGGTGAGAAGATGACAACAGTTGGTGTGATTATTCGCAAATGGAAGAAACACAAAAGCACTGTCAATCTCCCTCCATCCGGGGCTCCATGCAAGATCTCACCTCGTGGATTTCCAATGATCATGAAAACAGTGAGGAATCAGCCCAGAACTACACGGGAGGATCTTGTCAATGATCTCAGGGCAGCTGGGACCATAGTCACCAGGAAAACAATTGTTAACACACTATGCTGTGAAGGACTGAAATCCTCAAGAAAGCACATGTACAGGCCCGTCTGAAGTTTGCCAATGAACATCTGAATGATTCAGAGGAGGACTGGGTGAAAGTGTTGTGGTCAGATGAGACCAAAATCGAGCTCTTTGGCATCAACTCAACTCGCCGTGTTTGGAGGAGGAGGAATGCTACCTATGACCCCAAGAACACCATCCCCACCGCCAAACATGGAGGTGGAAACATTATGCTTTTTCTGCTAAGGGGACGGGACAACTTGACCACATCAAAGGGACGATGGATGGGGCCATGTACCATCAAATCTTGGGTGAGAACCTCCTTCCCTCAGCCAGGGCATTGAAAATGGGTCGTGGATGGGTATTCCAGCATGACAATGACCCAAAACGCACGGCCAAGGCAACAAAGAAGTGGCTCAAGAAGAAGCACATCAAGGTCCTGGAGTGGCCTAGCCAGTCTCCAGACCTTAATCCCATAGAAAATCTGTGGAGGGAGCTGAAGGTTCGAGTTGCCAAACGTCAGCCTCGAAACCTTAATGACTTGGAGAAGATCTGCAAAGAGGAGTGGGACAAAATCCCTCCCGAGATGTGTGCAAACCTGGTGGCCAACTACAAGAAACGTCTGGCCTCTGTGATTGCCAACAAGGGTTTTGCCACCAAGCACTAAGTCATGTTTTGCAGAGGGGTCAGATACTTATTTCACTCATTAAAATGCAAATCAATTTATAACATTTTTGACATGCGTTCTTCTGGATGTTTTTGTTGATATTCTGTCTCTCACTGTTCATATAAACCTACCATTAATATTATAGACTGATCATTTCTTTGTCAGTGGGCAAACGAACAAAATAAGCAGGGGATCAAATACTTTTTTCCCTCACTGTATATAAATAAGTAATTTCATGCTTTGTATTTTTTTCACATTTGCATACATTTCTACAAACCTGTTATCGCTTTGTCATTATTTGGTATTGTGTTTGGATTGATGAAGAATTTTCTTTATTTAATACATTGTAGAATAAGGCTGTGTTGTAACAAAATGTGGAAAAAGTCAAGGGGTCTGAATACATTCTGTAACCTTTAACAAGCATATGGATTGACTGACGATTACTCTTACACTGTTACCTCACTACATTCCCAAACAGCATGGTGTTAACTAACAGCACACATCTACTCATGTATTTACACACACACATATTCACATACACACGCACATCCTTCCACCCACAGCATAGTGAGAACTACCTGTGCGTCAAACTGAAACTTTCACATCTGCCTGCAAACAATTAAAAGACTGCAGAAACACCAGCAAATCAGCTCCAAGTTATTTTAATTTTGGAAATCTGTTCCAAAGCATTCCCACGGTCGGTCTCCTTGAGGTCAATTTGCAGTCTACAAATGATTTTTAATTGGGTTCCGTCCCCCTGACCATCCGCTCTAGTTGATGATCCCTGTCCTAAGCTTTGACATTATTGAGAACTACGATTTGACATCATTCTCATGCACTGCTAACAAAAGGTATGAAAATGCCAGCTAGCGCTCCACCCATGGAGATGAAAGGGCCCATGAGGCAGATGTTAAAATGAAGGCCTTCCTAAAACAGTCAGCAGCAGCATTACAGTCCCACCACGTCATAGGTTAGTAGTGGGTCTGTCGGCCCCACTACCCATTTCTGTCCAGTTGTCTCAACATATTAGGATGCCGAAGCCCTATGGTAACATATGATATAACTGATGTGGATTACAGCTATAGCTGAGTTATCTGTTACACTGGGAGGGAAAAAAAGAGTGAACATAGGCTGTGCAAATAGGAGCTTTTAATTTAAACAACAATCCTATATTTGATGACAAAGTCAGTAAAAAGTACTATAGTTTTTGTGTCAGGAAGTGTGTACTTTGCCAACTAAAACATTTTAGATTATTTTAAATAATTTTTTTATGTAGCTGACTGCCATGGCAGTGGAGATGGGTAACAACTGCGCATGTGTGCCCTCGACGGGGAGACCCTGCTACGTAGAAACGTTACGACATTCCCTTATCATGGTGCAAAAGTTGATTGAGTTAAGCATATTGCAGGTAAAGTTAGTTACTCAAAGTGAAAAAAGAGATGGAAGCAAGAGCTAGCTGGTGTTCGGTCCCTGGCTGCACTTTATACTGGAAACCAAGGCAAGAAGGCACCAAATTTCACATAAAAGATCAGGAGAGATGTAGAAGATGGTTAGTAGCAACTTAAATACTAAATACAACTTAAATACTTCTGCAGCCGACCACACACATATACACGTACATCCTTCAACCCACAGCAAAGATGGATTCTCTTCCACTCTTCTGTACGCATAGTTATGGCATCATCTCTCCCTGGGCAAGGCATTATAAAACAACTCTGCTGCTAATATAACCAGACCTTTAGAGGAGGTGTCCCCGACACACGCACACAGACACACACACACACCGTCCTGATGCCAAACAGGCCTCTCTCTCTCTCAGTATAAATGTGTTTGAGGAGCCGGAGTGTACACTGAGGAATACCAGGTGGTCAGGGACCGTAGGACTCTCGCACCAAGACCACAGACAACTGCATTCGCCCATGACCACGGGAGACCGCGCCCAGCCACCAGGAATGCCTCTCCCAGTGGGCATGTAAAATGTTGGCACTACAAGCTCATCAACAACTCGTTACCCTGCGAGGGAATGTGCAAAAGGCATTTTTAGAGGTGAGGACAGGGGATCTCTTGCCAGGACCTGGCAACCCCATCAAAGCCCCTGCCCAGGGGAAATGAGCGTTAAAATGAGGAGCAACCATTAAAGACAGACTGGTGGGAAGTAAAGGGAGATAGAAACACAAACACACACTAACACCTATGCAAACACACAACACATGCACACACAGTCATGCGCACACCTGAGAACACGGTCACATTAGAGAGAGAATTTTCTACTGAAAATAGAGTAATGAGGAACAAAAGGTGGGGAAAGTAACAACTTTATTAGTATCTTTATTTAATAGAAAACACGTGTGTGCACACACACAGATACAGTACATACTTACGTCATGTGTACATAGAGAGATGGGGGGGGGGGGCCTGAAGGAAAAGCTATCTATCTAGTATCTGTGCTTGTATCTCATTTGATAAGATTAGCAGTTGATGTGCCTGACCAAGGAGTTAGAATCATGAACCTTTCTAAGAAGTTGTTATGACAGATAATAAACCATGTCCATATTACCGAGGCTATCTCAACGGTCAGGTATCTATGGATAGTTTCCATGGAGATTTTAATTTGTATGTAATTCTTAAAATATTATAATTAAATAGCAAGGAATATGTAGGCTAAATGCAAAAACATATGTAAAATGTTGATGAAACAGCATAACCTTTAGCTCCTAGGCAGGGAGGTAGCTGTTGTTCATTGTATCCATGTGGTACTTTTCCGCAGTAAATCACCCCTGATATCAGATTACAGAGTAATTCCCCAAACACAGGCCCTCTGCAACTCCTGGGGTACAACCACAGGGAAGAGATATCTTCATCCTTAAAATCCTCACACACATGCAGTCCCTACTTGGCCTGGGTAAACAAACCCTGCATGCATAAATATATACAGCGCTTACAAGGCCTGGGTGCAATTTACACTGTCTGCTATGCCAAACCCAATGTTTACATACTGACATGTCTCTCCACACCTGGTACTGATTGGGTGTATTGTAGCGGTATAAGATCCCTGTACAGCTCGAATGAAGATGTTACTTATTCCTTGTCTGCAATGTAGGAGGGGATATGACTTCTCATGGACCATGGTGTTTTACAGAACTACGCCCAGTCCAGAACCAGGAATATTGTGTCGAATTTTACTGGGTTTTTGTTTTGACATTGATTCTCTGGTTCCCAACATTTCCCTGACAACACTGTCTAATAGTCTTCACCAGGATAAGATGCCTGTTCTCTTTATACCACACACCAGTCCTAGAGGCAGTCTGAATGTTATTGTGTGTCTGTCCTGGTGAGTGAGATGGATGAAGAGCAGAGGAACAGTGTGTTTATGAAACGCCTTAGCTCAGCCTTTTAACCCCACTGTATTTACCCTGATACACCATCCATTTACCTGGAGAACAAACCAAATATACACAACTAATGCAGTCGACTGGATGTTGAGGTGGAAAACCCCTGACATTTGTTCATACCCGTAGATACCCGTAGAACACCAGTAGATGTTCTCACACATCTATGTCAACATGTTGTCAGCATATTAATTTAATACTGGGATGTAATTTGGACATCCAAGACATTGCAGATTCCATTGGGGACTTTGAAGACATTGTGCAACATCTTTCTGAATTATAAAGGCCATAGTGCCACCTAGTGTCAATAGACAGAAAGTAGGTATCTGCATGATAAAATAAGTGAAAAAAACAGTTCTATCTGTGCAATATTGTTAGTAATTCTTGGACTGAACTTAAGTAGTCATTCACTCAGGACTGTATACTAGTATCCTGTCAGTAGTATATTTTTTTTCATAGCATTTTGTATATCGAATGTGCAATACGTGCATTTATCTGTAATTAAACCCTGTTCTAAGGACTATATTTTAAGGGTATTAGTATTATTACCCTAAATTATATCATACACACATTTAGCTATTTAAGTAACTCTTCCTGTCATTTACCTGTACAGTTAATTTAACCATGCAAATATTCATTTACCTGTACATTTAACCAGACTGTATATTAAGTAAACCATAATTACTCTCACTTCTATCATACACGCATTTAGCTATTTAAGTATTTTTCTCTGCCATCAACCTGTATATTTAAACATGCAAATATTATTTTTATTTATATAAAAGTGCAATAATTGTATCATTTTTTCACCTAACACTATAACAATGTATAGTGTTCATATTCAGTCATTCACTCATACTATGCAATGCGTTTCTATAGCTTTTTGCACTCCAGTTTTTTGCACTCTATTCTTTTTCTGTCTGTCTGTCTGTCTGTCTGTCTGTCTGTCTGTCTGTCTGTCTGTCTGTCTGTCTGTCTGTCTGTCTGTCTGTCTGTCTGTCTGTCTGTCTGTCTGTCTGTCTGTCTGTCTGTCTGTCTAGCTATCCAGCTATCTAGCTATCTATCTAGCTATCTATCTATATATCTATCCAGATCCCCATGACTTGAAGTAAACAAGACCTCAGTTACACATGAACAATGCATAGACAATTCAAGACTTACAAACATCCAAATCACAATCCCAGACTGATTATAAAAGCAACATTCACACATAAACTATACTGAACAAAAATATAAATGCAACATGCAAAGTGTTGGTCCCATGCTTCATGAGCTGTAATAAAACATCTCAGAAATGTTCCATACACACAAAAAGTGTATTTTTCTCAAATTTGTTTACACCCCTGTTAGTGAGCATTTCTCCTTTGTTAAGATAATCCATCCACCTGAAAGGTGTGACATATCAAGAAGCTGATTAAACAGCATTATGCCACAGTCTCAAGTTTTGAAGGAGCATGCAATTGGCATGCTAACTGCAGGAATGTCCACCAGAGCTGTTGCCAGAGAATTTATCGTTAATTTCGCCTCCAACATCATTTTAGAGAATTTGCAGTACGTCCAACCAGCGTCACAACTGCAGACCACGTGTAACCACGCCAGCCCAGGACCTCCACATCCGGCTTCTTCACCTGCGGGATCGTCTGAGACCAGCCACACGGACAGCTGATGAAAATGTGGGTTTGCACAACCAAATAATTTCTGCACAAACTGTCAGAAACCGTATCAGGGAAGCTCATCTGCATGCTCGTTGTCCTTACCAACGTCTTGACCTGACTGCAGTTTGGCGTCGTAACCAACTGCAGTGGGCAAGTGCTCACCTTTGATGACCACTGGCACGCTGGAGAAGTGTGCCCTTCACAGATTAATCCCAGTTTCAACTGTACCGGCAGATGGCAAATGGCAGATGGCGTTGTGTGGGTGAGCGGTTTGCTGATGTCAAAGTTGTAAACAGAGTGCCCAATGGAGGCGGTGGGGTTATGGTATGGGCAGGCATAAGCTACAGACAATGAACACAATTGCATTTTAACAATGGCAATTTGAACGCACAGAGATACCGTGACGAGATCCTGAGGCCCATTGTCGTGCCATTCATCCACCGCCATCACCTCATATTTCAGCATGATAATGCACGGCCCCATGTCACAAGGATCTGTACACAATTCCTGTAAGCAGAAAATGGCCCAGTTCCTCCATGGCCTGCATACTCACCAGACATGTCACCCATTGAGCATGTTTGGGATGCTCTGGAATGACGTGTACGACAGCGTGTTCCAGTTACCACCAATATCCAGCAACTTCGCACAGCCATTAAAGCCTGATCAACTCTATGCGAAGGAGCTGTGTCGCGCTGACTGGTTTTCTGATCCACACCCAGGGATCTGTGACCAACAGATGCATATCTGTATTCCCAGTAATGTAAAATCCATATATTAGGGCCTAATGAATTTATTAATTCCTTATATGAACTGTAACTCTGTAAAATCTTATTCAGTGTATATATAGGTTAGGGAAAACACAGTCTCAGCCCATATTAACCTCACTTCCTCTCTCTTTCACTCTCTCCCTCTTCATGTCTGCATTGCTACAATGGCTGTGTCCGAATACCCATACTAGCATACTAAATAGTTGGCGAAAAATTAACGTTTTATAGTATGTGAAATTTCAAATTTAGTACTCTGAATGCTTCATCTAATGCGCGATTTAATTGACTCCCACCATTCCTTCATTTTGGTACAGCGAGTACATTTATAGACTCGGAAAAGACCAGTGAATTCTACTACATCGAACACCGAAATGAGTACAACAGTGCACTACTACCTTCATATTTCCCAAGAAGGTGTGGAGAGGTGAAGAGGTGGAGAGTGACGGAAAACGCTGTGTCATGACATTGCTTACATTTCAGGGCCTGGCTCCTGTTGGCCTGGAGACTATTTATACAACAGAGGAAGAGGCCCCTTATAGCCCACCAGGACAGGAGAGAACCATATCAGAACCACGGCCCCCAGGCCTCTCACCCTCTGTACCCAGGATTACAAAAACCTCAGGGGGGCTGAAACTTCCCAGAACACCCTGGACTCCTCTCACCTCAACCCTCCAGGGTTAGTCAACCTCAACCAGGCAGGCTGAAGGCCTTCTCTTCAAAATGAACCCCACACCCGGCCTCAACTAGAGAATAACAAATAAAGTCCATTGGTTACAGTAAATTAATTTATGTTTGAAAAGTGTCACAGCTTAGAGACTGTGACACTTCCAGAAACAAGAGGGGAACGGTCATTTTAGTTTACTGGTGGACGGTCCAAATCCCAACAGCCAGGGGGTGCTATTTTTTTAAGAAGAGCAGAATGACTGCCCAGGCAGAAACTCCCTGACCTGACAACGCCTCCACTAGCACCTGGTCGCAAGGCTTATCGGTTACACACAGTGGAACTGTCCCAACCTCACAGCAGGTGTTCCAACACCCAAAAGCTCTCACCTCCTACCTCCTCCTGCTCTGCTTCCTACCACAGACACCACTCTATATGAGTAAGTGCCAAAGTGTTTCAGTTGGATCTCTTTCGCCATATATCCAAATCCTCTCCAAATGGGGAGTCAGTCACAGGAAGTTGGTGGCAACTTAATTGGGGAGGACGGGCTCGTGGTAATGGCTGGAGAGGAATCAGTGGAATGGTATCAAATACATATGGTTTGATACCATTCCATTTGCTTTGTTCTTTCCATTATTATGAGCCGTCGTCCCCTCAGCAGCCTCCATGTGTTTGATTTGACTCCCTTCCAGAAGGGGATCCATTTCCCTTAGAGGGGAAGGAAATTGGTGTCGGACCAACAAGAGGATCAACTTCCTTGCAACGATAGCACTAAATATAGTATCTGTGTCTGTATTTTCCAGTATTGGAAGGAAGGATGCCAGAGTTCTGATCTTTACCTACTACATCAAATGGGTAACACATACCATGGGATATCTTAATAAAAGGATAAACAGATATACATTAGTGTATAAATAAACATGAGTTTATGTTGAGGAACATGCAGCAGTCATATTTACTAAACTGATAATGCACACAATGAATGAACCACCTCTTGTGCTCTACCACTGGTGTTACTCATCACCAATATGATCACAACCAATGCAGACTTCCACCAAGCACCATTCTCCTTACCTGACCAGCGGCTGAGGGTTTCCTGCCACCCTGCACTCCAGTTGAATGGGGTGTCCCTCTGCCACCTCCTGGCTCTTCAGCTTCTGGGTGAAGTGTGGCAGTGACAGGTCTCCATCTATGCTCTGGGCTCCACTGTGCTGCTCCCCTATCAACTGGGCTTCATTGTGCTGCTGCTCCCCCATCAACTGGACTCCACTGTGCTGCTGCTTCCCCATCAACTGGGCTCCACTGTGCTGCTGCTCCCTCATCAACTGGGCTCCACTGTGCTGCTCCCCCATCAACTGGGCTTCATTGTGCTGCTGCTTCCTCATCAACTGTGCTTCACTGTGCTGCTCCCCCATCAACTGGGCTCCACTGTGCTGCTGCTTCCCCATCAACTGGGCTCTACTGTGCTGCTCTCCCATCAACTGAGCTTCATTGTGCTGCTCCCCCATCAACTGGGCTTCATTGTGCTGCTGCTTCCTCATCAACTGTGCTCCACTGTGCCGCTGCTCCCCCATCAACTGGGCTCCACTGTGCTGCTGCTCCCTCATCAACTGGGCACCACTGTGCTGCTGCTCCCTCATCAACTGGGCTCCACTGTGCTGCTGCTCCCTCATCAACTGGGCTCCACTGTGCTGCTGCTCCCTCATCAACTGTGATCCACTGTGCTGCTCCCACATCAACTGGGCTCCACTGTGCTGCTGCTTCCCCATTAACTGGGCTCCACTGTGCTGCTGCTCCCCCATCAACTGAGCTTCATTGTGCTGCTCCCCCATCAACTGGGCTCCACTGTGCTGCTGCTTCCTCATCAACTGTGCTCCACTGTGCTGCTCCCCCATCAACTGGGCTCCACTGTGCTGCTGCTTCCCCATCAACTGGGCTCCACTGTGCTGCTCCCCCGTCAACTGAGCTTCATTGTGCTGCTGCTTCCCCATCAACTGGGCTCCACTGTGCTGCTCCCCTATCAACTGGGCTCCACTGTGCTTCTGCTCCCTCATCAACTGGGCTCCACTGTGCTGCTGCTCCCTCATCAACTGGGCTCCACTGTGCTGCTGCTCCCTCATCAACTGTGATCCACTGTGCTGCTCCCCCATCAACTGGGCTCCACTGTGCTGCTGCTTCCCCATCAACTGGGCTCCACTGTGCTGCTCCCCCATCAACTGAGCTTCATTGTGCTGCTCCCCCATCAACTGGGCTCCACTGTGCTGCTGCTTCCTCATCAACTGTGCTCCACTGTGCTGCTCCCCCATCAACTGTGCTCCACTGTGCTGCTGCTTCCGCATCAACTGGGCTCCACTGGGCTGCTCCCCCATCAACTGGGCTCCACTGTGCTGCTGCTTCCCCATCAACTGGGCTCCACTGTGCTGCTCCCCCATCAACTGAGCTTCATTGTGCTGCTGCTTCCCCATCAACTGGACTCCACTGTGCTGCTCCCCCATCAATTGGGCTCCACTGTGCTGCTGCTTCCCCATCAACTGGACTCCACTGGGCTGCTCCCCCATCAACTTATTCACACTCATCAGACCAGATACAACTGGCACCCCCGTCACACTCAGAGGAGGGATACCCGTCACACCCATTCCGCCCATCATGCTTGCAGGCTGGGTGTTATATACACCCTGCCATGGCGCCCCCTCTTGGATTAGAGGCTGTAGAGGGACATAGGCAGAGCCCTGGCTCTTAGGAGACAGGTACCCGCTGTCGGGAGAGGAGGAGTCTTCCTCCCCCTTTTTCTCCAGCCGGGCTGAGCCTTTAAAGATGGAGGACAGCTCCTCGATGAAGGTGGCAGCACGGCTACAGAACTCAGTGGCGGAGGCAGCCCGTTCATTCAGCTCCAAGCCCTCATGGACCAGTCGGGGCTTGTCCTGCTTGTAGACTGGGGTGATGTTCTTGTGGCAGACAAACTTCTCAGGCGAGGCCGTGGCTTCGCATGTGGCCTGTATGGGCCTGCTGAGGTGGTAATTCTGGCTGGAGGTGACTTTGACTGAGTGGCTGTCGTCTGGGCAGGGGGATTTGGTCTGGTGGGGGAAGCTGGGGCTTTTGGTCAGGTATTCTGTGGTGTTGAGGGGGGCGGGGGAGGGGAAGCAGAGAGCCGGTTCCTGTGTTCTGGGAATGGGGGAGACAGGGCCTACCCGGTCTTCTGCGTCACTGAAGGCCTCCCGAGCCAGGTCCAGGCTGCGGTTGATCTCGTCTTGGCTGAGGAAGGCAGTAAGGTCTGAAAAGTCCCCAACTCCGGCGTCCAGATCCGCCATAGAATCCAGGTACATATCCCCATCAGACGACGCCTCCGAGAACACCCCCCCGTCTCCCTCAAGTACCCAGCCCCCATCCTTCATAAGCAGAGAGAGGGGGAGGGACTGATTCCAGCTCCCGTCCTGCATCCTGAAACACACACACATAAATATGACATTCAGTTAAGACAGTAGGCACAGCAACACACTAATTATTAACAACATACACACAGTCATCTGAAGAAATAAAAACAGACCTCACAGTGAACAGAAACACACCCTCCCTCATCAACCTACAGTTGAGGATGATTTAGGCTGGTATTCTTTGGGCACTGCTGGTGGGTATTAACAAAGGCTTTCAGGAGGTCAAAGTGTGCATGACTGGCATTTGTCACCATCCCTCCCTCTATTCTCTCTGTATTTCCCCCACTCTCCTCTCACTTCCTTATTCTTCTCTCTCTCTCTCTCTCTCTCTCTCTCTCTGTCTCTGCAACAATTCACTACAAGTATAAAATAATTTAAGTTTTAACCATGATAATTCTGTTATAATTAGTTGTACTGTCCATATCTGCAAACGACTAGATCAACTACAGCGGCAGCCACACAAACACACACCCACACGTGTGTGCACTTTCACAGAGGGAAAGTGTTTGTTTTGGTCATACCACACATTTATGAAACTCTCCACTGACAGTGATCAATAGCTCGAGCATAGCTCTGTCACTTCCTAATTAGGTGGTCTGGAACACGTCAGACGGAAGTAGAAGTATGTATATGCATATGTAGAATTTGTTTGGGAACATAGGTGTGTACAGTAGGCTACATTTGAGCTTGATGACTATAATGTGGAGGATGGAGCGTGTGAATGAAACCGTACTTGCAGTAATCACTCTGTATATAAGTGAATGTGTTTGTGTGTCAGTGTGGTATACATATATGTGTGACATTCTGCCTTCCATGGCATCCAGGAGACCAGCTGTTGTTATTTTGAATCCCCTTGGGCTATGTTTCACAGCAGCAGCACAACCCCACCCTCAAAAAGGGCCCCTTTAAACACACTGCAGTATAACACATACAGGAGCTCACACACTGCAGTATAACACATACAGGAGCTCACACACTGCAGTGTAACACATATAGGAGCTCACACACTGCAGTATAACACATACAGGAGCTCACACACTACAATATAACACATATAGGAGCTCACACACTGCAGTACAACACATACAGGAGGTCACACAACACACACACATGCATACACACATATGTATACACAGTCAGGCACAAGGGACAGTAGAACAGAGTGCGTCATTTTGGCTATCACTGTTCAATAACTATGTACTTAGTACTTACTTTGTTATGTACTTTAATGCAACTGTATCTAGTGAAAATAAACATATTTTCCCTGCAGTCCTGACACTAACCAGATCTCAAATGCAAAGTGAATATCCCCACATACACTGACAGTAAATCAATATCTATAGATTTTTCTAAGTGTTTTTTTCTAATATATTTCTAAGGATCTCTTGATATACTGTAAGTAGCATTTATAAAACGAAGGACACAACAGCGCCTTCAGGACATTCCGCTAATAATGTCAACAAGAAATGAGAAAGGACAGCCTTACCTTCAAGTTTTTTTGGTCAGGCAGTGAGTGCGAGCACTGTGAGCGGGTCAGGTCTACTTGAGTGGTTGCTCCAGCGTGGCCTGCTGTCCCATCTGTCCCAGCATCTGACCACTCACTGTGTCTGGCTATATTTGGCTCCGGGCTCAGGTTTCACAGCCAGAATCCTGGTGAGAAAGAGAAGAAGAAGAGAGAGAGAGAGAGAGAGAGAGAGAGAGAGAGAGAGAGAGAGAGAGAGAGAGAGAGAGAGAGAGAGCACACAGCTGGTGGTCATGAAAAATGTATGTACTCTGCTACCTGCACAGTATGCATCTGTCAGTACCACCCACTGCGTGCAGGTGTCAATTCAACGTCTATTCCATGTTGGTTCAATGTAATTTGATTGAAATTACTTGGAAACAATGTTGATTCAATCAGTGTGTGCCCAGTGGGATAAATATGGGGGAGGAGGAAGTTCAGGCTCTCTCAGTCACTGGCTAGTTTAGGGTAGGAACTGATGCTGATCTTGGGTCGTCGCCCTTCTCTCTGAACTGTATCTCTCTACTGTGGCCAGTTGAGTTCACTCCTCAACCTGAGACCTGCCATTGAGCCTCTGAACAAGCTGTTATAAGTATAGACTCTTCAGTGTTATTAGTATAGACTCTTCTGTGTTATTCGTATAGACTCTTCTGTGTTATTAGTATAGATTCTTCAGTGTTATTAGCATAGATTTTACAGTGTTATTAGTATAGACTCTTCAGTGTTATTAGTATAGACTCTGCAGTGTTATTAGTAAAGACTCTTCAGTGTTATTAGTATAGATTTTGCGGTGTTATTAGTATAGACTCTTCAGTGTCATTAGTATAGACTATTCCGTGTTATTAGTATAGACTCTTCAGTATTATTAGTATAGACTCTTCAGTATTATTAGTATAGACTCTTCAGAGTATGAGCGTTTTCTGCACATTGGAGGTTGAGGGCCAGGGTAACTTCTGGTCAAAGTTCATTGGCTTTTCTGAGCCCCCCTTCTCTCCAGTAGCCTTGAAATACTCTCTGGCCTCTCTGCAGGCTGTCTCACTGATGCCTCAGAATTGTATACCCTGAATGACTGGTAGTAACACAGTTTTCTGCTTGAGCTCGATTTAGCCACTTCTCTTGGAAAGGTTGATGGCTGACACATCTCATGGTTGGGTTAAAAGGGCATAGACACATTCTGGCTATGCAGCCTCACTTGGTCTATTTTTGGGCCGTTATCGCAGACAGTTGGTCCTAACAGTGCAGAGTTATTCCGGTTCTCCAACTATCTACTGATTACAGTTAAGTGCTAGTGACAGGGCAGGGAGGAATGTCCATTGGGACAGCTCTCTCAAACCATCAACCCCCCTCACACACACACACACTGCCAAGCAACTGACCCCAACACCACTTTACCATTGATTGTCCTTCAGCACTGATCCTTCATTCACTGCCCCAGAACCAACCCCCCACTCATCTTTCCAAAGCCTCATGCACTCACACTAACTCATTTTTGGAAATAGCTTAAGTGTACCTTGTTGAGGGCATCATTTAAAAATAGCTGCATTAATTGCTGGTGACTTCGAATAGCCTTTCTCATGGTCTGACAAGAATAGAAATTGAGCTTTTCCAATCTGATCATCCTTTCAGCTAACGTTTACAGACCTTACATCCTGTCAGTTAACAATTTTGGCCATTTATCACTTACTTCCGATTTTTTCTTTTTTTTCTTCTTTTTTTTATATACCTAACCCATTGAGTGATGAACTACTAGACCAGGGTTGGAAAAAAACAAACAAGCTTCTGAACATACGAGCCCATTCAATCGGGCCCCCGTCGGTTTGAGTAAAAAAAAACCACTAAAGGCCACTTATTAACGTCTTAAACTAGATAGAAAGTATGTTGACATTTTAATTGACCTACATGTTTTAAATAATTGCCCTTTTTCTGGCCCGCAAATTGCTTTTTACAAACACATTTGGTCTGAAAAAAAATCTGTGCGGCCCTCCACTCAATTTTTTAATCCCGATGTGGCACTCAAGACAAAATTATTTGCCACCCCTGTACTAGACTCTAGGTGGGTTGGTGTCCCAATCATCCAAGAGGCCACAATCCACATCAACAAAATGGTCAGCCGTTTATGAGATACAGTGAGCTCCAAAAGAATTGGGACAGTGACACATTGTTTTGTTGTTTTATCTCTGTACTCCAGCACTTTGGATTTGAAATTATACGATGACTATGTGGTTAAAGTGCAGACTGTCAGCTTTAATTTGAGGGTATTTTCATCCATATCAGGTGAACCGTTAAGAGATAGTCCTCTATCTATCTCTATGTAGCAGCCAGTTCAGTGAGCCAGATAGGAATGAGCGATCTTTGCACTGCAGCAGCACAGTAGTTCAGTTTGTCCTTTCAGGTTCCCCGTTGCGTCCATTTCATTGGCAATTCAGACTTGAACATGATTGGGTAAGACTTCATTCAATGGCGCTGTCCGTGGCGAATATGGAGCCAGCTAGTTAGATCACACTAACAGTATCCTGCAAAGAAGTAAAAATTAGTTTATTGCTAGTTTCAAAGTAACATTAACATAGCTGGTCCTCAGACACCCCTGTACAGTAAGATACCATAACTGGCTATTTGTTGTTTTACCTCGCAGATGTTGTTAGCAAGTTAGCTATTTACAAGTAAACTTTACAACCCATGTTTTAATTGTTGATACATCTAGCGTCAACTAACTAGCTAACATTGTAATAATTATTTCAATGTTGCCTCTTTGCACTAGATAGTATAGCATGCAAACGTTAACAAGCTAACGTTAGCTAGCTAACCGATAAAGGTGTCTTGTATTTGTATTCTGCATTGGAAAGGACAGGGGTGTATACATTAATATTACAACTAACCCATTTCATCTGTGCTAAAACTTTTTTGCAAACTAGAGTTTCTATTGGACAAATTCAGCTATGTCCATCACCGTTTCGTTCCGTTTGCTCTGTTTGTTACCGTTTGCAACAGACGAAACGTTTTACCACGGAATCTTACTAATGAATGGTAATATCGTCCACCAAACACTTCCGCATATACGCAATTAGCTCAGATTAAATGGGTTAGTTATCATCATATTTGCAATTAGCCTGGGTACCAGGTTATAGGATAGGTGTCACTCCCTCCCTGGTCTGGGCTATAAGTGCAGCAAAACTGACTGCCCCTTATTCCCTTGTTAATTCTTCTGTGTTCTATTTTCAGCCCACAAAAATGCCTGCATTCCGTCAAGTGGGGGAGAAGCAGCTCCCCAACCCTGTTCTGTGTATGGCATGGTCTCCAAAGAGGGATCTCATTGCCCTCGCGAACACTGCTGGTGAGGTAGGGAAAGAAACACACCCACATATGTTTATACCCAGATTAATGACAGATAACATGCTTATATTGGGTGTAATTTCCTTAATATTTTTATTTTATTTATTTATTTAACCTTTATTTCACTAGGAAAGTCAGTTAAGAACAAATTCTTAGTTACAATGGCGGCCTACATATGTGTGTCAATCAATGTTTGTTGTAGCTCCTACTGCATCGCCTTGCCAATTTCCAGCGTGTTTGGAGCTTGCCACCCAATGAGAATACAGGAAAGGAGATCACTGCGCTTGCTTGGAGACCTGATGGCAAAAGTAAGAGATGGACCTGATTATCTTCAGTTACTAATCACATTGGAAGGGTTGTATAGTTATGTAGCTTTGCCACTGTTACAACAATAAACCTTCATACACTCAACACAACATATTTACTACAGTACACTGTGTCAGCCTCTGCATTTGTTTCACTGGCTATCTAATGTGTGTCCTCTGTGCTGTGTTCAGTCCTGGCCTTTAGCCTTGGGGATACTAAGCTGGTGGTGCTGTGTGACGCAGAGAAGGCAGAGATCCTTCACCTGTTTCCAGTGGAGAACCCTGTGTCCTGCATGCACTGGATGGAGGTGCTAGAGGAGAGCAGGTGTGCAGGGGGGAGTAGTGGTTACACTTCGATTTGAGTGTGTGTGAACTGTGTTGTCAAATATAAACCTCCTGTCTTTTCAGCGTCCTCAACTCATTCTACACCTCTGAAGACGAGTCCAACCTTTTTCTTCCCAAGTTGCCAACTCTTCCCAAGAGGTAAACATGTCTGTATAATGTCACTGACAACACATCAATCATTTGACATTTATTCAAGTAAAATACATTGTTGGAAAACTCTTGTTTCTTGTGTTGACACAAACAGTACAGCATTTAGCTTGTTTTGCGCCATCTGCCCCCTACTAAAGGAATGTTTTGTTTATTCTTAGCTACAGTACTACATCAAAGATATTCAGGTATGTTTATATATCTTCAGCGACAGTGATTCATTTGAATGATATTTCAGACAATCTTTCTGCATTAGAATACATGTTTTTTTCATTACTAACCCTCTGTCTCGTAGTGAGGAGAAGTCAGACGAGATCCTGAACCTGTTAGGAGAAGTGAGGTGTGTGCTGAAAGGTTCACATGTTCAATAATGAAGCATCTCATGTACACATACAAATACTTAAACATCCGTCAATTGTCTGCAGACTAAACATCCTGGTTCTTGGTGGAGGTTCCGGCTTTGTGGAGCTGTATGCCTATGGGATGTATAAAATCGCCACTTTACCAGGGGTAAAATTGCACTCACACACTTATGCACTGGTTCACTCTCTGCAGTGACTATGATGTAACCAACAGATTATCTTCGTCAGGTTCCTGGGACGTGTCGCAGCCTGTGTCTGTCCAGTGACCTGAAGTCCTTGTCTATCATCACAGAGATCAGGTCAGCTGACAACGACCCAGAGATCTGCTACATCCAGGTAATCAGTTATGCCCACATTTAAGTGAAATGAAGCCTGTTTCTGACCCATCATGACCGTCATCTTCAATGTTCTTCTGTTACTTGAGGTCCTTCACTGTATGTTTGTCTCCTCCAGCTCGACACAGGGCTGCTGTCGGACTGTCTCCCTGAGGTCACCAGGATGGCACGCAAGTTCACCCACATCTCCACTCTGCTGCAGGTCAGTGCTCTCCTTATGTAACTAATATGACTAGAAGTCTCCTCATTGTTCATATTTCCATTGAGATATGAGGGCATTCATCAGACCAGTCTGACCATTGGTCTCTCTCTCTCTCCAACGTATTCTGTCTCTCTGTATCTTTCCTTCAGTACCTGCGTCTCTCTCTCACCTGTATGTGCGAGGCTTGGGAAGATATCCTCATGCAGATGGACCTTCGGCTCACTAAATTTGTTCAGGTCAGTGGTCACTGTTTGTTTCCCAAAAGCACCTTAAGGCTAAGTTCATCTTTAGAACCTTCGTAGGAGCATTGTAAAATCTCAGAGATGTTTCCCAAAACTAGTGCCTCAGACCACCAGAACAGCTAAGTGCATCATTAGATATTTTTTTGCTCTTCCGTGTCACTTTATACAGAGAAGATCTCCACTAAATACAATATCAAGATGTTTATTGCCAATAACTTCAGAATTAATGTGAACACAAATACAAAGTTGCCAATGTTTTTGCAATTGTTACAAACAAGCAAAGCATATAAAGATGTTTCAAATGAAAACCGAGATGACTAAAGATACTACAAGCTTGGCACACCTGTATTTTGGGAGTTTCTCACATTCTTCTCTGCAGATCCTCAAGCTCTGTCAGGTTACATTGAGAGCGTTGCTGCACAGCTATTTTCAGGTCTCTCCGGAGATGTTCGATCGGGTTCAAGTCTGGGCTCTGGCTGGGCCACTCAAGGACATCCAGAGACTTGTCCCAAAGCCACTCCTGTGTTGTCTTGGCTGTGTGCTTAGGGTCTTTGTCCTGTAGGAAGGTGAACCTTCGCCCCAGTCTGAGGTCCTGAGCGCTCTCATCGAGGATCTCTCTGTACTTTGCTCTGTTCATCTTTCCCTCGATCCTGACTAGTCTTCCAGTCCCTGCCGTTGAAAAACATCCCCACAGCATGATGCTGCCACCACCATGCTTCACCGATGCTTCTTGTTTCTCATGGTCTGAGAGCCTTTAGGTGCCTTTTGGCAAACTCCAAGCGTTCTGTCATGTGCCTTTTACTGAGGAGTGGCTACTGTCGGCCACTTTACCATAAAGCCCTGATTGGTGGATTGCTGCAGAGATGGTTGTCCTTCTGGAAGGTTCTCCACATAGGAACTCTCTGGCAGAGTGACCATCTGGTTGTTGTTCATCTCCCTGACCAAGGGCCTTTTCCTCTGATTGCTGTTTAGCCGGGCGGCCAGCTCTAGGAAGAGTCTTGGTGGTTCCAAACTTCTTCCATTTAAGAATGATCGAGGCCACTGTGTTCTTGGGGACCTTCAATGCTGCACATTTTTTGGTACCCTTCCCCAGATCTGTGCTTCTACGCGATCCTGTCTCGGAGCTCTACGGACAATTCCTTTGACCTCATGGCTTGGTTTTTGTTCTGACATGCACTGTCAACTGTGAGACCTTTATATAGACTGGTGTGTGCCTTTCCAAATCATGTCCAATCAGGTGGACTCCAATCAAGTTTTAGAAATATCTCAAGGATGATCATTGGAAACTGGATGCACCTGAGCTCAATCCATTTGCATAGCAAAGGGTCTAAATACTTATGTAAATAAAGTATTTCTGTTTTATATTTAAAACATTTGCTAACATTTCAAAAAAATATTTTTTCGCTTTGTCATTATGGGGTATTATGTGTAGATTGCTGAGGATTTTTTAAATCCTTTTTAAAATAAGGCTGTAATGTAACAAAAAAGTCACATTAGAATAAGCCTATTGTGGAATCATTCTAATGTTAAGGGAATATTTGAACGGGAGAACGCTGATCCCAGAGCAGCGCTGCCTTTCTTTCGATCCTATCAGTATCGACACATGCCTCAAGGACGCGCTTAGCGAAGGTTCTCTCTGCGTGGTCTTTTGGGAAACACATTACATCTTTGGATGTTGTAGGAAAGATGCATCATTAAAACACTCGTAAGCCTAAATTCTATCAGGAAACCGGGCCCCATTTAGTCTGCCTCTAGCCGGGCCCCATTCAGTCTGCCTCTTTGCAATAATGACAGCATACCTAAAAGACATGATCTAAACAATTCCTCTTTTTAGGAGAAGAACACCAGCACACAAGTCCAGGATGAGTTTCTGGAGCTTCTACTATGGGGACAGTCGAGGTGAGAAAAGCGTTACTGTGATCCAATTACATTTGTATGCTACCATGTCCTCCACAGAACATGCTTTCTAATAAGTAATATCGTATGTAGTTGTGAGCACGAATTCAAAAATATGTTTTAAACAGGCCTTTCATTTGTGATGTAGTGCTTCAAATTCTCGTGTAGGTGGCACTACAGGACATCATAAACCTCATCTGACATGGAAAAGACTGATTTTAGAGATGCCAAAAGTTTTTCATGTGCAGACTTTAACCGAATTCTCTATTTTTAACCAGTCCTGAACTACAGGCTCTCCTCATGAATCAGCTGACCGTCAAGGTGAGCTGAATAATAAAGTTCAATTGGCCCAGCGTCATCCGGGTTAGGGGAGGGTTTGGCCGAGGTAGGCCTTCATTGTAAATAAGAATTTGTTCTTAACTGACTTGCCTAGTTAAATAAAGGTTAAAATGTAGTGATTGTGAGTGGTCATTTTGTAGCTTTGTAAGACTGATGTGATTGGTTTGTGTTTCATAGGGGCTGAAGAAGCTGGGCCAGTCTATAGAAACCTCTTACTCCAGTATTCAGAAGCTTGTGATCAGCCACCTGCAGAGGTAGCAACTCAACTGACATGAATAATTATCTCTTCTCTTATCATGACCCATAATGCCCTTTTTCTGGACCATACAATGCAAATGTATCTTTTCCTCACCTCTCTCCAGTGGTTCAGAAGCTCTGTTGTACCACCTCAGTGAGGTGAAGGGGATGTCTCTATGGAAACAGAAGTTCCAGCCTCTAGGCCTGGACTCAGCAGCTATAGAAGGTACAGTGCTTATATCCTACATAAACATGATTGTGGTATCTTTAGTGATAAATACAAGATTAAAGTAGATTTAATTGTGCAATTAATGTGTCTGTGATGAGATCAGGGCTGACAGTCATTAGTAATTTGCATGACTGGAAAACATTTTTTAAAGCTTGTTTTCTAAGCTGCTCGCAGGATTATATCTCAGAATATTTATGTTTTGTTATAGATGCCATTACAGCTGTGGGTTCATTCACTTTGAAAGCCAACGAACTTCTACAGTGGGTTTGCATGCTTCTTGATATGCTATTAGACTAGTATGTTATTTTTAATAACACATTTTCAATCATTTTAAAGGGAGTTGACTTCAACTCCGGTGTTTGTTAAACCTCTTCCCCCTCATGTCATTCCTCACTGTCTGTCTCTCACTCAGAGTGATTGACAAGAGCATGAAGAACTTCAAAGCCTTTTTCCGGTGGCTGTATGTAGGTAAGACCTCACCTTTTTGGGAGCTTGAGATGTATAACAACTTTTTAGCGACTGATGGAACATTTTAGTATATTTAAAATATAATTTATTATTAAATGCAACTGTTTTAATCAATTTAAATTAAAATTTTCCTGCAGCTATGCTAAGGATGTCAGAGGACCACGTCCCTCCAGAACTCAATAAGGTGAGATTCAGGTTGTGAATGTGAGACAGAGGAAGAGTTGATCAAAGTAGTGTGATAAACTGTTCCATATGTATTATTTTCTAATCCGTTGGTATAATGTCAATCTATCCCATTGACCTCAGATGACCCAGAAGGACATTGCCTTTGTGGCAGACTTCCTGTCTGAGCACTTCAGTGAGGTGAGCTATATTAGAAAAATAAATAGCACTTAATTTGCACAGCTTTTCACAAACTAGCCAATTACATGCCCTCTCCTCTGCTCTGACAGAACGAAGAGCTGTTTGACCGGAAAGGGAAATACTTTAATGTGGAGCGGGTCGGTCAGGTGAGCGACAAGTGTAGTCTGACTGTGTGTATATATTAGTGTGTGTGTGTGTGATCAGTGTACAATGACACACTTTTTGTCTTTTATTTTTATTTTTTGCAGTACCTGAAGGATGAGGATGAGGATCTAGTGTCTCCACCCAACACCAAGGGGAACCAATGGCTGAAGTTTCTGCAAGAGAGCACACACTTGAAAGGTGAACTATAACCTTTATCTCAGAAGAGACAACTATGCAGGAAGTGTGTGGTTGTAATTAGATGGAGGATGATTGGTTTGGCGTTGTATTTCTCTATTGTTGTGACTGATTGCCTTACTGAACTGACATTGATTTATCCAGAGAGCCCGCTCCTCTTCCCTTCGTACCCTCAGAAGTCCCTACACTTTGTGAAGAGGATGATGGAGGGGGTGATTGAGTTGTGTCTACAGAAACCTGCTGTAAGTCTAAAACACACACACACATACAGTGAAAACCATATTAATTTGCCTTTAGTATTGAAGTGTAGACCACTTAATTTGGTCCCTGGCATAAGAAGTACATTGCCAAAGTTTTTCTCACAAATAAAGTAATGTGGCCCACACTACCCGTGTGAAACCTGGCTCAGAATCTGCTGAGTCATGCATTCATAAGACTTCTGCCAGGAGTCCCAGGCAGCTATAAATCTGACTAACTCCACAACAGAGTTTTCATCTTGCAGCCTATCCCTCTCTCCCTCCTCCTTCTCACACACTATTTTAGTTACATTGTCCATCACTTCTCTATCCTCCATCTTTTCTTTCGATTTCCAGTGGTAATAGGATTTCACTGCAGTAACAAGCCACACACATCACCACCACAGGAGGTTGGTGGTACCTTAATTGGGGAGAAAAGGCTTTTGGTAATGACTGAAGTGGAATCAGTGTAATTGTATCAAATACATCAAACACATGGTTTCTAGGTGTTTGATACCATTCTATTTGCGCCGCTCCAGACTTTATTATGAGCTGTTCTCCACTCAACCATTTCATGAACCTGCAAGGCTGCTATCTTTCTAATTCAATTAGATTTCCATGACTAGACAGCAGTGTTGAGAGAGAGATAGATAGATAGATAGATAGATAGATAGATAGATAGATAGATAGATAGATAGATAGATAGATAGATAGATAGATAGATAGATAGATAGATAGATAGATAGATAGATAGATAGATAGATAGATAGATAGATAGATAGATAGATACTTTATTGATCCCCCGGGGGGGAAATTTCATGTTAATGCACGAACAACGGGAGCTGCTTAACAGGCGACCACTCAGGGCGGCGCCAAACCGAAGAATCCAAAAGAACTCTTATGAATTTGAGTCATGACATGACACTAGTTGTGGGGATAGTGATTTGTTCTCTGTTTGTAGGAGGTCATTGGAAAGTCTGTGAGACAGGCTGTTTGTTTGCCTCTCTACACTGTGCCGGAGAGGTAAGGACATATGTATCTACTTTTCACAATAACAATTTTATTTAATAAATTGTGTTTTTATTAATTTGTTGTACGTTTATTTTTTTTTCATTTTATTGTTTCTGTCTTTGCAGCTCAGAAAACATTCCAAGGCTTTTTGAACTTCCATCATTGTAAGTAACAAAAAAAACATAGTACTTTTTCTCATATCACCAAAACTCTCCTCGTAATGTTAATGAAAATGTATATTACCAAGGTTATTATTATTTTAAACTTGATGTCCAGGTACAATGATAAGAAGACCAATATGCACTATGGAGTGTTCTGCATGCCAGAGATTTCACCCTGCAAGCTTTACCTACTGCGGAAGTGTACTGACCCATGCAGGTACAATACAACACTGCACCCTATTTTAATCTGGTTCAATCCAAATGTGCTTGTCATTTATCTCTAAATAGCCCAATGTTTATGAGCATGTGCTTTTTTTGTTTGTCTGATTGTTTATCTTTTTATGTCTGTTATCACAGGCCTGTTCCCAATGGTCTCATGGCGATAGATCTGAGTAAAGTTCTCAGTCACAGTATTGATGATGATGCCGCTGGAGTCAGGTGAATGGAGTCTAGCATCTCTTGTCTTTCTCTCTTTCCTAGAATCCTAACACTCAATTAAGCCAACCTCTACTATACAGGCAAATGATGGGCTTGTGCATTGCATATTACTTTACTCGAATGATTATCTGAAATTGATTCCCTGTTCGTTTCTATTAGTGTTAATGATTGTTATAGAACCACGTTTATTTTGTTTACTTGTCTGTGTTTCAGTTCTGACTGTGTGTACAGTTGCCAGGATGCTCGTTTCTATGATGACGAGACATTGACAGTGGTGCTGCGAGCATCAGAAGAGGAGGAGAACAGGGGGCGTGTCCTTGCCCAGCTCCCTCTTGGCTCTGCCCTCAGCAGTGAGGAGGAGTTCAACTGGGACCCCAGTCTTAGGTGTGTGTGATTGATTGAAACACCTGTCTCCCTAACATGCAAACCTAGTCGTATATTCCGAAACCCAAATAGTGATCTGCTCATAACTGTAACCTGCAGTCAGCTCAACCACTCAAGGGCTCCTGAGTGGCGCAGCGGCCTAAGCCACTGCATCTCAGTGCTAGAGGCATCTCTACCCTGGTTCAAATCCAGGCTGTATCATAACTGGCCGTGATTGGGAGTCCCGTAGGGCGGCGCACAATTAGCCCAGCGTCGTCCGGGTTTGGCCGGTGTAGGCCATCATTGTAAATAAGAATTTGTTCTTATCTGACTTGCCTAGTTAAAAAAAGGTTAAAAAAAATAATAATTGCTGTGTGTCTACTTTAGTTATCTCCACTGTACTAGGCACCATGGGTCACCTATGGTATCTGTATTCTCAGGTTGGACCAGCAGAGCGGCGCCATCCCTGTCAAGGGGCTGGTGCTAGAGAACCAGTGGCGAGACTTGGAGAACATGAAGGCCCAGTTTGTGGCTGTGAATGGGATCCGAAAAGTGGCCTGTGTGGTAAGACAATGGAAAGGGGATTCCCTTACTAAGGTTCTATCTTTCTTCACTAAGCAGCAATGCACCTCAATGACCATGTATTGAAGACCAAAACAGTTTGGCCTAACAGTAGTTGAGAAATTGTTCAGAATCTCTGTCTGAGGTCCCTCTATCTTTTCCATCTCTCAGCTGAGCTCCAACCTGCGGCACGTCCGTGTGTATGAGATGGACGTGGAAGATGAGGAGGATGAAGAGAGGCCTGAGTCGCAGAATGCCAGCTCTGACCAGGACGGCCTGGAGGAGACGCCAGCCATCCAGGGGGAGGCGGCGGGAGGAGAGACTGAGGGAGGGGGACAAAGTGCTAAGGAGCAACTGGAGTCGGAGGAAGCACTGGAGCTCTCATAGCAACACCGTGGCCACGTTCAGTTGCCAAATGTTCTCTAACGTTGCAGATAGAAATGCCATGAATAGAGCTGATGTGATTCCATATTCTACATGTCAGAGGCATGTTTGTTCTACAAAGGCTATTTCTATCGGAATGTTCTAAAACGTTGCGTCTTGCTGAACGCACACCTTGTCTAGGCCAGAATAACAATTTAACAACCCCCCCCCCCCACCCTGTACTTTTGCAGTAATCATAATCAATGCCACCATTGCAAAGCTGTCGTCCCCCTCCCAGCACTTTTATCTCTCACAAAGTAAGAAATAAATATTTTGCTAAGAAAACACACTTATGGTTTATATTTTGATGTGGTTGTTCCTTTGTCTGTAAGGCAAGTGTAGATTGGTCTCTAGCTAATGTAACATGGATCTGATCCTCACAGATAAGAGTAGAATTATGTTTTAATCAACCAATGCTTCAGTCATAACTGTAGTTAGAGATTAACTACAGTTAGATTAACACAAATACCTAGAAAACAGTACAAAGACTGTTGGGAGGTACTAGACTTGACCACACCTATCTGTCGGGCAAGGTGAAATATATCCCATTTCTTCTTCGGTGGGGTTTATCAGTGATTGGCATCCAACGTTATGGTGCATTACTGCCACCTACTGTATTGGAGTGGGGACCAGAGACGGGGAGAAACTGAATCCTACCTGCCAGCCCCGTTGCTCTTAAAAAAATATAAAATATTTGAGTCTATATCTAATGACGTTCGACTAAATATAATCTTTAAACTCATTTCCTGTATCCCCTTCTCCCTCATACTAGATCTCAGCCTCTCTCTTTTCCTCTGATACTGCCCACACTGTAGCAATACATGCTTCACAGTCTGTTTCCTGGCAATAATCACACATTCCTGTTGGATGCTTTCCTATCACATTAAAGGTCTTGTTCAACCGGCGGTGTCACACCCTTAATCTTGTAAAAAATATCCTTCTCTCTTCTGTCCCTTCCTCCCCTCCCCAACTTTCCTCTGTACTTGATATAAATGCCTGCCCTTGGTATCTCTATTCCACTGCACCATCACTGTCCATATCAGGCTTTTTGCCTCTGCCTTGATCATTGAAACTACAACATCCCCACTACTAATTGCTTGTTAAGACGGTATATCAACTGCCTCATTCTCCTCCACATGGGCTGGGGCCCAAGTAAATACTATCTGTCTAATCCTGCCATGGGTTTGTAGCACCTCATAACTCAGGTATTGTCTGCTACGTGAGCTAAAGGACTGGAGACTCATCAACACTGCACATGAATCAGAGCAAATAACTACTCTGTCTGGCTTTACTTCCTCCACCCAATGCAAGACCAACAGTATAGGCATCAGCTCTGCCGTATATACAGCCAGATTATCTGTAATACGTTTATTTAGGCCATTCATAGACTTAACTACCTTTAGCGTCCATTCATGAAGGTATCTTCTGGCTGGGGGAGTTTTGTTAAAAGCATCGACGCTCGTTCTGAACGTTCGCATCGCTTGCAGTAAGGTTTTGGAATTATTTTTTTAGGTTAAAAGGTTACGTTAGGGTGTTGTTTATGGAAGACAGAGGCGACCACCTGTGCTAATTAGATATCTAGTGTGCTCGAACACCTGTGTATGTGTAACTGAGGGAAGAAGTTAAATCAAATGTTATTTGTCATTCACCTTACCGTGAAATGCTTACTTACAAGCCCTTAACCAACAATGTAGTTTTAAGAAAATATAGTTAAGAAGTAAAAAATAAATAAAATAACACAATAAAATAACAATAATTAGTGTATATACAGGGGGTACCGGTACCGAGTCAATGTGCTGGGGTACAGGTTAGTCGATGTAATTTGTACATGTAGGTAGGGGTAAAGTGACTATGCTTAGTGATGGGAAGTTCGGCTCTTTTCCGAGAGCCGGCTCTTTTGGCTCAGCTCCCAAAGAAGAGCCGGCTCTTTCGACTCCTGAACGGCTCTTAATTTAGGATTTTTTTGTAGGCCTTTATTTTACCCTAACTTTAAAAAAAAAAAATGGTTTGTGTGTTGAAAACCCTTTCATGTGCAGTGTTTTTATGCATTTATTTTGTTACAAAAGCATTCTTTTGTTTTTAATCATTTTAATCAAACATTTTTTTGCACAAATTAACAACAAAAAAACAGCAAATAAACAGAATTGAACTAGAACAGAACTAGAACCAAACTCAAGCAAACAGTATTAATGTCCTCAGTGAAGATTGGCATTCAAAAAAATCAGATGCCTCAGCTTTGATGGACTGATCCTATTTCTTCTTTCTGAGATTATCTGCCCTGTTTTTGAGAAGATTCTCTCTGAAGGAACCGATGTTGCCACAATACACAGTCTCCCTTCCATCACCTTCGCCAGGCGTGGAAAGACTGAGGCCTTGGCCTGCCACCAGCTCAGTGGGTCTTCTGCTCGTTGGATGATGGGCTCCTCAAGATAAGACCTCACCTCCAGTATAGCATCAGCTGTAGGATTTCTTCTTGTAGCATCTCCTGTAGCTCTTTCATCAAAAAGCCTCCAAACAACAGAGGTTTGTGGTTCCTCATACACTTGGCCTTCTAATGGCGGAGCTGGCTGGCTGCTAGGGGTGCATCTTGCTGCTGCACTAATTCTCTGAAGTGCCTCATCAACAGCTCTGTTGTCATTGAATGCAAGTTTTTTAAACCTAGGATCCAATAATGTGGTTTCTGAGTGGACAGTGTTGTACTCCATACGCAGAAATTTCCGGTCCATGGCTGAACAAAGAGCTGCAACCAATTCTTTCCCTTTCTGCATGGTTACAGTCTGTTGGGCTGTCACACGCTGCAAACCTTTGCATAGCAGGAGCATTTTTGAGGCAGAAACATAGCTGAGGGAGAGAAACATCAACTTTTAAAATGAAGCTTTTTTTAAAGTATGTGGCATATTATATGTGGCACATTATACTGTATTGTTTCTGCAATGTATAATAGTGACTGAATGGTAGTAGTGAAAAAAAATGGTCCAAGGTACCTGTCTGCACTTATTTCCACAGTCACCTCCTCAAATGGTTGCAGGACGGTGCAGACCTCTTTCACCAGCTCCCATTCCTCTTGACATAGAGCATCAACTGGTGCGTTGATGAGGGCCAGGGTGGAGATGATGGCATCTTTTGTTTCAAGAATTCGTTTCAACATATAAAATGTTGAGTTCCACCTGGTGGCACACTCTTGTTTGGGCCTCAGTTCAGGCATCCCCATCTGGCACTGTGTGGACTTTAGCCTCTGTGTTGCAACTGTGCTTTTGTGGAAAAACTCCACAACAGCCTTCACCTTATCCACGGTTGGTTTGACCACCTTTAGGGCATCTCTAATCATGAGGTTTAGTGTATGTGCCAGACATGGGTGATGGGTCCACTTAAGAATTTTTATGGCTTTGGTGATGTTTGCTGCATTGTCACTCACACAGCACACTACTTTGTCCTCTACTTGCCACTCTTTTGCCACTCTTACTAGCTCATCTGCTAGGTTTTCTGCAGTGTGTCTCTCTGTGAACTCAAAGCAGTCCAAAAGGCAAGATGTCATCTTGTAATTTTCAATGAAATGGCAAGTGACAGCCATGAAAGAGCAGGTTGTTCTGGAGGTCCAGCAGTCAGTTGTCAGGCAAACTGATGGAGCTTGTTTCACCCTTACTTGCCATAATGCCTGTTCTGTGTCATATAGTTTAGGTATTGTTGTTTGGGACAATGTTTTTCTACTGGGAAGAGTGTATGTGGGATTTAAAGTTTTGACAAAACTTTTAAAACCTCTGTCCTCCACAATTGAAAAGGGTTGGAAATCAGTAGCTATCATTTTAGCTAGCTCTACATCAATGCTGTGCTGTTTGGATGGGGTCATCACTTTGGGTATAAACTGGCTTATTTTGCTTTGAGCTGCAGTAGGAGAGGTTATACCTGCATGTGTGGGGAAGCCAGTAGATGCTGCTGCAGTTGCTGTTTTTTGGGGATGAGACACACCAGGATCTGTAGATGGGGTGCTAGCTTGCCCTCTCTCCTCTAACTGCACTGTAGGATGGACAGTTCTCATATGTCTATGCAGGTTTGTGGTGGAACCTGCTCTTAAAGTAATTTTCATCTTGCAGTGAACGCACTCTGCTTTGTTGTTTCCATTGTCTTTAAACTGGAGCCAGATGCTGCTTCTCTTTCGGGTGTCACTCATAGTTACGACTCACACACTCTCCTCACCGCTATCTGACAGACAGTGTCGTTATTAACGTTGTTACGACTCATTAACTTGCAGTGGAGTGCCGCTTCACTTCACCCCCCTCTCTGTTTTTACATAATGGTATGATCCCATATCCTCACATCTGATTGGCCGCGATGCGATTGCTGACCAATCAAAACAAAGTTCTGCCTGTAAGCACGCAGCGAAAGGAAAAAAACTGGGAGCCGGCTCTCACTCGATGCGAGCCGGCTCTTCTGATTCACTACAAAGCATCGGCTCTCAGAGCCGCATCTTTTGCGCATGACACATCACTACTATGCATAGATAATAAAGTGAGTAGCAGCCATGTGAAAAAAACAAATGCAAATAGTCCAGGAGACCATTTGATTAATTGTTCAACAGTCTTATGGCTTGGGAGTAGAAGCTGTTAAGGAGCCTTTTGGACCTAGACTTGGCGCTCCAGTACCGCTTGCCGTGTGGTAGCAGAAAGAATAGTCTATGACTAGGGTGACTGGAGTCTTTGACAATACAGTAGGTCATGTATGGCAGGAAGCTTGGCCCGAGTTCTGTACTAGGCTGTACGCGGTGGCATGGGATCCATGCCAAATCTTTTCGGTCTCCTGAGGGAGAAAAGGCGTTGTCGTGCCCCCCTCACGACTTTGTTGGTGTGTTTGGACCATGATAGTTTTTTGGTGACGTGGACACCAAGAGACTTGAAACTCTCGACCCGCTCCACTACAGCCTGTCGAAGTGAATGTAGTCCACAATCATCTACTTTGTCTTGATCACGTTGAGGGACAGGTTGTTGTCCTGGCACCACACTGCCAGGTCTCTGACCCCCTCCCTAAAGTCTCATAGTTGTCGGTGATCATGCCTACCACCGTTGTGTCGTCAGCAAACTTAATGATGGTGTTGGAGTCGTGGGTGAACAGGGAGTACGGGAGGGGACTAATGTAGCGGAATTGTAGTTGGTCAGCTGGAGACATAGCTGTGCAAACCTCTAATTTAAATTATTACTGATATGAAAGATAAGTTCCATATGTTTTCGAAATTATTATTTTTAAATGTAACCTTTATTTAACTAGGCAAGTCAGTTAAGAACAAATTCTTATTTACAATGATGGTCTACACCTGCCAAACTCGGACGACGCTAGGCCAATTGTGCGCCGCTTTATGGGACTCCCAATTACTGCCAGTTGTGATAGAGACTGGATTATACATTTTTCTAAACGAGCGTCGGGATTGGAGTTCACATGGTCCCAACCGTAAGCGGTGCTTCTATCTGAGAACCCTTGGGATAAGGCAGAACGCCTTTGTTAATGCCCTGGGTTCTGGAGAGCAAAGTAAAACTGAAACTCCTGGAAGTCAATTCTAGATCCTTGATAAGCAACGTCTTAGCAGAAGTTAGCTGATACTTAAATTAGCAGCAGTTAGCTGAAACCACCATACTTTCATTGTACTGTATTTCCATGCAGTACAGTGTGTGGCATTATCGATACTGTAAGCGCGGGCTTAGTTACGTGCTCGTTACCGATGTTTCACGTGATGACGTAGTCTTGCCTTGCCTGTTGGTCTTTCACAGTTGGCGACGGCAACAGCGAAAATGGCCTCGACCCTGCCTGTGTGTATGAATATTTGGAGAAGATGACGACGATGAGCCAATAATTTATTTGAACACCAATATGTATTCAATAAACACGTAAATATTGCTTAGAGTGACTAACATATATCGTGACCACCTGTGAAAAAGGAAACGAAAGACCGGATTTTTTTTTATTTTGTGTGGCTGGTTGTGGCGCTAACTAATGTTAGCTATGGAGGATATCAACTCAAACATCAACGCGGACTTGGAGGTTCGGAAGCTGCAGGACTTGGTAAAGAAACTCGAACAACAAAACGAGCAGCTCCGTAGTCGGTCTTCGTCTGGAGCAGTGTCAGGGAACCATAGACCCCTTAGTGCAGGATACGACTCGCGCTTATCAGCCGCCTCAGCGGCGGGGCTGGCCGGCTTCCCTGGGGTGGGGTTCGGCGGAACAGGCTGTGGAGGGCTTTTGGAAAACTCTCGTTGTTTGAGCCCCAGACTGTCATATGATGGCATCAGTTTCAGGAGAGCATATGAGGGCGAGGGGGCATCGGCTGCTACATCTTTCACTGGCACCAATTCCTATTTTACTGACGCAGGGGAAACACTGGGTTTTATGGATGAAGGGGAAACTTCTATCTTGGATGAAGTAGAAATCCTCGATCTCGAAGACATGGATTGTCTTAACGAAGATGAAGACAGCTGGTGAGTGATACAACACGATAACACCATCTGTAATTCAAGTATCTTGAGGGTTCTCGCACAGCAGTGAGATAACACAACAGCACGCCCTAATTCATTTGGCTACCAGTCAACCAGTGCGCCCATATGTGACACCTCAACAGCCGAGCGCAGCTGTTCCAGACATTAGCTATCTATGATGACAACCACTTGGGGAGGGAAATAATCCTGGCTGAAATTGCGACGTAGGAATGCACCGCACGGTCATGTTCTCAATACAATAGCCGGCCACAGACAATGATGTCATCAAACACGCCGCAGACAGATTGTCGTTCATTGTTAATTAGTGAGCGAGTGAGGGGTGGTTGGAATGGAAACCAAATGGAAAGGGGATCACTTGTGGGAACTGTCAAACCACCCCCTGAACTTGGCATGCATTGTTCTGTGGTTGTTGCTGCTGCTAATCATAGCCCTTTATTATTAGGCCTTAATCATAACATTTGCATTTTAGCTGTCATGTTTACTGGCAAATTATCACCCACAAACACTAGTAGTCATCCGTTATCTCTACATCAGTCTACAGTATATATGGTGGCAGTTGCACTATTTTGGTGACATATGTTAGACAACTGTCATGGTAGTGGGAAGAGAGCATTGTGCACTGAAATTGAAAGTTGTTTACTCAGCCAAAGCCTATTGGGAAAGTGCAAGAGCCACAACCATGGTTACCTTCTTTGTTAGAAGGATTCCCAATACTGACACACACCAGCCACAATAGTATGAAAAGATGTTGAGAGAAAGTCATTGCCTACTAGACCTTATGTGATTATGACAATGTTATAGTATCCAAATTGTTGTGTCAGCCAGGCCCAGCCACAGTTTCTAGCCCCACCACACTGAATTTCAGGATCATGTATTGTTTGTTGTGCCACTGTGCATTTGTGGGTTATAGGGTAAAGAGGCTTACACAGATTCACTTTTAGAAGTGTAGCCTAATCCTTGAAACTGGAGATGTTTGATAGGATTTGTGAGGCAGCACAAATCTCACTGCTGATCCCAACTCAAGGAAATCCCTGAAATGGTTTTAGAGAGTTACAGGGAGATGAGACCTCACTGTAGCGCTGATGTGAAATAAGCCTTGTTTATAAACAAGATGCAGTTTTGTTATTACAGCATTAGTAATCTTTAGCCTATAATGAGGACAGTCTGTGCCCAGCTCTCTCCCTCTCATTCTCTGAGAGATAGGTCCTTGTCTGCCATGGTACGGTTACAATAATGTTTTTTATTGGCATATAATGGGCTTCTTGATGGTAACGTAGAGGTAATGGGTTGTGCTTTAGGTCAAGGGTCAGAGGAGGCCAGCTATAGAAAGGAAATACAGTCACTAATGATGGCCAGACTGTCTGGATCAGTAGAGACTGCTGAGAGGATTACGGCTCATAATAATGTCTGGAATAGGGTATAATGGATGGAATGGTATCAAACACATGAAAACCATGTTTTTGATACCATTCCAATTACTCCATTCCAGACATTATTATGAGCCGTTCATTCCAGCCCTCATCAGCCTCCACTGGTCTGGATAGTAATAGTGAATGGGCCCTGGCAGCCCCTAAACACATGATCAGAGCGAAGGAGCCTTTCCCAAGCCTGGCTCAGTGTGTGAGTTTGCTATGTGAATACATTGGATACAGAAACGTCTTTGACTACAGTTCAAGCCTGGCTCAGTGTGTGCGTTTGCTATGTGAATACATTGGATACAGAAACATCTTTGACTACAGTCCAATAAGCTCTTCTATGTTTGGATGAGAGAGCAGAGGGAGAAGGACTGAGAAGTTTACTGCAGCCTCTCTGTACCACTTCCCTATTGCCCCTCTAACCCAATCCCTACACACACCTGCCCTCTGGCTGGTGATTTACACACAGGATTACCCATAGTACTACTGATTGAAGGCTTGCCAGTCCTGGTCATAGACTGACTCCCATAATCCCTGGATTAGCAGCAGACTGGATTTGTAGGGCTGTCTGCTCCTGCAGCAGTTTGACGACCAAATAGCACCATCCTGCTTTTAGGGTTTAATTCTAAAATACAGTCAGGATGATCCATCCATACACGTTTACAGGATAATTAGCCTTATAAGCTCTATGTAAAAGCATATCCATGTGGATCCACATCCTTATTTAGGCCTAATGCCTAGAGTAGGCCCAATAGGCCTACAAATCTGGTTGAACTTGGATTCTTTAAATGTTATGATAACCTCTGTGGTATACTTTTAGACTAGGCCTACATCTTTCTAATAGTATGCCTTGGTGTTCGTGTCCAGTGGTTATCTGAGGGTTCTCATGTGAGATTTTCTCTGTGGCTGAGACAGAGCTGACAGTTGCTGACTCAGATTCCTCTTCCCGGTATAGGCACTGTCTCTCTCAAAGTATAATCCATAGCAGCTGTGATGACATATACAATCGTGGCCAAAGGTTTTGAGAATGACACAAGTATTGGTCTCCACAAAGTTTGCTGCCTCAGTGTTGATGATGGCAATTTGCAAATACTCCAGAATGTCATGAAGAGTGATCAGATGAATTGCAATTAATTGCAAAGTCCCTCTTTGCAAAAATGAACTTAATCCCCCAAAAACATTTCCACTGCATTTCAGCCCTGCCACAAAAGGACCAGCTGCCATCATGTCAGTGACTGTCTCGTTAACACAGGTGAGTGTTGACGAGGACAAGGCTGGAGATCACTCTGTCATGCAGATTGAGTCAGAATAACAGACTGGAAGCTTTAAAAGGAGGGTGGTGCTTGAAATCGTTGTTCTTCCTCTGTCAACCATGGTTACCTGCAAGGAAACACGTGCCGTCATCATTGCTTTGCACAAAAAGGGCTTCACAGGCAAGGATATTGCTGCTGGTAAGATTGCACCTAAATCAACCATTTATCGGATCATCAAGAACTTCAAGGAGAGAGGTTCAATTGTTGTGAAGGCGTCAGGGCGCCCAAGAAAGTCCAGCAAGCGCCAGGACCATCTCCTAAAGTTGATTCAGCTGCGGGATCGGGGCACCACCAGTGCAGAGCTTGCTCAGGAATGGCAGCAGGCAGGTGTGAGTGCATCTGCCCGCACAGTGAGGCGAAGACTTTTGGAGGATGGCCTGATGTCAAGAAGGGCAGCAAAGAAGCCACTTCTCTCCAGTAAAAACATCAGGGACCGACTGATATTCTGCAAAAGGTACAGGGATTGGACTGCTGAGGACTGGGGTAGAGTCATTTTCTCTGATGAATCCCCTTTCCGATTGTTTGGGCCATCCGGAAAACACCTTGTCCGGAGAAGACAAGGTGAGCGCTACCATCAGTCCTGTGTCATGCCAACAGTAAAGCATCCTGAGACCATTCATGTGTGGGGTTGCTTCTCAGCCAAGGGAGTGGGCTCACTCACAATTTTTCCTAAGAACACAGCCATGAATAAAGAATGGTACCAACACATCCTCCGAGAGCAACTTCTCCCAACCAGCCAAGAACAGTTTGGTGACAACAAATGCCTTTTCCAGCATGATGGAGCACCTTGCCATAAGGCAAAAGTGATAACTAAGTGGCTCGGGGAACAAAACATCAACATTTTGGGTCCATGGCCAGGAAACTCCCCAGACCTTAATCCCATTGAGAACTTGTGGTCGATCCTCAAGAGGCGGGTGGACAAACAAAAACCCACAACGTCTGACAAACTCCAAGCATTGATTATGCAAGAATGGCCTGCCATCAGTCAGGATGTGGCCCAGAAGTTAATTGACAGCATGCCAGGGCGGATTGCAGAGGTCTTGAAAAAGAAGGGTCAACACTGCAAATATTGACTCTTTGCATAAACTGAATGTCATTGTCAATGAAAGTCTTTGACACTTATGGAATACTTGTAATTATACTTCAGTGTACCATAGTAACTACTGACATAAAGATCTAAGAACACTGAAGCAGCAAACTTTGTGGAGACCAATACCTTTGTCATTCTCAAAACATTTGGCCACGACTGTAGGCATAAGCAGGTTATAATGGGGCGGCAGGTAGCCTAGTGGTTAGAGTGTTGGGCCCGTAACCGAAAGGTTGCTGGATCGAATCCCCAAGCTGACAAGGTAAAAATCTGTTGTTCTGCCCCTGAACAAGGCAGTTAACCCACTGTTCCTAGGCCGTCATTGAAAATAAGAATTTGTTCTTAACTGACTTGCCTAGTAAAATAAAGGTAAAATAAAAAAATTAAAAAATAAATAACACTCACCAAGATGTGTTGTATTTTTGTGTGCCATGTCCATTGATGTGTGTGTGTGTGTGTGAAATGAATGTGTTGTGTTCCTTCAGGCTGTATGAGGCGAAGCTCAACAGCCCATTGCAGAAAGCGTTGAGTCCCATTGTGTGGTGTCGCCGTGCTCTGGACAACCCCAGTCCTGACATGGAGTCAGCCAAGCGCTCCCTCATCCACCGACTGGACGTCACCATGTCAGGTACTGTCACCATGCTTCTCTACTCTCTTCTTCTTCTTCTTCTTCTTCCTCCTCGTTCCTCTCCATTATCCTCCTCCTCCTCTCCTGTTCTCTTCTTCCTTCTCTATCTCCTCTTTTCTCCACACAAGCATACACACATCTAGGACAAATATGCTTTTGTTCTGTAGTAGGCATACAGTATGTGCTGTATGAAAGTATTTTCTGCATTATCATGGCCTGTATGAGTGTGTGTCTATCTGTGTCCCTCTGCGTATTATGACAGAAAATAATTTACAGTTTCCTCAATCAGGACACCAAGGCTCCAAATCCTCCTGGGTAAAGTGAGATAGGCCAGTTCCATTTTTACAGAGGTATGCTCATGTGACGCCCATATCGTAGTGAGCAACATTTTGTTGAAGGTCGCTATCCATAAACCGGTGTGTTCTCAGTAACGGTCACTGATCACGTGGCACTAGGAGTTACGCAACACCTAAGGCTGGCACAATTATCGTATTCAACTTCATATTCAAGTAGATATAGTTTACCCATTAGCAGTTTTACATTTTTACATGATGTGGGTCAAGTTGGTAATCATTGTACGAGCAGAATGGCACGGTTGGGAGGAGAAGCTTCATTTCCAAAAGTTGTCAGTGGTGAAAAACTTTAGTTTTTGAGACTGGGGTCACCAAAACTGTATTGTATTCATTAAGTCGTAGCTAATTTACAAAGATGTATTACTTTGGCGGCAAGTAGCCTAGCGGTTAGAGCGTTGGGCAAGTAACCCGAAAGGTCGCTGGTTCGAATACCCGAGCCGACAAGGTGAAAAAATCTGTCGTTATGTCCTTGAGCAAGGCACTTGACCATGATTTGCTCCAGGGGTGCCGTACTACTATGGCTGACCCTGTAGGTAGGCCGTCATTGTAAATAAGAATTTGTTCTTAACTGACTTGCCTATTTAAATAAAAGTTAAATAAAATAAAAAATAAAAATTACATGCTAAAAAAAAATGTCAACAAATATGACAATTAATCATTACCCAAAATTCGATAATCATT
Organism: Thymallus thymallus; assembly: GCA_023634145.1. NCBI lineage: Eukaryota > Metazoa > Chordata > Actinopteri > Salmoniformes > Salmonidae > Thymallus > Thymallus thymallus. Next base: position 16,198,357 of record CM042393.1, read on the forward strand.
ACAGCCCTAGCAACACTCCACTCATGTGGACAGACAGACAGACGGCACCCTCATGGGGTACCTGTCCTGTCATCCAGAGACGACACCTGACCTGTTCTCCTCACATTCCCTTCCTGTGGATTTATGTGTATCACACACTGAAGTTAAATTCAGATATCAGAAGAGACTCTGGAGCTCTGGTGGGTGACAACATACTAAATGGGTATTACTATTCACAGGAGCAATGGAGGGAGGGGGAGAATGGGTGGTGGTGATATCATCGTATTAGGTTAGGAGAGTATTATGTCATCCATAAAATATGGACATGACCTAATGTTTTAAGTCCCACGTTATTTAGGTGTGTGTTAGCCTGCACTGCTGTTTTCTGCTTGTTATCAGGCTGCAACTAGGAGTTTGGGGAATTGGATTCTCAATCCTTCTAACTCGTGGTGATATAAAATATTAGCGATATTTATTATCACTGTGCAACGTAGACGTTCTATTTTCTACAGAGATTGCAAAACAATTTGTATGTTGATGTAGTGCCCATTGGTTATTTATGTTTCAACCTCTGTGTTGAGAAATCTTGTTTTTACCGTCAGTTTCTGTTTCAAAGAACACCAAAAACTACATTAACCGTGGCCTTGCGGTCTGTATTGTCCAATCACAGAGCAGATACAAGTCACATGCTCTGTTAGTGAACACAAGAGGTGCCGCAAGGCTCAACTCCTCCATTGTTTTGGTGCCCTGGCTGTCAACAGCGTGAAACAAACCCGTGCACATGCGCAGATACTGCGTGAGAGCGAAGTCTTGCACCTCGCTCATCTCAATATCTGCAGTGCTGCTCATGGCAATGTCATTTTCTACCTTTAACAAAGGGTTCAAGGACCCACCTGGTGACTGGCTTTTCTAACTACCTATACCTGAGGGCAGGAGAGGTAGGCAGCTGTCAGACATGACTAGGTCCTAGGTGTGTACTATGCGTCTTGTGTGGTTGTACTGTATGTGGGTTCCTCAGTGACGTCCTTTATGGCTGCTAGATCCTTTCTATTACACCCTTTTGTCTTTACCATGGCGTCGTGTGAGGAGTGTGTTTGTACTGGTGAAGGAATTTCACAGAGCAGGGTATCGCGTCTGGCTCATGACTAATATAATACACAGCTTGGCCGTAGATTTGGACCACATCATAAGATTATATTCAATGCTTTGAAATGCTTTATGGAAAATCCTTTCCGAGGCTTGAGCCTTCAATATCCCTTCAAAACACTCAAACTGTTGGCAGGAAGGCCCAGGGCGATTGCTGGCTTTCTGAAATGTGAATGTGCTTTTGTTTTAGTTTGTCCATGGTAACCAAGCCTGTGTCTTTAGACTCCCTGTGAAATGTAAACAATGCAACCTCTAAAATGCCATGCCCCAGTTATATAAGAAACTGGAAGCAGGGATAGTCAAGTTAAATAAATGTATTAGACACTGTCTTGTTTCATTAGTGAAATTCTGCAAAACTAGATTCTGGTCATTGTTATAACATTATACAACTGAAAGCATAGCAGGAAATGAAGCTTGGTCTGGCCAGGGACTCTCCTGCCAGTACCAGACCTGTAATGCTAGGCTAGATTCGGAATGTAGCCTTCTGAACCGTGCTTTGACAACTGCCCACAGATTCCATCCAGTTTTTCTCTACAACAGAAAGTCAGTCCCTAACCCCAGGCTGATAGCTGGCCTATCCAGCCATGCTCACCCTAACATGTAGCTACTGTTTCAGTACTTAAACTATAATGGATTGGATATTCCTGCCTTCTCTAGGTCATGTTCTTTCACTTGTTAATCTCTCCCCAGATTTTTAGGCCTGGCTCGCAGTTGGCGTTCCAATTCATCCCAAAGGTGTTCAGTGGGGTTGAGTTGGAGGCTCTGTGCAGGCCAGTCAAGTTCTTTCACACCAATCCCGACAAACCATTTCTGTATGGACCTCGCTTTGTGCAAGGAAAGGAAAGGGCCTTCCCCAAACTGTTGTCACCAAGATGGAAGCACAGAATCGGCTAGAATGTCATTGTATGCTGTAGCGTTAAGATTTCCCGTCACTGAAACTAAGGGGCCTAGCCTGAACCGTGAAAAAAAAGTCCCTCCTCCAAACTTTACAGTTGGCACTGTATTCAGGCAGTTAGGGTTCTCTTGGCATCCACCAAACCCAGATTAGTCTGTCGGACTGCCAGATGGTGAAGCGTGATTCATCACTGTAGAGAACGCATTTCCACTGCTCCAGAGTCCAATGACAGGGAGCTTTACACCACTCCAACCGACGCATGGCGTTGCACATGGTGATCTTAGGCTTGTGTGCGGCTGCTCAGCCATGTAAACCCATTTCATGAAGGTCCTGACGAACAGTTCTTGTGCCGACGTTGCTTCCAGAGGCAGTTTGGAACTTGGTATGGAGTGTTGCAACCGAGGACAGACAATTTTTATGCGATTTGCGCTTCAACATCTCTGCGGTCCCGTTCTGTGAGCTTGTGTGGCCTACCACTTCATGGCTGAGCCGTTGTTGCTCCTAGACGTTTCCACTTCACAATAACAGCACTTACAGTTGACCGGGACAGCTCTAGCAGGGCAGAAATTTGACGAAATGACTTGTTGGAAAGGTGGCATCCTATGACGATGCCATATTGAAAGTCACTGAGCTCTTCATTAAGGCCATTCTACTGCAAATGTTTGTCTATGGAGATTGCATGGATGTGTGCTTGATTTTATACACCTGTCAGCAATGGGTATGGCTGAAATAGCCGAATCCACTCATTTGAACGGGTGTCCACCTATTTTTGGCCATGTAGTGTAGCTGTCCAAGTCTGTCTCAAGAACCTTTTATTTTTCACTTTAAGGAGGCTTCAATGCCAAGTATTGTTTCATTAGACCAAACCATCTTTGCATCTGCCTTTCCTTTCGTTCTGTCTGTCTGTTGGTCACAGACTTTACGCTGTCTAAGCTAATTCCAGTGGAAACTGGAGGTTCTGCAGTCAAACCATCATCTGGGAAAGAGCTAGTCGCTTGGCTAAAAATGAATGGAAATAGTGGTAATTAGGGGCCTCACGATACGATGTTATCACGATACTTAGGTTGAATACGGTATGCATTGTGATTCTCACGATACTGTGATTTTATTGCTATTCAATGTTCCAAACACATTACTCACCATGTGTTTGTTGCAGATGGACAAGAGAGCCATGAGTGCTTGTGTCCCTGGTTAAGACCTAAGCATGCAGGTGGTAGTACGGTAGTGGCCTGTTGTTGTGATCCTAGTATTCCACAGCGTCCTCTAAGGAAGTGAGTGTTGAGTGGACATGTTGTTATTTCCTAAATAATGCAGTAGGACAGAGTGCAGAGCATGAAAAGAGGAGGAGATGGAGGGAGGAAGGGAGAGGAAAGGAGTGAAGAAGGGGAGGAAGAAAGGAGAGCGAGTTGATCACAAAAGGCTACTTTCCAGTCACCACCCAACTGTGCAAACACATCTAGACAGGGAGAGAGGGAAGGAGGGAGAGAGAGAGAGAGACGAGCAAACGAGTGGCCCTGGAGATTGGAGTGTATGCAGCACTGCGGGCTGAGCTGAGCCCAGTGGGGCTGCAGTACAACAGTCAACAGTAATGGCTATTGGCTAATGCGTTGTATCCCTGTCAGAGTAGCCAGCCAGCCAGGCCTGGTCTAATGACTCAGCTAAGGGAGGGTCCATGGTGAGTCTGCCTCCCTGGGATTGACTGACTGGCTGACTGGCTGTGTAGAGTCTCTGTGGAGAGCTGGATGGATATCAAAGTGCTGCATTGTGCTGCTCTCAATGTGTACTATTGAGTGAATAGGACGTATTGTTAACTTTTTCTCCAGTCCATGATAAAGACACCCTTGCCTGCCATATGCTTTCAGTGACCACTGCCAACACACTACAGAGGAGAGGACTCCGAGATAATATGTGTGACTGTGTACTGTGCACATCAGTGTTTGTGTCAGTGGTTGGTATAATGCAGCTTGTGAGATGTTATCCCAGTGAATGATTGGTTATTACGATGTAGCTTGATGACTGTACAACAATCCCTTATGTGATGTAGATATAGGATTTATCACAGTATGTTTATGGCAATTCTTATTTATGTATTATTTGTATTGTATTTGCAAGACATTCTACTGCACTGTTGGAGCTAGCAACATAAGCATTTTGCTCCACCTGCCATAACACCTGCAAATCTGTGTACGTGCCCAATAAACTTTGATTTGAATTCTCTTCTCTCCACAGCAAACAAGCGTAGGAGCCTGTATGGAAGTCCCTACAGTCCCCAGGTGAACTACGGAAGCCCATACTGCACAAACACAGCTAACAGCCCCTACAGCAGTGGCTTCAACTCCCCCTCCTCCACCCCCAGCAGGGTGCCCATCGTCAGACAGCAGCTGATGCCCCCCATCAACCAAGGTACTGTACACTGGTATATAAAGCCTGTCTTTAACTCTCCTTCCGTGGCCCTCTCTCTTAATCTTCAAACATAAACTTCAGTTGACAGTTTGGTTTAGACATACAGATTTGTGCTTGTTTGTTTGTTTTCTGTGTGTGTATGTGTGTGTGTTGGGCCAGTATGAACACTAATGTGTGTGTCCCAGCAGCTCACCAGCAGCAGCGTGGTGGCTCAGTAGAGAGAGAAAGGAACCCTCCGGCGGTCAGCCCTCAGTCTTCAATAGACAGTGAGCTCAGCACCTCAGAGATGGACGAGGACTCTGTAGGATCCTCCACCACATACAAACTCAACGATGTCACTGATGTACAAATCCTGGCTCGCATGCAGGAGGAGAGTACGTACCATCTTTTAACTCTGTCTGTTTGTCCACAGAAACCATTTACCCACCTGTCAGAGATGCTGAGTGTTTATACTGTCTTTCTTAAACACATTCTACAAGTGGTTTATGTTTTGACCATCTGTGTGTTTGCTTCCAGGTCTTCGGCAGGACTATGCTGCCACAGCGTCCAGGCGTAGTTCTGGTTCATCCTGCCACTCTCTGAGACGCAGTACCTTCAGTGACCAGGAGCTGGACGCCCACAGTCTAGAGGATGAGGAGGAGGAGTCTGTACACCCTGCCTTCCACCTCCCCTCAAACCGCTTCTCCCCCTCCCCCAGACACTCCCCTCACGCCTCCCCCAGAAACTCCCCCCGCTCCCGCTCCCCCGCACGCTCCCTGGAGTACAGCCACCCCCACAGCCGAGGCTCCCCGCAGCCAATCATCAGCCGGCTGCAGGCACCGCGTCACTCCCTGCAAAGCCACACCCCCCAAGACCTGCAGACCAACGTGGTGAAGAACGAAGGTAAAGACACACGCTGGCTCACTACACCAGGACTATCTCCTGAGGAGGGATGGTTTTGTGTTGGGGTTTGTTCATAGTTATCTGAAGGACAAATTATATGATTCAAATATTTATTCTGATTAAAATTAGGACCACTGCTGGTCACAGGTCATGTGTAATTCTGGGCCATTGTGTAGTTGTTCAGTCCTGTTTTCAGTCGTTTTCCTTTGTTGTGGTGTTTGTAGAGAAGCTGAGGCGTAGTCTTCCTAACCTGACCCGCTCAAACGTGGCCCAGCAGGGCCCAGAGCCTGTCAAAAACAGCAGGAGCTTTGAGTCCAACCTGCAAGTGTCAAACGGAGGCTCACCCAGACACCAGGCAGTCAGTCAGTCTACCAGTGAGTACTACACACACATACACAATGTTCATCATATCACATGTTCACTCAGTAATAGCAATCTGAGACACTCTGTCTTTTCGTATTATTCTTTCTTGTATATTGACAAATAACATTTGTTTCTCAAGCGTATTCAACATAGCTCTCTAGTAATGTTATGAAAGGAGTAATGTGTAATGTTATATTTTTGTGATGTTCTAGCTAGTCAGTGTGTGAGTGGGTATATCATGCATCCCTCTCAGGCTCCCCCTTATTAAACCACTATTACTTTGTAGTGTCTTGGCTTTGATGGTTTGGGATTCTCTCTCGGTTTGATTCATTTCACTATTTGAATAATTTCTCCTTCCGTGCACTCTTCTCCTTTTTATCCAAATCAATTAGAATCAGGAGATTTAAAAGTAGATTATTGTGGGGATTTAGAATGCAGAGAGAACTGAATAAAACACTGAATGTTATTTTGAAATCACCACCAACTGAATTCTCATAGTTAAAACCTCTTACTGTCTAATCACAGAGTGGCTGTTTACTATAATCCTTGAATAAGAGAGAAACCCCCACAGTGAATCAGTGATAGTAGTGTTGTATTTTAATCCATACAACTAATCCCCACTCGGACACCTTTAAGGAGACAAGGCTGCTGATTAAAGAACGTGTAATCTGTATCAATTTGATAGTTAAACAGCTTTATACACTGATAATCCAGTGTGTGTAAGTGAAGCGGGCAGGCCTGAGTTTGAATAGTAACACACTTTTTTGGGTGTATGTGCAATATACACCTGTTCTGTACAATATCACTGTTTTATTGTTTCGCTCTTGACACTGGCTGATAATAGGGGTTGTCTCCTTTACTTCTCAGGGCTTCTTCTGGCTGTGGTGTGCATTATGACGTCACTATCCCTGCCTCTCTCTATCTGACCGCAGAGCATGTGCTGCCTTTCACCCACCTCTCTCTTTCTGCTGAGGCACTGGCTGTGGTTTGGCCTAGTGTTGGCCCAGTTTGACTCTGGCAGTACTTTACCCCTGGCGGTCTCTCTCTCTTACTTTCTCTGGACTGTGAATGTCTGGCTGTACTGCAGCACCCCCTAGTGTTTTAAGGCTGCTCTTTTACTTTTGCCTGAGAATGACACTCACTAAGCCAGGGTTGGCTGATTTTACAGTGGCTGAACTGCCTCACTGACACACCCCTCCTTCCCCTTCGGCTGACTGGCTCAGCCCTATCATCTCCTTCTCTCCCTGGTCCAGTAACTGTAACAGTACAGCAGGTCAGAGTAAGTGCTGACTCTGTCTCTCCCCAACTGTCATCTCCATTTCTCCCAGTAGCCCAGCACTCCTCCACTCCACTCCACTCCTGGTACTCGACTCCCCCTCGCTCCTCCCAAACAGGAATCCCCCCTCGATCCTTACAGTCCCCGAAACCCAAACAGCACCTCCAAAGTCCTTCTTCCCTCCGAGGTAACAGCCTGCCAGTGCCTGGGATCATCCACCTTACGAGTAAAGGGACCCTACATATACACACATCCTCAGTAATACACACATGACCACATTCTTTACCAAACGTAAAACATTTAGTGTTTTACTGTGACTGGTTGGCGGTGTTCCTGCCTGTGTGACGTACCTGCATGCACTCGACCAAATATAAAGTGCCAGAAAATTGTTTTCTGGGATGGTCAGGTTAGGCATCTTCTGGGATGGTCAGGGTAGGCATCTTCTGGGATGGTCAGGTTAGGCATCTTCTGGGATGGTCAGGTTAGGCATCTTCTGGGATGGTCAGGGTAGGCATCTTCTGGGATGGTCAGGGTAGGCATCTTCTGGGATGGTCAGGGTAGGCATCTTCTGGGATGGTCGGGATTCTCGGTCCTGAAAGTTTGAGTGTGTCCATGGTGTTCCTGTAGGGTGGGTGGTGGGCCTGCTGGGTCTTGTCTGGAACAGATAACTAATTGATCTCCCCTAGTGGTGATGGGGAGAACCTGCTGTGGTTCTGGAATGCCATTGGGCTCCCGGACCTCAAGGCTGTTTCAGATCATGTTTCAGATAATATACATTTCTGATGGCAGTGCTGATGTGGTTGACTACACTGCAGTCGCTCCTTCTGACCTCTTCTTGATAGTGGTTGCGGATTGGTTTGTATTAGTAGCTAGTTAGTATGCTATTTACTGTTATGGGAAAGTATAGGCTTTAGAAGACTTCTTAGTTTAGAGTTCTTTTTCCATCCATGTCATCTATTGCACTTTCTCCTGCTATTCTGAATGAAGTCAAATCTCTCCTGTCTTCATCTTTGTTTAGTCCATCTTTCCTGTTGCTTTGGAGAAGAAGGTGATTTCAGTGAGTATTCACTGATCATGCTCCCAACTTTTATATATTGTGATTGTGGTTTCATGATGTGTTAATGTTGTGGCATTATCTGTGCTCTCTCTATCACTAGAGGGGCCTCATCCATCCTACACATTAACTATTATAGTGGGACTTTGTAGAGTTTGTGTATAGACTTAATACAAGGCCTCTCATCTTCATTCATTGCTTCCTTTTCCTTGGTTTCATGGGTCTTGTGATTTAATGCAACATTCCATTATCAGATTATTTGAAGAATTCTTCTGAATGCATATTAGGTAATAGTCTACATGTGTTATTTTTCATACATATATTGTTTTTGTATCATATGTGCCTCAGATCATTGTTGTTAATTACTCAGTGGTGAAGCACTGAGAATTACGTAGATCTCTGTTGTGGGTATAGTGAAGTGTCATCCTCTATTCCATCTGTTCATAATATAGTGTACTGTATTGACCCCTCTCCTGCCCGTCCAGTCCCTTCTCCCAGTAAGCTGCGAACCCCGGCCACTCCGTCTCCCCTGGCCCTGAGGCAGCCTGTGAAGGCCACGTCTACCCCTGGCTCTGGAGCCTCCACCCCCACACGCTCCCTGGGCCCAGTACGCAGCGGCCTGCCCCGGCCCAGTGCAGGAGGAGGAGGGGGAGGAGGAGGCGGCATCCCCGTGCCTCGCAGCAAACTGGCCCAGCCAGTACGCAGGTAGGTACACACATTACACACCGCTTCAAAGCAAGTTCCGTTGTCATGTCAATTGATTACAGGTGTATCAGACCTTTTTAGTCTTGCCTAATGCCTCACAGAATGAATCTGTTTCTCTGGCTCGTCTCTTCCTCAGGTCTCTACCTGCCCCTCGAACCTACAATGGCGGAAGAGAAGGAGATAACTGGAGAGAGGGCTGCTACTGAGGCTGGCCTGGCCAGCAGGGGGCACTGTTGCTCTCTGATCAGCACAAAGAGGCAGACAAACATTACAATGCGGCACTTTATCAACCAAGATTACTTTTACCATGAATCAAGGAAGAAACTATATCAAAGACACAAAGTCAAATTAGTCTTACTATTATGAGGAACATGATCTGAACATCTGAAGCAGCATGGTGTGTGTCTGTGTGGAGAGGATCTGAAGGGGCCAGGCAGGGCTGGCAGGCGGAAGCCTAGAGAGATTGCCAAAGAAACCAGCTGAGCTCCAGCATCCTGGCGCCACCAGAGGGCACTCGTCTGCCTCAGTGTGTCTGTTCAGTAATCAGTCAATAAGTCTTCACACAATGCTTCTCTCCCTCTCCTCGTCTCCCTCAATTTTTTCACCTCCCTCAGGTTGAAGTGTTCGTACACATTTCTCTTTTTGCAGTCTGTTCTCTACAGATGCCTTTGTCAGAGATCTCTGATGATGATGATGCTGTGCAGGTAAAATGTTACCTTCATGTTAAAGAATTGTGAACGTTTTATGAAGTGTTGTCAAAAATCATAGTTTTTTCCTCTTGTGAATCAACTAGAATGTACTGAAATGTTTGTGACAATATTTATTCAAATCATTATTTAAAGAGTTACTTTTCCAAATATCCATATTCAGTATGTTTTCAATTGATTTTGAATCTTTTTTATTTTGAACCTCTACTGCAAAGCTAATTCTCCAAAGTATTTTTAGATGGTTTCATAACAGGACATTTGAGTGTTGATGTTTTTATGTTGAGAACACAAAAGTGACTGGTAGAAACAGGCCAAAGCCCTATCCCAGACCTAACCATAACTACGGTTTAACCTGTATCGACTATCACAACTGTTCCAGGGCTGGCTAGTCATGTTGCGCCAGTCAATGGCAGTCGTCACAATCGCAATCCAGATCTAATTCTGGTTTGGTTAGTTAATTCCATCTGCTTTCCACCATTAGATTAATATGCAGTTGCAACATCTAGACAATTGTCAGAGACATGTAATCCCACTAAAACTTATAAAATCCAACCCTTGTAGCCATGAGATCCGAGCATGCAGCAAAGGCTAGATGTAATTGCAACAATATTGTCAGTGTATGTTATGTCAAGACGGGGAATAAATGATCCTGACATCTTAAATAAGATTATAATGGAAAAGTTCAATAGGTTAAATAAATCAAAGAGGAGCGCCGAGATTCATAGGGATGGTATTAGTGTGCCAGAAATGAACAAACTAGTGCCTATTAATTTAAAGTTTAAATTTATTTTGAATGTGCTTTTTATTTGTTCATTTATCATTATGTGCCAATGTCGTGGTTTGCCAATATAATTTGTGTCTTTGCATTTCTGCTTGATTAAGTTTGGGCTAATATACTTTTAATTTTGTAATTGTATCAACAATACATTTATAATTGCTTTTGGAAAAAGTATATGCGCCTTGATATTTATAACTAATTACTCTCATTCTTTAAATGAAACAATTTATTTAAGAGAGAGGTGCCTCTATGTCAAGGTTTGGATTTAGTGGAAAGCTTGGGCTATTGTTGCGAAGACATACCACACCATTTTGTGTGATTCGTTTTCATTAATTACATTTTTTATATCCACCTACATGACATTCAGTTTCCTTGTGTAAACTCACATTTCAAATAAAACAAAGTTGAGAAACTGTTCTTGTCTACTGTGTCATGATGAATGGGGCCATTTTATTATGGTCGGGGCCAATTTCATTCAAACTCTTGTCAATTCAGGGCATTCATTGAAATGCAATCCATAAATAGAAAGACCGGAGCTTTACTGACAACGTTCAAAGTCTTCCATAGTGTTTCAGTTCATGTTCTGCTCCTGACGGGTCCAGCACCATATAAATATATGTGTAAAATATGCTGCTTCTCTCATTGATTCATCAACCTAATTGAGGAGAATAAGAATAATCCTACATTTCTATTTGATACTGTTGCAAAGCGAACTAAAAAGCGGCATTCACCAAGAGAGGATGCCTTTCACTTCATTAGAAAGCAAGATCATTATCATTAGAAAGCAAATTACAGACTCCTCTTTGAATCTGCTTATATCCCCAAAGCTCAGCTGTCCTGAGTCTGCACAGAACTGCCAGGACCTAGGATCAATGGAGACACAAGTTTTTTAATCCTATATCACTTGACACATTCATGAAAATTGTCATGGCCTCAACCTTCAATCTGCATACTGGAGCCTATTCCAACTAAACTACTGAAAGAGCTACATCCTGTGATTGGCCCTCTTATGCTGAACATAATAAATGGCTCCCTATCCACCGGATGTGTACCAAACTCTAAAAGTGGCAGTAATAAAGCCTCTCTTGAAAAAGCCAAACCTTGACCCATAAAAAAAACTATTGGCCGATATCGAATCTCCCATTTCTCTAAAAACTCTTAGAAAAAGTTCACTGCCTTCCTGAAGACAAATAATGTACACAAAACACTTCAGTCTGGTTTTAGACCCTATCATAGCACTGAGACTGCACTCGTGAAAGTGGTAAGTTACCTTTTAATGGCGTCAGACCAAGGCTCTGCATCTGTCCTCGTGCTCTAAGACCTTAGTGCTGCTTTTGACACCATCGACCACCATATTCTTTTGGAGAGATTGGAAACCTTAATTGGTCTACACGGACAAGTTCTTGCCTGGTTTAGATCTTATCTGTCGGAGAGATATCAGTTCGTCTCCGTGGATGGTTTGTCCTCTGACAAATCAATTGTAAGTGTAGACCTTAAGGTTGTTCAGTGTTCCTTAAGGTTCTGTTTTAGGGCCACTATTGTTTTCACTATATATTTTACCCCTTGGTGATGTCATTCGGAAACATAAGGTTAACTTCCATTGCTATGCGGACAACACACAGCTGTACATTTCGATGAAACATGGTGATGCCCCCAAATTGTCTGCCCTGGAAGCCTGTGTTTCAGACATAAGGAAGTGGATGGTGGCAAATGTTTTAATTTTAAACTCTTGACAAAACAGATATGCTAATTCTAGGTCCCAAGAAACAAAGAGATCTGCTTTTGGATCTGACAATTAATCTTGATGGTTGTACAGTCGTCCCCCCAAAAAATGTGAAGGACCCCGGCGTTACTCTGGACCCTGATCTATCTTTTAACGAACATATCAAGAATATTTCAAGGACAGCTTTTTTTCAAAAAGTGTAGTCTGCCCCAGGGGTGCCAGGGTGAACGGCAAGGCACTAGAGCGACGAACCACCCTTGCTGTCTCTACCTGGTCGGTTCCCGTCTCTTCATTGGGATTCTCTGCCTCTGACCCTATTACGGGGGCTGAGCCACTGGCTTACTGGTGCTTTCCATGCCATCACTAGGAGGGGTGCGTCACTTCCTGTCCGGTTTGTCACCCCCTCGGGCTTGTGCAGTGGAGGGGATCTTTCGTGGGCTATACTCAGCCTTGTCTCAGGATAGTAAGTTGGTGGTTGTTGATATCCCTCTATTGGTGTGGGGGCTGTGCTTTAGCAGAGTGGGTGGGCTTATATCCTGCCTGGTTGGCCCTGTCCGGGGGTATTGTCGGAAGGGGCCACAGTGTCTCAGCCTCGAGTATCTATGCTGAAATAGTCTCTGTGCCGGGGGGCTAGGGTCAGTTTGTTAAATCTGATGTTATTATCCGATGTCTTGTGTGTTTTTAAGTATGCTCACTCTAATTCTCTCTCTCTCTCCCACTCTACCTCCCCTCCCAGAGGACCTGAGCCTTAGGACCATGCTTCAGGACTACCTGCCCTCATAGATAGATAGATAGATAGATAGGTACTTTATTGATCCCCCGGGGGGGAAATTTCATTATCAAGCAGCTACAACAAAAACACAGGGCAGGTGCAAAATGCCACAACGAAAGTACACAAAAGACAGATACACGGTACATGATACATAGAGCGGCAGTATGAAAAAGTATAGAAATACAGGATATCTGGAGTGCAAAAAAAAGCTATAAAAGGACATTGCGTAGTATGAGTGGTTGGCTGAATATGTACACTATACATTGGTGGATGTTGGATGGTTAACTATACTATACAGGTTGATGGCAGAGAAATACTTCAGTAGCTAATGCGTATGATATGAGCGAGGGTAATAATAGTTTACTTAATAGACAGAATGGGTAAATGAACAGGTAAGTGAAAATTTTGCATGGTTAAATTAGCTGTACAGTTAGGTATACCGTTATATTTACAGATAAGTGAATACTTGCATGTTTACACAAACTGTACAGGTAAATGACAGGAAGAGATACTTTAATAGCTAAATGTGTGTATGATATCATTGGGGTAATAATAGTAATTCCCTTAAAATACAGTCCTTAGTGCGCAGGGTTTAATTACAGACAACTGCACTTATTGCACATTTGATATACTAAAAGCAATGAGAAAAGGTGCAACTGGCAGGATACTAATATGCATTCCTGAGTGAATGCCTAGGTCCAATAATTACTTACAATATTGCATGTGATATAATATAACAACTGTACATGGGTATGTATATACAGACCTGTATGAATAAGTAGGTCCTGAGTGGATGAGTGCTGACGGAACAGAGTTACTCACGGATGGATGCATAATTGTTAAACTAGGTCCTAGCACCCCAACAGTTCCAGATCTATGTTGCCGACGGCACGGCACCCCGGTGAGGCATTATATAGTCTCATAGCCGCCGGCAGGAAGGACCTCCTGTGGCGCTCTCTGGCACACCGTGGTGGGATCAGTCTGTGACTGAAAGAGCTCCTCTGCGTCATAACCATAGCGTGCAGAGGGTGGGTGACGTTGTCCATGATGGCCAGCAGTTTGGCCAGGATCCGTCTCTCCGCCACCTCCTCTAGAGTGTCAAGGCTCATCCCCAGGACAGAGCTAGCCTTCCTGATCAGCTTATTTACCCGAGAAGCATCACCGGCTTTGATGTTTGCTCCCCAGCACACCACTGCAAAAAAGATGGCACTGGCCACCACAGACTGGTAGAAGGTATGCAGTAGTTTACTGCACACGTTGAAGGACCTGAGCCTCCTCAGAAAGTAGAGTCGGCTCTGGCCCTTTTTGTACAGGGCCCCGGTGTTACCAGCCCATTCCAGTCTGTTGTCCATTTGGACACCCAAGAACTTGTATGACTCAACCATTTCCACATCCGTCCCCTTTATAGGGACTGCAGTCAGTTGTGCCTTGGTTCTCCTGAAGTCCACCACCATCTCCTTAGTTTTGCTGATGTTGAGCTGAAGGTGGTTCTGCTCACACCACAACACAAAGTCACTGATTGTGCTCCTGTACTCCTCCTCCTGCCCACCCCTGATGCACCCTACAATAGCAGAGTCATCCGAGAACTTCTGTAGGTGGCATGTTTCAGAGTTATATCTGAAGTCTGAGGTGTAGAGGGTGAACAGGAAGGGGGACAGGACCGTACCCTGGGGGGCCCCTGTGTTGCTAACTGCCCGTTCTGACACACAGCTCTGTAGTCGCACAAATTGTGGCCTACCGGTCAGGTAGTCCGTGACCCAGGAGACTAAGGGTGCTTCCACTTCCATCCTCCTCATCTTCTCACCCAGTAGCAGGGGCTGAATGGTATTGAAGGCACTGGAGAAGTCAAAAAAAATGACCCTCACAGTGCAACCTGCGTTGTCCAGGTGAGAGTAGGCCCTCTGCAGAAGGTAGATGATTGCATCATCCACCCCGATGTTGCGCTGGTATGCAAACTGCAGGGGGTCCATTGATGAACACACCAGGGGTCTGAGGTGAGCGAGGACTAACCTTTCCAGGGTCTTCATGATGTGGGATGTTAGCGCTACAGGTCTGAAGTCATTCAGGACAGTGGGGTGTGCCTTCTTGGGCACTGGGACGAGGCAGGATGTTTTCCACAGCACAGGGACCCTTTCTAGGCTCAGGCTAAGGTTGAAAAGACGCTGGAGTATTCCACACAGTTGGTCAGCACAGACCCTCAGCACCCTTGGGCTGATGCCATCGGGGCCCGCCGCTTTCCACTGGTGTAGTCTCTCCAGCTCTCTCTTCACTTGGTTGGTGGTGAAAGCCAGCCCAGGTAGGGAGGTGGGGGGAAGGGGGGTGTTGAGGATCAGTCCAGGGGGGGCAGGGGCGGAGGTGGGGTCACTGATTGTCTCAGCAGAGGTGCTGTGAGCAAAGTGGGGGTGGGATAGCCGTGAGGGTGTGTGGTCTGGGGAGCTGGAGGGGAGGTGGACAGGGCCAGTATCGAACCTGTTAAAAAATTGGTTCAGCTCATTGGCTCTGTCCTGGGTCCCCTCCGTCTGCCCACTGTTTGACTTTTTGAAGCCAGTGATATTTCTCATACCCTTCCACACCTCTCTCACCTGGCTCTGCCTCAGCTTGTCCTCCATCTTCTCCTTATACACACTCTTCCCCTCAGCAATCCGCAACTTCAGCTCCCTCTGGACGCATTTCAATTTGTCCTTGTCCTTCTCCTTGAAGGCCCTCTTCTTCTCATTCAGCAGGGCCTTCAGGTCGCTGGTGACCCAGGGTTTATTGTTTGGGAAACAGCGTACCTTCCTGGTGGGTACAGTGTTGTCTACACAAAAATTAATATAGTCTGTTATGCAGTCAGTGAGTCCATCGATGTCCTCCCCATGAGCCTCACAGAGCACATCCCAGTCTGTTGTTTCAAAGCAGTCCTGTAGGGCCTCATTCGCCTCCGGGGACCATCTCCTAATAGTCCTGGTGGTTGCAGGCTGCTGTTGGACCATAGGCCTGTAGAGTGGGGTGAGGTGGACAAGGTTGTGATCCGATCTACCGAGGGGAGGGAGTGCAGTGGAGTTGTATGCATCCTTCACATTAGCATATAACAAGTCCAGAGTTTTATTATTCCTGGTTGGGCACTTCACGAACTGTTTGAACGTGGGCAGCGTGGAAGAGAGAGATGCATGGTTAAAATCCCCCGAAATTGCAAAGAAAGCACTGGGATGCGCTGTCTGTAACCTCGCGATAACAGAGTGGATGACGTCACACGCTGCGTTTGCGTCAGCAGAGGGCGGGATGTAAACAATAACAGCAATGGCCGCCGTGAATTCCCTCGGCAAATAGTAGGGTCTCAGGCTAACGGCTAGCAGTTCAATGTCCGGGCTACAAAACTTTTCCTTAAGAGTAATATGGTTCGGATGACACCATCTGTTGTTAACTAATAAAGCCAGCCCACCACCCTTACTCTTACCGGAAGAGACGCGATCCCTGTCCGCTGTGATGGTCTGGAAACCGTCGATAGTGACGTTCTGTATGGGGAGGTTATCGTTCAGCCAAGTCTCAGTAAAACACATTAGGCTAGCTTCCCGATAAATCCTTTGTCCACGAACAAGTCCCGCCAACTCATCCATCTTGTTATGTAGACACCTCACATTGCCCATAATAATAGATGGTATAGCCGGCTTGTACTTGAACCTCCTCCGCTTTGCCTTACATTTCAATCCCGCCCTGCATCCACGGCGTCGTCTTTTCAATTCGTCCGGAATATCAAACTTTTCCCTGGGGAGCAGCAGCGCTGCCTGGGCTAAATCCAGGAGCTGGGCTCTGCTGTAAACAATAACAGTTGACGACTCCTGTCGACGTTCAGCTGCGATAAAATCCATAAAATCCATAATCCTGAACTGTTATAGTTCGACTGTAGCAAAATAAAAAATAAAACTAAAGAAAATAGACGAAAGAAAACGAACTAAAACAACAATTAATGCACGAACAACGGGACAACGGGAGCTGCTTAAAAGGCGACCACTCAGGGCGGCGCCAAACACAAACGGGAGAGAGAACTCCTAGCTGTCCCCAGTCCACCTGGTCGTGCTGCTGCACCGGTTTCAACTCTTCTGCCTGCGGTTATGGAACCCTGACCTGTTCATTGGACGTGCCACCTTGTCCCAGACCTGCTGTTTTCATCGCTCTCGCCCTACCGCACTTGCACTCTCTACCGCATCTAAATGCCTGGCTATGAAAAGCCAAGTGAAATTCACTCCTGATGAATTTACCTGTTGCAACCTCTAGAACCACTATGATTATTATTTGATCCTGCTGGTCATCTATGAACGTTTGAACATCTTGGAGAAAGTTGTTATAATCTCCACCCGGCACATCCAGAAGAGGACTGGCCACCCCTCAGAGCCTGGTTCCTCTCTAGGTTTCTTCCTAGGTTTTTGCCTTTCTAGGGAGTTTTTCCTAGCCACCGTGCTTCTACATCTGCATTGCTTGCTGTTTGGGGTTTTAGGCTGGGTTTCTGTATAGCACTTTGTGACATCGGCTGATGTAAAATGGGCTTTATAAATACATTTGATTTGATTTGAGTCACAGAATAATCCATTAGAAATCTTGTTGCTATACCAATCAATTAGGTTTGGGGAGAACGTGCTCCTGTCTGATAGCTTGACAGCTTTTGATGGGTTTTAGGGATTGATTTGGCAAGGAAAGATGGTCCTCTCCAACTTGAAAAGCTATCATTTAGGGCCCGATTCAGACTTAGGAAATGTATGCCTTTCTTAAGTGCCTCTCAGTAGTTGGTGTTCAGACTTACCTTATGCAGGTGCGTAACAGGCTTTGCAGGTGTGGTTCCCTTGCACACTGTGTGTCCGGAAATGAATTCACCATTAATTTTCTGTATTCCGTTCACTCAAATATAATTTTAAGCTTTGTTTTACTATTGACAGTTACAGCTGATGTCAGGATTGTATCTCAATTTGCTCTCCTTAAATATAAGTCATTAATTTGTTTCAGTCTCTGAATTGTTTAATCAAACTTTTCACCGCCAGCTCCTGATATCACGGCATAAAAACTACAATCTATCTCCTGAAATAGCCTAGCTGGGCGAGCATGCGCACTAGGCCCAAGCTCGTTTTTCCCTGGCTAAACTAGCTAGCGAGCTGGAGTATGCTAATTTTCATCCTCCTCCTCACCACTCTATTCCATTTATTCAGCGTGCAAGGGAATCACACATGCAAAGGCTGTTAAGTACCTGCATAATGTAAGTCTGAATACCAACTACTGACAAGTACATAAGAAATGCAGACATTACCTAAATCTGAATCGGGCCCTAAATGATAGCTTTCCCGGTTGGAGAGGACCATCACAGACAGAAGGAATAACGCAGTCATGTCACATAAGCTACAAAGCTGGAGCATCCATTTAGAATGTTTTCTCACTACCAAAGATAGTAGTGAGAGGAAGTCCAGTTGCGGTTAGTGGGAGAGGATGGAACTAGGTGAAACTGGGCTGACATTCTGCAAATTTTGTCATTGATGAAACAGATCTCAATAAATGTTTCTGTTCCCAAAACTAGAATGTTACGAACACAATACACCAGGTTTTAAAGACTTGATCCTTTGCCAAAGTATTTTTCTGTTAAAAAGGAGTACAAGGTCGAATTGAGTTTGTGCACAAGCAAACATTTAACACAGAGCATACATCTACACAAGATGCTGTACTGTAGCGTCCCCCTGCCCCCCACATTCTGAAACCCACTGAGGTGTTAAAATACCTATATTACGCTCTGGATCGGGGTACCACACCCCCCAAACCACATGATTCACCCACAACGCTTGAAACCCCACCACATTGGCCACAGTAGAAACCCCTCCAACCACATCTCAGTTCATTCCTTTGCACAATCAATGACACTTTACGGTGCAATTACACTGCACCAGAGGAGGTGTTCGCTAACGGAAATATGCAAATACATGCTACAAAGCACTAATAGAATCTGGCACTCTGTTCACAACGTTGACATCAGCAAACCGCTCACCCACACGACACCGTACACACTGTCTGCCATCTGACCGGTACAGTTGAAAACGGGATTCATCCGTGAAGAGGACACTTCTCCAGCGTGCCGGTGGCCATCGAAGGTGAGCATTTGCCCACTGAAGTTGGTTACGACGGCAATGTTGTCAGGTCAAGACCCTGGTGAGGACAATGAGCATGCAGATGTGCTTCCCTGAGACGGTTTCTGACAGTTTGTGCAGAAAATCTTTGGTTGTGCAAACCCACAGTTTCATCAGCTGTCCTGGTGGCTGGTCTCAGATGATCCCGCAGGTGAAGAAGCCGGATGTGAAGGTCCTGGGCTGGCGTGGTTATATGTGGTCTGCAGTTGTGAGGCCGGTTGGACGTACTGCCAAATTATTTAAAACGAGGTTGGAGGCGGCTTATGGTAGAGAAATTAACATTAAAATCTCTGGCAACAGCTCCGATGGACATTCCTGCAGTTAGCATGCCAATTGCACGCTCCCTCAAAATTTGAGACATACGTGTTGTGTGACAAAACTGCATATTTTAGAGTGGCCTTTTATTGTTCCCAGGACAAGGTGAACCTGTATAATGATCATGCTGTTTAGTCAGCTTCTTGATATACTACACCTGTCAGGTGGATGGATTATCTTGGCAATGGAGAAATGCTCACTAACAGGGATGTAAAAAGCTTTTGTGCCTATGGAACATTTCTGGGATCTTTGCGGTCTGCAGTTGCACACTATTACAAAAGTTCAGTTTCCCCAACTTTGGTCCTGCTCTGTTCATATTCCGTCGTTCATGCTCACATCGCCCAATGGTCTGCGCCACTTCGCTTCCTTCCATTAAAAATGAATAATAATACATTTTTTGTATTATTTGGCGGACGCCTTTCTAGACTCTCAAGGACATCTTACACAGACATAGAGGGAATCAGTTATAGTACAGTGGGGTAACATAAAAATAATAAACTAATGAAATTAGAAGTTAAAAGCTTTCTGGAAAAAGGTTGGTCTTCAGTAATTATTTTAAAGAAATAACTGTGTCTGCGTGTTGAATGTGTGGGGGAAGCATGTTCCAGAGCCTTGGTGCTGAGAAGGAAAAGGAATTATGGAGGGCTTTGTAGGTGAGGAGGAGGGTCTTGAAATCAATTCGGTAAGATACAGGAAGCCAATGAAGACTAATCAGGATGGGTGTAATGTGTTCAGATGATTTTGTACCAGTGAGGATTCTGGCCGCAGAGTTCTGAACCAGTTGAAGTCTGTTGGTCAGTTTTTTGGGAATACTGGTGAGTAGAGTGTTGCAGTAGTCAAGCCAGGAAGTGACGAGAGCATTTATTAGTGTTTCAGTACTGGCATGTGACAGAGAGATGGAGATGTTGTGGAGGTGGAAAAATGAGGTCCAGGTAACTGTTTTTATATGTGGTTCAAATGAAAGGGAACTATCCAGAGTGACACCAAGGCTTTTGACTTGAGTTGACAGAGGGACTGGGAAACCATCTATAGGGATGTTGATGTTGTGGGGTTTGGAGAGGATGGATTTGGAGTCAATCAGCATGACCTCTGTCTTATTACTATTTCGTTTTAAGAAGTTTGTGCTCATACAATTGTGAATGTCTTGGAGGCAGTTGGTGAGGCAGGTATGGGCAGCTGCAGGTTTGGTGGAGAAGTAGAGCTTGGTGTCATCAGCATAACAGTGAAATTTAATGTTGTGGTGTCGCATAATCTTACCCAGGGGTAGGAGGTATATGATGAAGAGGAGAGGGCCAAGCACTGACCCCTGGGGGACACCCTGTGTGACAGTCGCACATCCTGATCTGTGATGTTTAAGTTGGACAAACTGTTGACGGTCAGTGAGGTAGGAAGAAAACCAGGAGAGTGCCATACCTGTGATACCAATACTGACCAGACGTTCCATGAGGAGTTGATGTGAGATGGTATCAAAAGCTGCACTCTGGTCAAGTAAGATGAAGATAGATAAGAGACCTGAATCAGCGGCACGGAGCAGGTCATTGATGATTTTGACCAATGCTGTTTCAGTGCTGTGTTTAGTTCAGAAATCAGACTGGAATTGTTCATATAGATTATTGCAGTCAAGATGTTGTAGAAGTACTTTGGCAACAAATGGAAGGTTTGAGATGGGACGGAAGTTACTGAGGTTGTCAAGATCACCATTTGGCTTTTTTGGTATGGGGGTGATTGCAGCAATCTTGAGAGCGTATGGTACAATGCCAGTGGAGAGGGAGGAGTTAACTATAGTAGTG
Source organism: Thymallus thymallus (assembly GCA_023634145.1). NCBI lineage: Eukaryota > Metazoa > Chordata > Actinopteri > Salmoniformes > Salmonidae > Thymallus > Thymallus thymallus. The sequence goes on from CM042393.1 coordinate 16,219,285, forward strand.
ATTAAGGGAGAGATGAAGGCAGGCAGGCTTTGATGAGACTGGTGGGCATAGGGTCTAATTGCACCCTAGTGCATTTTTGTATTCCAAAAGGTGAGTGAGAGACTAGGACTCTCCTTTTACATTTACACTCAAGATGTTTCCGGGGGTGTACCAGGGAGCAGTGTGGGTAAAGGAGACGGAGTGTGTTTAAATGAGGCTCCATTGTTTCATCTCCCCAACGCATTCAAAGGATCTCTGACATTACTTCAAAAAAGTGTTGTGGTGCTGCCACTTAAATGAAAAGTGCCGCCTCTGCACAAGTTTTCCGGCTGCCCTGCGTGGAAGTGGCCATTATGAATACAGGTCAGATTAAGAATTATCTGTGAAATAACCCCATAGAAATAACTTTGATACATGCACACGCCATGCACATGTCCAGGGATTCATTACGAATTTCCATTTATGTTGTCCTAATCAACCTCGACATTTTCACAGTTACTATGTTGTGCGCTTGTCACAGCAAAAGTCTCACTTATTCAAATTATGGATTTATTGTTCAAAGTAAAATGACCCAAATGAGGTCTTTCAACCCGATAATACATTTTTATTTAAATATTTGTGAGTAATATGAATAGCCTGCGCAGGCTACATTTGCCTATAATATAAATAGATGTTGTTTCTCCATTGCACGAGCTCAAGATAAAAGCCTGCACGAGTGATCGAGCCCATCAACCCTGATATGAATTCCCCACAGACGATGAGCAGACTCCCCTCTAACAAAGTGCGTATTTCTTGAATACTGGCGCGCCTATCAGATGATGGGAGCCAATCCGTGGCCCCTGGCCGTTACTAGGTAGGTATGTGTTTAAAACACAACGCAATGCCCTGATGTCAACGCATTCTCTAACCACTTGAGCCTCGAGTTCATTCCTCTGTCATTGGTGACAGCGCGCGATGACAATGTACCGCTAGGGGACCACAGTTTTCACACTGGCACCTTCAGGGGGACACCGACTGTGGAGAGCTTCTGTCCCCTGGTAACGCGATGGAGAACTCAGGCGTGGTGGTCACGGTTGTTCCAACTTCTGGCCAAACAGAATTCCTCAACTTCACCATGAATGACACCATCTCTCAACTCTCAGAAAGCTTCTCGGAGGAACTCGCCATGGCAGTATTACGCGTAACGAACGACCCTGTATCTCTAACAGCCAGCACTCTCAGGACTGCCTTAGCTGCTGGCCTTCGGGCTAAGCTGCCGCCGACGGAACCCGCTCATCTGGTGGTTGCCTTTTGGGACTCCCCGCTAAGTCACGGAATCAATGTGTTTGTGGGGATTGTCCTGTGCTTCACCATGCTGGGGCTAGGGTGTACGGTAGACGTTAGCCAGCTTGGGGAGCATATCCGCAAACCCATCGGGGTGCTGCTGGCGCTGGTGTGTCAGTTCGTCATCATGCCCCTGGTCGCCTTCCTGCTAGCTTTGGCATTCTCGCTCGACGATGTGGCGGCTATGGCCGTGCTACTGTGTGGCTGCTGTCCAGGAGGAAACCTATCCAACATCATGTCCTTATTAGTGAACGGGGAGATGAATCTGAGGTATAAATGTATCACACCTTTCCATGTGGACTATAAAATGCACTTAAAAAAAACTAAAATGATCACAATTGATTTACTTTTAAATGGAAAACTACATCTATAATAATTTATTCAAGATACCTATAACTCAAAGTTTAGGCACAATAAGTACGCTATTAGTTGGATCTTCTGCATAGGCCTTTTGGTTGAACTATAAGCAAGATAATTAGAATGGAATTTTACGCACGGTCATATCTCCAGAATCTCCAGCATGGTGTTGGGACTTATGGTCCAAATTGCTTTAGCAGCTCATCTTGATGTGATTTAAACACCTCTGTTTATTATACAGAAAAGTAAAGTACTTAAGTAAACATACTTGAAAGTACTACTTAAGTATCTTTTTGGGATATCTGTACTTTACTATTTATATTTTGGACAACTCTATACTTTTACTTTACTACATTCCTAAAGAAAATGATACTTTTTACTCCATACATTTTCACTGACACCCTAAGGTACTCGTTACATTATGAATTCTTATCAGGACAGGAAAATTGTCTAATTCACACACTTATCAAAAGAACATCCCTGGTCATCCCTACTGCCTCTGATCTGGCGGACTCACTAAACACAACCGAATACTTTTAGAATTTTACTCAAGTAGGATTTTACTGGGTGACTTTCACTTTTACTTGAGACATTTTCTAATAAGGTATCTTTATTTTTACTCAAGTATGACAAATTAGTACTTTTTCCACCACTGCCTATACTAGCCTATTCGTTAAACGTCAACCATTCTAAAATAATATCCCACTGGTCACTCTGCTTTTACTTTTGGGGACTCTAATTTGATGTTGTCTCTCATCTTCCTCTCTCCAGCATTATCATGACCATCTCCTCCACGGTCCTAGCACTGGTGCTGATGCCGCTGTGTCTGTGGATATACAGCCGTGCCTGGATCAACACCCCCGTGGTCAACCTGATGCCATTCGGCGCGATCATCCTCACCCTCTGTAGCACCCTCATACCCATCTGCCTGGGGGTCGTGCTCCGGTACCGCTACAACCGGGCGGCCGACATCGTTTTAAAGGTAACTACAGAGAGCCGTCTCAAATAACGGTGGGGTATAGAGGAATGTTTGGAGACGGGTTGACTGGTTCAATGTGGTATTGACGTTTTTTTTTTGTACATTCCTTTAGTACTTTTTATATACAAGGCCTGCCTAATACATTTTATTGATGACCATAGTGTAATGTCATATTTCAAAACTAAAAAGGGAAAGTGCAATTTAGGATTACAGAACTGATTCTAATTCTCACTTTATGAATTAAATTAAATATTAAAATATTACTTTTTTTTTACTAAACAGGGTAGTTTTGCTAGTAAAATAAATTTACATTTTTATAATAGTCAGTTGTGAGTGAGAGACTAGGCCTCTCCTCTTGTGGTGTGACATTGTGCATATTGCGTAATTTTTTATGTCTAGCTTTCTGTTGAGACAAAGACCCATAGGGCAAGGTGACGTCAGAGGCAGAGATGCACTGTACTGTCAGGGAGAGCCCTTCCCCTTCAGATGAACTTATCTAAAGGCAGCTCAGCCAGGAGAGGGAGAGGCACGAGATGTGTGACATAATCGTAGAACTGGATGAGAAATCCACAGAGGGGAAGAGGATACATTAGTGGACCATTCTCACTTGTGGCTTTCCCTCTGTCCTTTATAATATTGGTTCTGTTTTAATATCCTGAAAATTAGTCCATTGTTCCTTCTCTTTCTACCCTCCTAATACAATCTGGATATAGAGGCCTGTCATAAAACCTGTGTTGACCCCATGCTGTATGTTTCCCAAGGTGTCCCTGTGGTCTCTGCTGGTGACCCTGGTGATGCTGTTCATCATGACAGGAGCCATGTTGGGGCCAGAGGTTCTGGCCACCATCCCTCCATCTGTCTACATTGTGGCTATCCTGATGCCTGCCTGTGGCTACGCTGCAGGCTACGGCCTGGCCACCCTCTTCGATCTCCCGCCCAACATCCGCAGGACCGTGTCCCTGGAGACCGGGTGCCAGAACGTGCAGCTCTGCACAGCCATCCTGAAGATGGCCTTCCCACCACAGCTGATGGGGGGCATGTATATGTTCCCTCTGCTCTACGCCCTCTTCCAGGCAGCCGAGGCTGGCATCTTCATCCTGGCCTACCGGATGTACAGGAAAGAGGTTCTACACAAACCAGACACAAACCCACTGGGGGACAATGGGGATATTGGATATAATAGGTTTGAAGACGAAGATATGGGCTTTGACACTTCTTACGGGGCGGTGACGACAAGTGACCCAAATCTCATTATGTTAGAGCCTTGTCCGGACGCTACTCCTGTTTAGTGTGCATGAGACAATGATGGCCTACAGTGGGTGTTGTGGTGCATACATAATGACATTCAGGTTCGCTCATGACATCGCTATCAAAAATCATTGTCATGTCAGCAACCTTTGACTACAGGGCAGCAACCCTATGGGTGTGTACATGTCTCATGACAGAATAGAAGACTCAAAAGATTATGGAGGGAGAGAAAGTTTCAAAATATTATTGAAGCAAGCATAAGCCATTATGAACGTAACAAATATGAACAGGTTCATTGAAGTAAAAAAGGCTAGTATATCTGAGCTTACTTCAACATATTGTGTATGAAAGAAAATGGCTGTGAAAATGGATTTCATCAAACATAATCTCTAAATTCATCCACTCTCACATCTCAGATGCAGGACAACATTGTTTCCCAAAGGTGTCATCATCTCACTTGCTTGTAAAGTCTAACATGATCATCTGATCTACATGAATAAACATTGTAAATTATTATCTTGCATTCAAAGGAAATGTTCAAGTTCAAGTCCACTTGTTTTTGGTTCGTTTGGTGTCTATGGTTTCAGTTCAAGAAGAGACAAATCATGCAGTACAATCCTTCAACAAAGCCTAATTTAACTACTCCATATCACCATATGTACGATGTCAAACCGTCTGTAAAATGTAGACATGTGTATTGTTGGTATCAATGTATATTAAAATAGATATAGGAAAAATAAAACATTTAATGACACTTCTGCATTCCGTCATCTTGCGGCGTTTCATGTTATTTGCGACTTCAGAGTGATTGTTTTTTTAGGCCAATTAGGAGGACTGCCACACCTGACTACAATTACTAAAATCGTGTGTCTTCAATCTATTTAAATTGGTCAACCAGATAACACGAGTTGGCTTAGCAAAAATGGCTACATATTTAGATGAGTCAATCGACAGCTATTTCTATTCATCTTACAACCCTTACTCTGGCAGGTATCCCAAACCAAAAGGTGCGGGCTGGAGAAACAAAAATTATTTAGCAAACTATGTGGATACAGAGGCCTACTTTGATAACCATCATCGCGCGCAACTTAAATTCATTTTATCCCAAATAAACCCCAATCTTACACCGAGGCTACGGAAAGCAAACACCAAAGATGTCGCAGTGCAGGTCAATCCGAAGAAGGACGTTTCTGTGCAGTGTTCCCTTGGCCCACGGACCCTCATAGCCAGAAAGCGAGACGCTTTGCGCAAGAGAAGACAAGAGGATACCCAGACACCCGGTAGTCCAGGGAGCTCGGTGGGAGGTGTGCGCTACCCTCGAACACTGGCAGTCTACTCACCTATCGCGTGTAGGAGACTTGCATCCTTTCTAGAAGACAAAGGGGAGTCGAGTCAAGCACAAACCGGTGACCCCCCTGAAACCGTGAACAAGATCGAGAAAAATAATAAAGGTGTGAAGTCTGCTGAGGACAAAGCAGAAAAGGCAAAAGACGAAAATACAGGGCCAGGTACAAAAACGAATACTGACCAGTCAGTTTTGACCGAGGACCTCAAAGCCAATAAGGATGGTTCGAAAGCCAAGGCCCGCGTGAGGTTTCAGGTGAGCCCCATGCTCTCACACATTAGAATAGTCAACCTGGCTGAAACCTAGACCCACACTTTTTTTATTTTTTTTAGATGACATTAGTCATTTTAAAGGCGGAAGCTGTGTTGAACATCGTTGTCAACGTTTAGATGGAACAATATGAAATTGTCATTTTAACTGGACTTTTTCCACTATTCATCTTTCCCATAGGGGATTTAAGAAACTCTCTTTAGAAAGTCATGCTGTTTCATGTAGGCATACCCTGGCGTGACGTTTAGATAAACATGTATCTCTTGGCAAGGTCGACTTATCAATATTCGCTCTTCTCTGATTCGAAAATGCAAATTAGCATCAAAGTAGACCTTATTTTTCTAAAATCCCCTATGGGGAAAAGATAATGGTGGAAAAACGATTGGAACCATTTCCCTGTTTGACAGCTAGGTTTTATGGGTATTATGACGCCTACTGTGGTACTCTATGCGTCCCTAGTTTCTGGAGCAGAAGTATGGGTACTATCACTGCAGAGACTGCAACCTGCGTTGGGAGAGTGCATACGTTTGGTGCGTCCAAGGAACGAGCAAGGTATAGTATGCTGGCCCATTCACTCCCTGAAGTATGAGTGTTATTAATCTGGTAGTGCCTTTAATCAAGTCTGGTCTGTTTCAGGTCTACTTCAAGCAGTTCTGTAGAACATGCCAGAAGTCCTTCAATCCCTACCGTGTTGAGGACATCACCTGCCAGGTAAGAATCTAGGCTTCTGTACTACTATACATTGTTAAACTGACATACAAATCATGACTTGACACTATAGACTTGGGTCCTCCACTTAACTATGTCCTCGGTCTCCACAGACTTGCAACAAGGCGCGCTGCGTGTGCCAAGTGACCCCGCGCCACGTTGACCCCAAACGCCCACACAGACAGGATCTTTGTGGCAGGTGCAAGGGCAAGAGGCTCTCATGTGACCTCACATTCAGTTTCAAATACATAATCTAGTAGGAACCTGCACAAGAACTTTCACCCCCCCCCCCCCCCCCCCCAAATCACAGCCAATGTTCTAAGTCCTGCAGGAAGAGTCCTTTGGCCCAGTGAAGCTCTCATGCACATTTAATGAGGCTCTGGGATGTAGGCTAATACTTTTGAAATTTATTTTTTGTTCTGTTGCCTTTATTTGCATTCTGAAAGTGATTGCAGGAAAACACTACTTAACGTTAAATAAAATGGCAATACCCAGCAGTCTACATTCTCTGGTATTATTCTCCTACCTCACCCACTGTCTAGGATAACTGACCTGAAATAAGACTTCATACTCAAATCAAGTCACATGCTTTGTAAAATGGTGGACTGACAGTGAAATTACTTACAGGCCCTTCCCAGCAATGCAAAAGGAAATGTAATAAATATACAATGAGGAAGATGCACTACATGACAAAGTGGACCTGTGCTCATCGAATGGCTCATTCCAAAATCATGGGCATTAATGAGGGGTAGTGTGCAGTACGCACTACCTTCTATAGTGCCTTGCGGTCAGAGGTCAAGTAGGTCCCATACCAAGCAGTCATGCAGCCCTTAAAGGTAAAGCTGTAGAACTTGCCAAATATTTTCAGCCTCCTGAAGGGGAAGAGGTGTCCTCTTCATGACTTGTGTGTGTGTGGAACTTGATGCTTTTGCTCGACTACAGGCCTGTGAATGTGGGGTGTGCTCAGCCCTCCATTTCCTGTAGTCCACGATCAGCTCCTTTGTCTTACTGATGTTGAGAGGTTGTCCTGGCACCACACTGCCAGGCCTGACCTCCCGTCTCGTCGGTGATTAGGCCTACAGCAAACTTGATGTTTGAGTCGTGTGGACGTGGGAGTACGGGAGGGGACATTCGCCTACCATCGCCACCTGGGATGGCCTGTCAGGAAGTCCAGGATCCAGTTGCAGAGGGAGGTGCTCAGTCACAGGGTCCTGAGCAGCATAGGTGTTCCTCTGGTCCAGGTGGGAGACGGCAAGTGACTGTATGCAAATTAAGTGGGGATGGTTGTGTTGAGCCATGATCAGCCTTTTTAAAACATTTCATGGCTACAGGGTGATAACTAAGAAATGTACTTGCTGTCCAGTGGTGGGCACGTGTACACCATGTTTGTCAGTACAGTGGTTTAGACGATCACAGATTTTATCACTATGCATGTGAGTCAGTGGTGCAAGCTTGTAGTAGGATGTCTGCCATTACCCGAGTGCCTGAATTTACAATGGTCTCTTGAATTGGATCTAAAGCATAGTCTTTGGTTGTAATGAACTGACTAGCCCTGCCTGTGAATTCTGGGTGACTCCAGGGCAGCTAACTAGACATGACTATAGTGACGTCAGAGGCGTATAGGCTCTTCATGCCCGACCAGCCATTATAAACCCATTGCTGAGGAGTGTGAGGTTACTGAAGCCCTGCACCATGGTTCTAGCTTTAAAACGGCTGCCAATGTACTGAATGTAGCCTGTTACGGTACAACTTCCTAGTCAGTCTGGCTTCTCACCCAAACGTGCTGGTGTCAATGGTCAGTACATGTGGATAGTGTAGCCCTCCATGTTTAAACAACCCTAACAATTGCCTGAAAACAATGGAAGAGATTCATATGATCAGTTTTTATTTATCCAGAGAGAAGGCTGGTGTGAGATGTCAAATTCTAAAGAAACAAAAAGGAAAAAGTAGATGCACCTCTACATATCTATATTTTCCAGGTAAATAATATCCATTAAATAATTAAGAGCATTCGAATGCAACAGACAAGTTCTCTGTGAGGAATGGGTACAGTGATCGTTTACAATGTGCCATGACAAGTTTCCTGCAACGCTTTCAGACATCAAGTTCATGTCCTGCAATTCGGCAGGCAGCAAGCAGTGCCTTTTCAGAAGCAAAAGCAGTGCTTTAATGGCAGCAGTTTCCCCTCAGAACACAGGGCCATGGCACCCCACCAGCTAACATGGACGAACACCGCCTCAGTTTCCCCTCAGAACACAGGGCCATGGCACCCCACCAGCTAACATGGACGAACACCGCCTCAGTTTCCCCTCAGAACACAGGGCCATGGCACCCCACCAGCTAACATGGACGAACACCGCCTCAGTTTCCCCTCATAAGGCTTTTTAGCGTGGCCTGTGCTGGGGTACAGGGCCAACAGATCACAGTGGAGAGAAGGAATGCATATGACTGGGCTAACAGGAAGCATCTACACTAGCTAGCGTCTTTAACCAGTTCCAATTACATCTGACCCCTAAGCACATGGACTGTGACTTCCACCAGGCAGGCCAGTCTGAGAAACGTTAAAGTTTGTGTGACAGGATTATAATAGTGGCACGGGTCATTAGTTGCTCTGTTCTCTTCTCGCATTAGATTCATACATCCTTTTCAGATTAACAGTGCATTACACAAAAGTACAAGGAAAAAAACTGGTTTTACACTATACATTTTCTAAAATATATACAGGGTAGTTAAGTTATTGTTTCCATAATGAGTTGTAGCCAGTCTGCACTTCTGTGCAATTATATGCATTTGTGTGTGCGTGTATACAAGAATATCCAATATATACCACATCCTAAAGTCTCTACAGGTAGCTACTTATTTGGTTACAGAGTTTCATTAGAAGACCTGTTGAAGGTGATGCTCGTCTCCAATGCAAGTCAATAAACAGATACATTTATCTTTTTACAGTCCCTGTGGGGAACAGCTCCCTTAGGGTTAGAATTACATGTTAAATATCCTTACATTTACAACCTAGGATGTTAGCTCTAATAAAAAAGTACATTTCTCAAAAAAATATTCTTGCAGTGCTTTTCTCTTTCAAGCATGCATTTGAAAACTTTCTTTTTGTGTGTTTATGAAACCTGACAGGGACTGCCGGTCCTCTCACAGACTGACTAAGTCTCCCATGCTCCAACTCTGCTACTACGAGAACTCCCTGACCGAACTCCAGGCCCCAACCAGTCTCCTAAAAGGGCCTGAGGAGGCCACTGGCCAATATGGGAGGCCCATCAGGTCATTTCCGCCAAAATGCTTCCAGTTTAGCATCATCATCCCCCTTACCTCTCTCCCGGGTCAGTTGTCACCAGTCACATAATACCACATGACTTATTGCAGCTGAATTTTGCAAGTTGGCTTATTCTGGGAAAACCGATATTAGCTTTAAGTATTTGATATATGTAATATATATTAATATGAGTCAGTTATTCCCACACATCCTTTAGCCCTTATAGGTGGAGTCTGTTCGGTCCTCCCCTGACACACGTCACCGTCTCCCCAGCCTCCAGAGCAGATGGGAGCTATGAGTGGTACGGGGGTGGGGTTGCTCTAGTCCAGTCCAGTCAAGTCCAGGCTTTGGGCCCGAAGGCTTACAGTCCAGTGCTGACCACAGTGGTCTGGGAGGCCTGGGCCTGGCTCAGAGCCTCTCTGATCTGCAGGTTGAGCTCCATGAGGCGCCCGTTGGCCTGTGAAAGGTCCCTGCTGGGTCCCACCACGGCCAGGCAGCCCGTCTGGCCCAGCGTCTGCTGACGGAAGTAGATGTGCAGGAGAGTCTGGACCGCGTCATCTGACTCGTTCCCAAAGATGTCGTTAGGCCACAGAGACCTAGTGGAGGGAGGAGGGCATCAGCGTTAAGGTTTAAGAGGAGATACAGGACTGTAGACTAGACACATGACAAGCCTGTGTAGTCTATACATTGAGGAATAGCTGTGGGATAGAAGAGATGTTTCTTTACCTGAAGGTTTTGACCTGTGTGAGGGCGGAGCCGAAGTCTCTGGCCCTCAGGGTCTCGATCAGTGATTGGATGGCCGTCTCAGTGCTTGTCTGGGAGGCATCAGACACGCCCACATCCTTCTGTCCATCAACCCCAGATTCCGCCTGCTTCAAAAAGCTCTCCAGGATGGCCAGCTCCTCTGACATGTTGGTCACCTTGAAGACACACACACCCAGAGTTCAGATAATCTCATGTGTGTTTGTGCACGTGAAAGTCTAGAAAGTCTGTGCAGCAATGCAGTTAGTATTGACGTATGATTAACTGGAATAGCTGACCCTCTCTCTCCATGTGAGAAATTAGTCAATCTCATTCAGGGATTTAAAATGTGTCAGTGCTTGTCTGTCTGGTCTGCAAAATTGTGTGTGAGAGAGCTAGAAAAAGAGCATATACACAGAGGCATCTTTTAGAATGTTAAGGGCACATTTGTACGTAGTCATTTACAATAACGGCTCATGACTTTACAGAATGACTAATGCTCTTAAATTCCAAAACGCATGAGCATGTGTGTGATATGTACAGGAAAAGAGTTTAATTTAGCGTGTGTGTTGTCACTGCTTGTTTCCCTGTCAGGGAAGATGGGAGAAATGCAGGCGGCCTCCTTGTCTCTCATGCTTTCCTGAACCAACCTGAAGCCCAATTAAAGAGCTCTTTGGGGACGGAAAAGTAAAATAACAAACCACCATCTCCATATCCCTGTGTTGACCTCAGATACACGGGATGATGGATGTGACCTGAAAGGCTCCAAGCTTGCTTGTGTGGGTAACTTGCCAATGTTTCTTTTAGGCTTGTCATCTAAATAAATGAACTAAACTGATCCTTATTTCCACAGCCTCTTCTAAAACCACCCACCTTCAAATGTTACACTACCCAGTTGAGTAAAGTTTTGGGGTGTAAACCCCCCAGTCTCACCTCTGCTTCTCTCTTGATGGTGTCCACACGACTGATGAGCTTACAGTAGGCCTGGAAGAGCAGCAGCAGCTGGAAGTGCAGCTTATAGAGCCTGCGACACAGCTCCAGCTCCTACAGAGAGACCAGAGATGGTCAACACACCCCTCACACACACTAGAGCCACACAGGCCTCTGGGCAGAGAAGTCATAATGATCAAATTATTAGATGGATGGATATCCTGGGTATTCGAAAGCAGGAGGAGATGAAAGGGTTAAAGAGGCCCAGTGCGGAGTGGAGGATTGTCCTTAAAGAGACCATAAGACCTGACGAAGCCTGGAGACATAGGCGAGGGTCTAGCTTGCACTATTAACCAACCACAGGCTGTCATCATTACCCATGGAGGACTGGGTTATATACCGACCATCACCATATGTCTGTCTGTCTGGCCCCCTATGGTTAAGGTATAGTATGTCCAAGCACATATATACCAACCAAATATGTGACTGGAATTATCAAACATTGTTCCTAATCCAGGAAAATATTATGGAAAAATGGGAATTTGAACAGATATGGGAATGGAGCCATAAGCATGCAAAATGAAGTTAGACTTCACAGCTCTCTCTCGCCATCCTCTCCTCCCCATAACCCAGGGCAACATCCCCCTCTCAAATAAGGTAGACAACTACTACAATTTATTTTATTTGAGAGATTTTACATCTGCTGTCAAATCAGTAGGGAAGAGGGAGGGGTTAAGAAGTTGATAAGATGATTCAGTCAAAGGCAAAGCCAAAAGTAAAGCATATATCTGCGTACATAACGATGATACACAGAATGATTTGGGTTGATGGGGACTGTAGCAGAGTTATATGAGAGAGGGGTTGAGTCAGAGTGGGAGGGCCCAGGCCTTGGTTGGTTGATGACAGCAGCAGGTACACATGGAGAGGGATGAGATGATCAGTGTGTTGTCCGGACATCATGATTATATTAGAATCTAGAATACTTAGAGAACCACTTACTGCTAGTTTTTCCATTTGCTAAGCAAGAGGATGAGCAGGTCACAAAAACAAACAAAAAGGAAGAGAGAAAGACCAAGAATTAGTGAGCTTTCACATCGCAACCTTGATACAGAGGAGTAGAGGTAACAACCACTCTATCCTAACACCTGTTCCCAGGTCAGGGGGGCTCAGTCCCAACAGTGGTTCTTAGAGAACACAGCTCACATCAGCTGGTCCAGGATCAGTGTGTTCAAGTCAACGCAGTGTAGAAATACAGAGACGGAAAACAAAGAGAAGGATGTAGACTGAACGAGAGAAGGGGGACAGAGAGAATCTGAAAAGTGGGAGGGGGTGAAGTACGTGCTGATCACAGTACAACAGAGCTTTCGTCTGTAATAGTTCCTCTTTCACAGCCAAGTATGTCCTCTGACCTGAAAGCGAGAGGTGGAGAGGAAGGGGAGCAAGCAGAAATCGATAACCTCCAGCAGTGTGGTCAGAATACCAAACAATATCGCACAGTAGGGGTACTCGGCTGACCTCAGATCAACTACAGTACCCCAATACTCCATAACAAAGCAAAAACAGGTTTAGAAATGTTTGCAAATGTATAAAATAAAAACTGAAATATAACATTTACATAAGTATTCAGACACTTTACTCAGTACTTTGTTGAAGCACCTTACAGTCAAGTCTTCTTTGGTATGACGCTACAAGCTTGGCACACCTGTACTTGGGGAGTTTCTCCCATTCTTCTCTGCAGATTCTCAAGTTTTGTCAGGGTCGATTTTCAGGTCTCTCCAGAGATGATTATTATTATTTTATTTAACCTTTATTTAACTAGGCAAGTCAGTTAAACAAATTCTAATTTACAATGACGGCCTACACCAGCCAAACTCGGACAACGGTGGGCCAATTGTGTGGCCCTATGGGCCTCCTAATCACGGCTGGTTGTGATACAGCCTGGAATTGAACCAGGGATGTTCGATCGGGTTCAAGTCAGGGCTCTGGCTGGGCCACTCAAGGCCTTCCCGAAGCCACTCCGGCGTTGTCTTGACTGTGTGCTTAGGGTCGTTGTCCTGTTCGAAGGTGATCGAGGTCCTGAGCGTTCTGTAGCAGGTTTTCATCAAGGATCTCTCTGTACTTTGCTCCGTTCATCTTTCCCTTGATCCTGACTAGTCTCCCAGTCCCTGCCGCTAAAAAACACCCCCACAGCATGATGCTGCCACCACCATGCTTCACTGTAGGGAGGTGCCAGGTTTCCTCCAGATGTGACGCTTGGCATTCAGGCCAAAGAGTTCAATCTTGGTTTCATTAGACCAGAGAATCATAGTCTGAGTCCTTTAGGTGCCGTTCGGCAAACTCCAAGCGAGCGGTCATGTGCCTTTTACTGAGGAGTGGCTTCCGTCTGGCCACTCAAACATAAAGGCCTGATTGGTGGAGTGCTGCAGAGGTGGAGTGCTGCAGAGATGGTTGTCCTTCTGGAAGGTTCTCCCATCTCCACAGAGGAACTCTCTGGAGCTCAGTCAGAGTGACCATTCTCACCAATTGCTCAGTTTGGCCGGGCGGCCAGCTCTAAGAAGAGTCTTGGTGGTTCCAAACTTCCTCCATTTAAGAATGATGGAGGCCACTGTGTTCGGTGGGACCTTCAACACTGCTGAAATTTTTTGGTACCCTTCCCCAGATCTGTGCCTCGACACAATCCTGTCTCGGAGCTCTGCGGACAATTCTTTTGACCTCATGGCTTGGTTTTTGCTCTGACATGCACTGTCAACTTTGTTGTAGCTGCTTGACAAAGAAATGTCCCTTCTGGGATCAATAAAGTATCTATCTATCTATGGGACCTTATATAGACAGGTATGTGCCTTTTTCCAAATCATGTCCAATCAATTGAATTTACCACAGGTGGACTCTAATCAAGTTGTAGAAACATCAACGATGATCAATGGAAAAAGGAGGCAAACATTTCTAAAAACCCGGTTTTGCTTTATCATTATGGGGTATTGAGTGTAGATTGATGAGAAAAGCAAATTATTTAATCAATTTTAGAATAAGGTTGTAACGTAACAAAATGTGGAAAAAGTTAAGGGGTCTGAATACTTTCAGAATGCACTGTACATCTACCATGATGAGCTGAAGTAATACTGGCTTTAGGACCAGTTGACAGACCTTGGTTCAGTGGCCAAAGCATGTCTATGACAGACTGCCGATGTCTCCTTTGAGGCTATAATTATATCAATGAGCTTGTAAGAAATTAAAATATTTTGTTGAGGATGAAAGGGGATATACAGTTGAGGGGGATATACAGTTGAAGTCAGAAGTTTACATACACTTCGATTGAAGTCATTAAAAGCCATTTTTCAACCACTCCACAGATTTCATGTTAACAAACTATAGTTTTGGCAAGTCGGTTAGGACATCTACTTTGTGCATGACACAAGTGATTCTTCCAGATTATTTCATTTATAATTCACTATATCACAATTCCAGGGGGTCAGAAGTTTACATACACTAAATTGACTGTGCCTTTAAACAGCTTGGAAAATTCCAGAAAATGATGTCATGGGCTTACAAGCTTCTGTAAGCCCACGTGGATGTATTTCAAGGCCTACCTTCAAACTCAGTGCCTCTTTGCACAACATCATGGGGAAATCAAAAGAAATCAGCCAGCCAAAAATTGTAGACCTCCAAAAGTCTGGTTCATCCTTGGGAGCAATTTCCAAACGCCTGAAGGTACCACGTTCATCTGTACAAACAATAGTACGCAAGTATAAACACCAGGGGACCACGCAGCCGTTGTACCGCTCAGGAAGGAGACGCGTTCTGTTTCCTAGAGATGAACGTACTTTGGTGCGAAAAGTGCAAATCAATCCCATGCTGGAGGAAACAGGTACAAAAGTATCTATATCCACAGTAAAACAAGTCCTATATCGACATAACCTGAAAGGCCGCTCAGCAAGGAAGAAGCCACTACTCCAAAACCGCCATAAAAAAGCCAGACTACGGTTTGCAACTGCACCTGGGGACAAAGATCATACTTTTTGGAGAAATGTCCTCTGGTCTGATGAAACAAAAATAGAATTGTTTGGCCATAATGACCATCGTTATGCTTGGAGGAAAAAGGGGGAGGCTTGCAAGCCGAAGAACACCATCCCAACCGTGAAGCACGGGGGTGGCAGCATCATGTTGTGCATCATGAGGAAGGAAAATTAAGTGGATATATTGAAGAAACATCTCAAGACATGAGTCAGGAAGTTAAAGCTTGATCACAAATGGGTCTTCCAAATGGACAATGACCCCAAACATACTTCCAAAATGGCTTAAGGACAACAAAGTCAAGGTGTTAGTGGCTATCACAAAGCCCTGATCTCAATCCTATAGAACATTTGTGGGCAGAACTAAAAAAGTGTGTGCGAGGCCTACAAACCTGACTCAGTTACACCAGTTCTGTCAGGAGGAATGGGCCAAAATTCACCCAACTTATTGTGGGAAGCTTGTGTAAGGCTACCCGAAACGTTTGACCCAAGTTAAACAATTTAAAGGCAACGCTACCAAATACTAATTGAGTGTATGTAAACTTCTGACCCACTGGGAATGTGATGAAAGAAATAAAAGCTGAAATAAAATCAATCATTCTCTCTACTATTATTCTGACATTTCACATTCTTAAAATACAGTGGTGATCCTAACTAACCTAAGACACGTACGTTTTACTAGGATTAAACGTCAGGAATTGTAAAAAACTGAGTTTAAATGTAGTTGGCTAAGGTGTATGTAAACTTCCGACTTCAACTGTAAATGTATTTTCTCTGAGAACAAAATGTTTCAATAGGCACGTTCCCATGCTTATCGAGTGTTTGACTGCATTAGAAAAAGGCACACATGAAATCAAAACAGAATTTGTAGTCACATATTTCTACACACGTGTAAATGCTATGTTCAGATGTGTGTGGGTTAGTCATACCTGTGCCTGAGTGTTGGGTCGTTGGTTGACATCTTTGTCGCCAAATGTCTTCCTGCAGTTCTCCAGCCACTGTAGGCATGGGATAAGGGAGGAAGGGAGAGAGAATACGTCATAAGATTGATACCAGTCTATGCAAGCATTTTTTTCTTCCAAGTGTGTGTGTGTGTGTGTGTGTGTAGGGGTTGGGTGGGGGCGGGGGGTAGATTTAATAAGAGTGCTGTACAAATTAAAGAGGGTCTGTTCTAGTGCAGCGGGGCGGAGCTCAATCCTACAGGGACCGCACCCGTCTCATTCAATTAGCGCCCCAGCATCCCCGAGCCCTCTCTGCATCCCTCGCAATCACATCTTTCCTCTTTACCCCCCCCCCCCACCCCCCCCCCTCCCTCCCCTCCTATCAGTCCCTCAAACTGATTTAGGAGCGCCAGGGGATATTTTTAGCCCATCAGCAGAGGATGTCACTAGCAATGTGGATGCTAAATACACTGATATCCTCCCTGTGATTCAATGGCCGACACGACGATGAGATACAACCAACCCATTTACCTCCTTATGACTCAGCTCATTGTCTCTGTTCTCTCAGCCTCTTCCTCCCTGACCTGGGCTGGAAGGGAAATGAGGCGTAATCTAGAGCCTCATTGAGTATTCCTCACAAGGAATGAGAGGCCGGCCATTGAAGTACCACCAGTGGTCTGGTGCAGGGATGGTCTGAGTACAGATATGTGGTATGATTGTTAGCCATAATTGGATGGAATAAGGATGTGGGATTGTGTGATCTAAGGTTCAGGAAACGGTAGGTAAGAGTGTACTCAGGGTTTCTGCAGGTTTCAACTAATTAAATTTAAAGAATTAAGACCTTTTAAAGACCATTATGAATGCAATTTAAGACCTATTTCACATCCTTACTGGCAAACAAAGTATGAAGGATATGAAGGAAAATCATAGTCCCAGAATTACTTGCAAAGTAAATGAATTTATTCACATTCAACATGAACATTCAACTGAACATGACTACACAGAACTGTGTGTACGCAAGAGTAATGTGTGTGTGTGTGTTATTAATCTGAGCTCTTCTCCCTTGGCCGCAATCTCCTCCTCAGTGTTCTGGAGCTCAGCTAACCTTTCCTTTATCATGAGCTGTGCCATCCGACTGCCAGCCTTGCACTCAGCCTCTTCTGCAAACCTGTCTGCATCTCTGGCCAGAAACCTCTTGGATGGTTTTCCTTTTAGTACCTCCAGGTAATCCTCTGTAGCCTTTCTCTTCTGGCCCTGTGCGTCAGACTCCTGCTTCCTTCTCTCTTGATCGAGGTGGACACGGTACCTGGACCTGGCTGATGCCACAGAAGTCAGGAGCTCTTTTGTGAGGGGAATCTTGGTAACCCCCCCGTGTAGTGACAATCACACACAAGCCTGTGTGCAACAACATTGTCCTCCTGCATGTTGCAAGTCTCCACTTCCTTGTTCACAGAAAAGCCTCTCTCCACAGAGGCGTGTCCATGGGACAAAATGAGCAGCTTCTGACAGAAAGCCCAAATCTCCGGATAAAGCTTGCTAAGGAAACCACACAAGAAGATGTCCAGCCTCTTTTGCATCGGCGAGAAGGAGAGGGACTCCTCGCTTCTGCTCTCAAGGGACTGGCCTCAAATTGTTGGAGAATGACATCACCTTTAACAAAACAGATGAAAAAGAAAAAGTGAAGAAAAATATATTGATAAATCACTACATTACATCAACAACCTGTAATGGTTATAATGGTGAACAAAATCACTGTTGTAACTACATTTGGTTATAATGGTGTACAATGTCAAAGCCAATTATGTGAAATGTTTGTCTGTGATTGGTCTGTTACTAATTACTTGTGTATTTAAAGGTGGAGCAAAAACATGTCTAGAACTTTCCCTACCAGCAGAAACACCTCCTGCCAGCGGTTTGTCCTGCAGAAACGTCTGAACAAGACAGTTCATCTGCCTCTTGCACCTGTCTTGGTCTCTGAACATGACAAAAGGGTCCAGACACACCATCTGCCTAACTGTTGGATACTTGAGGGGGTTCTTCTCCTGCACTTTTCTGACGATGTTTGACAGTCCCTGCATGCAGTCCTTTCTAAACTTAAGGACTCTGAGCTCAACACTTTCGCTGTTCTGACAGGGGGATAATAAGCCGTAAATAGTATGTACAATAAAATTATATTTGCTGCTTGCATCCTGACCATAATTTATAAAATTATCTTTCTAATTAGCACACTACCTTGAGGACTGACTCTGCACCCAAGGCGATGTCAATGTCCTGTGGTTGGAGCCAGTTCTTCTTGACAGCTACATCCAGCAACATTATCATAATTCTAATGCATGAACAAAGGTTGAAGAATTGACCTATTCCTCATTAACAGTGTACACATCAATTAGGCCTAATCAGTAGTGGCAAGAGTTGTGATGATAATGTGCAGTACTACCTATATAAATCATTACCTTGATCAACTCAGCCAAGTCTTTGCTGAGGAAAGGCATCACTGGCTGGTCTGCTGTCCCAGGGTTTGGGAGTTAGATCATCACACTTTGCCATAGCATTGCTAATGACTTTTGTCGAACATCAGCATGAATGGGCCCTTATTAACTTTTGAGATGAGGTCTCTTAATGAAATCTGCCAATCCAAATCGCGTAATGTAAGACGTCTTGTCCTTTCCACACTTGAAGGTTTATTTCTTCTCACCGCATCCATATACAGGTGAAGTGATGGCCAGACTGCAAGAGCCCGCTCTACCACAGGCAGGTTCTCAATCCACCGGTGGCCACAGAACGATAAAGGGAAGATGGTGGATTTGGTGACAGCACTGTAGCCTTCTCTCCTTGCTGGTACGTTGTGGAATAGTGTGTGCATGGCTTTCAGATGTTTGTCCACAGCTCCCCACACCAACAAGCTGAACACCTCCATACTGTCCTGCATGGTCTTGAAGGAGTTAAAAAAACTTGAAATTCACATTGGGCCCATCCATCGAGATGAAGTTGGTCCACACAAGAAAAAAATTAACCTTTACACTTTTCTGGGTCTAGTTCAAGTAAGTATCTGAGTCTTATTCAGTTATTTCTGGTATTATATCTAGTATTGTGCTTTTGATAAGCAATGGAAATTAACCAAGAAATTGATGAGTACGGCAACATTATTGTTAACTTGCTTTGAAACTGTTATATGGCCTTGTTCACCCATTTTCCAAATGTGTATATAGTTTCACTTCCCTCCAAAGTGGTCTGTAGGACAGTGGCAATGGCAGCATCCTCACATGGTTCTAGCTGTGCTCAGATATCTAACTGGGGGGACAGTTCTCCTACATACCACTTTGGGGATAAGTGAAACAATAGAAACATTTGGAAAATGTGTGAACTATCCCTTTAATATGCAACAGAATAGATCATCACACTTTGCCATAGCATTGCTAATGAAAAAAAAATCAATGAATGTGAGAGTAAAAATTATGCAATGCTTGCTAATAAATAAAACATTTACTTACTTTGACATGTTTCAGTAAGTCCTGGGCTGTCGCAAGTCCCAAAAAATGGGACCCCAGGTACCTCGACTGTACCTGCTTGCCTTCCCAGAAACGTACGTGCAGGTCCAACTGCTTGGTTTTGTTTGTTTGATTTAGACTTTCGTCGAACATCAGCATGAAGGGGCCCTTATTAACTTTGAGATGTCTCTTAATGAAATCTGCCAATCCAAATCGCGTAATGTAAGACGTCTTGTCCTTTCCACACTTGAAGGTTTTAGCGATGTCAGAATCAGGGAACATGGTTTGAAACAGCTCACGTCTTCATTGCTTTTATATGGCTGATGTGTAAAGTCCAGAGCACCTCTGCTTTTAATGTTGGCGTAGATACAAACGCTGTCCGGAGGTCGCTTACTGTAGTTGCAGGAGTTAATGTTGTTAGTGCAGAGTGGGCTGCACTTTGGTGATGCTCCCGATGTGAATATAGAACCATATTGGGTGATGGAAGGCATTTGCTGGTGGCTTTTTACTGTGGCTTTATGTTTCTCTGACTTCCCATGCGACTCTAATTCCTTTATAACCATAGTTCCTAATTTGAGCGTTGTTTTTACACAAGGTGCAGCGGGCTTCAAATTCATTATTTTCAACAGGCTTCAACCAAGCACTAAATGTACTGTTCTCGAGCCAGACCTCGTTGAACTTGAACTTACCCATACTAGATGAAAGTAACGATAACAGAAACAATTTTAACTTTTATGATGGGAGGAGGCGCCCACACACCACACACTACCTGGGCGTGCTCCGATAAATTCTGACCAGGCTGCACAGTTTGCATGAGTGGTTATTGGTTCCATGTTGGTTTCGTTTTGTAGTTTTGTTACAGCGTGATCAATACACATTTTTCCAAAAACACATTTAAAAGAGAGACTGAAGTTTAAAACTTTATAAAAGTAACTTAATCCAATCTATTTTGAAGACCTGTCAAAATCATAATAAAGACATTTCAAGGCCTAAAATTCGGATGATTGGATTTTAGACTTTTTAATACTTTAAGGACCTGCGGAAACCCTGCGTACTGGCTAGGGATGAGAGTATGTACTGTATAGCTGTAAATGAGGATGCGATGGAGAGCTCACCTCCTCGGCCGCCTCCCTCTTGCCGTTGTAGGTGTCCAGGTGTTCCTGCAGCTCCAGCACACTAAACTTCAAAGTCTCCAGCAGTCCACATGAGACCAACTACGACACAGACAGACCCGACAACACACATTCAATAAATATAGTACCTAACATACAAGTTGGACCAAACTTTTTTCAAACAGTAGCTAGGTTTCCATCCAATTGGCTACAGATTTATGCGAATATTCTAAAATCACATAGATTTGTGAGTTATAGATCTGTCATTCTCATTGAAAGCAAGTGTGCGCTATTTCTATGCTTCCTGGTCTTAAGTAAATTAGTATTTTACTTTCGGTTTTGTACATCAGCTTCAAACAGCTGAAAATACAATATTTTGGATTATTTAAAATATATTTCAGGTGGTACATTAGATGGTGCATTAGATGGTACAATGATTCTCTACACTATAGTTGCTTGTTTTGTAACAAACTGAAATTAGGCAAACTATTGACATTTTTGCAACCAGGAAATGGCAGAGCAATTTATTGCACCTTTAATTGACCACAAAACCAACATTTTGCAATGGCCTTCTCAGCCTTCGGTTAAATGGAAAATATACAGTATATACATAAGCTCAGAAGGAACTTAAGGATCTGGAAAGCTTCTGTATGAAAGAATGGTCCAAGATCCCTTCCAATGTGTTCTCCAATCTTTTAAAACATTTAAGGAAAAGGCTCAATAGCTAGATTTCCATCCAATTTGCGACAGATTTTCATGCGAATATTAAAATATCTGCATAAAGAAAATATGCTAATTTTCCCACCAGTGGTGTTTCCACCAAACTCGCTTTAGTTTTCACGTACCAAATAAAAATCTAAAGTTCAATGTGTTTCCATCATTTTCAACTCGACCGACAGTTTTGTCACAAAAAATAGTCAAACTGTGGTTAAGCATTGATCATCAAGTCATAAGAATAAGACCCTCAATATTTATTGGAAAGGAGCATCAAGCTCATCACCTTGCAGTTTCACCACACTGTGAACTTCATCATAACTTATTTCATCTGTAGCCTAATAATTGGGGGACAACACAGCATATCATCGCGTGACAACTTTACTTCGATATGATGGTTAATATCAATATTTGCGCATTAAGGCGTTTCCACTGCCACCGCTCACATAATTAATTTTACCAACAAAAAGATCATGTCGAATGAACAAATTCTGTCGGTATTTATACAAATTTACTGAAACTTCGTTTCCATCACAGCTGTGATTTTATTTATATTTTTTTAACGGTATAACTTTGCTCGCATAAAAACTGTGGATGGAAACATGGTTAGTGTCGTTATCCTCGTAAGGTGAAGGTGCTGAAGTATTGAAAACGGGGGATCCAATAATTTTTACCTCCATCTTTGAGATGTTTTTATTTATTACTTGTTAAACAAAATCTATTTCGCTAAGCAATTGTATAACAATCAATATCAAGGGACCAAATAATCACAGACCCCACTGTAACACACAGACATGCAGTGAAAGAATAATGTTGTCACAATTTTTGACAAATCTGTCAAGACACAAACCATGAGAAAGGGTTAAACATGTTTGAATGTTTACGATATACGTAGATATATGTAGCCATGTTCCCCCCTTATATCTTAATGTAACAACATGAAAAAAAAGGCAGATTACTATCAATGACTTATCAACAGCTGTAAAAGGTTGTCCACTGCAGGAAAACCTCACTGGTACCCTAGTTTATAGAAAGACCCTTATACCGTCCATCATGTAATATGTATAACATGAAATTGCATGCATAACAAGCATGGCTAATTATATAACTACTGCCATCGCTAAAAATATCTTAACAAGCATGCTACAATAAGCTTTTGTTATTGTTCCTTTTGCAACCAGAGAGATGATGCAATATAATATTTGTATTATTACGGAAGTTGTAATCTTTGGGTTAGCAGGGCAGACTCACCGTCTCAGCGTCCAGCAGCACCGTGGGGCACTGGGAGCGCGAGGTCATGACCTCTAGGGAGCTGAGGAACTGGTTGCCCATTCGCTGCAGCCTCTCTCCCAGGAAACGCACTGACGAGTGGGTGATGGCGCCAAACCTCCTCTGCATGCTCTGCAGACAGCAAGACAATAACACAGTCAACAGAGCAACACCCATGACAAATATACTGAGTGTACAAAACATTAAGAACAGCGTAATATTAAGAACACCTCAATTCATCAGGGCATGGACTCTACAAGGTGTCGAAAGTGTTCCACATGCTGGCCAATGTTGACTCCAATGCTTTGGGTGGTGGACCATTGTTGATACACACAAAAAATTTGAGCCTGAAAAACCCATCAGCGTTGCAGTTCTTGATACAAACCAGTGTGCCTGGCACCTACTACCATAACCTGTTTAAAGGCACTTAAAATCTTGTCTTGCCCATTCACCTTCTGAATGGCACACATACACAATCCAAGTCTCAATTGTCTCAAGGCTTAAAAATCCTTCTTTAACCTGTCTCCTCCCCTTCACCAGTTACATCAATAAGGGATCATAGCTTTCACCTGGATTCACCTGGTCAGACTGTCATAGAAAGAGCAGGTGTTCTTAATGTTTTGTACTTAGTGTATATACAGTACAAAACATATACTAAATACATCCCACTCCTCCTTCTCGCTCACCTTAAATAGTCGGGAGAACACATGGAAGGTGTACACAGCAGAGGACCCATCCGTGTCCGACAACATCTGGTTGACATGGACACGCCAGGCATCCTCCTCGTCCTCATAGGCAACAGGCTGGAAAGCTGCCAGGATGGCAGAGAGGAAGGGCGAGGGGGGAGGAGAGGCCTGGATCTCTGTGAAACCATCCTGATCGCCCTCATCTTGACTGAAAACATAAACACAGGATCTGTTTCAGTACTACTGACACACAGGATTCACCTTATTCTGAATGCACAAGCACACACACTAGCTCTGACTGCAACCAAAACAACCTCACATGTTCCCTCTCTATACATCTCTCTACTCCAGTAGAGTCTCGTTTGGCGCAGTCTCGTTTGGCGCCGCCCTGAGTGGTCGCCTGTTAAGCAGCTCCCGTTGTTCGTGCATTAATTGTTGTTTTAGTTCGTTTCTTTCGTCTATTTTCGTCTTTTTTCTTAGTTTTATTTTTTATTTTGCTACAGTCGAACTATAACAGTTCAGGATTATGGATTTTATCGCAGCTGAACGTCGACAGGAGTCGTCAACTGTTATTGTTTACAACCGAGCCCAGCTCCTGGATTTAGCCCACACAGCGCTGCTGCTCCCCAGGGAAAAGTTTGATATTCCGGACGAATTGAAAAGACGACGCCGTGGATACAGGGCGGGATTGAAATGTAAGGCAAAGCGGAGGAGGTTCAAGTACAAGCCGGTTATACCGTCTATTATTATGGGCAATGTTAGGTGTCTACATAACAAGATGGATGAGTTGGCGGGACTTGTTCGTGGACAAAGGATTTATCGGGAAACGAGCCTAATGTGTTTTACTGAGACTTGGCTGAACGATAACATCCCCATACAGAACGTCACTATCGACGGTTTCCAGACCATCACAGCGGACAGGGATTGCGTCTCTTCCGGTAAGAGTAAGGGTGGTGGGCTGGCTTTATTAGTTAACAACAGATGGTGTCATCCGAACCATATTACTCTTAAGGAACAGTTTTGTAGCCCGGACATTGAACTGCTAGCCGTTAGCCTGAGACCCTACTATTTGCCGAGGGAATTCACGGCGGCCATTGCTGTTATTGTTTACATCCCGCCCTCTGCTGACGCAAACGCAGCGTGTGACGTCATCCACTCTGTTATCGCGAGGTTACAGACAGCGCATCCCAGTGCTTTCCTTGCCATTTCGGGGGATTTTAACCATGCATCTCTCTCTTCAACGCTGCCCACGTTCAAACAGTTCGTGAAGTGCCCAACCAGGAATAATAAAACTCTGGACTTGTTATATGCTAATGTGAAGGATGCATACAACTCCACTGCACTCCCTCCCCTCGGTAGATCGGATCACAACCTTGTCCACCTCACCCCACTCTACAGGCCTATGGTCCAACAGCAGCCTGCAACCACCAGGACTATTAGGAGATGGTCCCCAGAGGCGAATGAGGCCCTACAGGACTGCTTTGAAACAACAGACTGGGATGTGCTCTGTGAGGCTCATGGGGAGGACATCGATGGACTCACTGACTGCATAACAGACTATATTAATTTTTGTGTAGACAACACTGTACCCACCAGGAAGGTACGCTGTTTCCCAAACAATAAACCCTGGGTCACCAGCGACCTGAAGGCCCTGCTGAATGAGAAGAAGAGGGCCTTCAAGGAGAAGGACAAGGACAAATTGAAATGCGTCCAGAGGGAGCTGAAGTTGCGGATTGCTGAGGGGAAGAGAGTGTATAAGGAGAAGATGGAGGACAAGCTGAGGCAGAGCCAGGTGAGAGAGGTGTGGAAGGGTATGAGAAATATCACTGGCTTCAAAAAGTCAAACAGTGGGCAGACGGAGGGGACCCAGGACAGAGCCAATGAGCTGAACCAATTTTTTAACAGGTTCGATACTGGCCCTGTCCACCTCCCCTCCAGCTCCCCAGACCACACACCCTCACGGCTATCCCACCCCCACCTTGCTCACAGCACCTCTGCTGAGACAATCAGTGACCCCACCTCTGCCCCTGCCCCCCCTGGACTGATCCTCAACACCCCCCTTCCCCCCACCTCCCCACCTGGGCTGGCTTTCACCACCAACCAAGTGAAGAGAGAGCTGGAGAGACTACACCAGTGGAAAGCGGCGGGCCCTGATGGCATCAGCCCAAGGGTGCTGAGGGTCTGTGCTGACCAACTGTGTGGAATACTCCAGCGTCTTTTCAACCTTAGCCTGAGCCTAGAAAGGGTCCCTGTGCTGTGGAAAACATCCTGCCTCGTCCCAGTGCCCAAGAAGGCACACCCCACTGTCCTGAATGACTTCAGACCTGTAGCGCTAACATCCCACATCATGAAGACCCTGGAAAGGTTAGTCCTCGCTCACCTCAGACCCCTGGTGTGTTCATCAATGGACCCCCTGCAGTTTGCATACCAGCGCAAAATCGGGGTGGATGATGCAATCATCTACCTTCTGCAGAGGGCCTACTCTCACCTGGACAACGCAGGTTGCACTGTGAGGGTCATGTTTTTTGACTTCTCCAGTGCCTTCAATACCATTCAGCCCCTGCTACTGGGTGAGAAGATGAGGAGGATGAAAGTGGAAGCACCCTTAGTCTCCTGGGTCACGGACTACCTGACCGGTAGGCCACAATTTGTGCGACTACAGAGCTGTGTGTCAGAACGGGCTGTTAGCAACACAGGGGCCCCCCAGGGTACGGTCCTGTCCCCCTTCCTGTTCACCCTCTACACCTCAGACTTCAGATATAACTCTGAGACATGCCACCTACAGAAGTTCTCGGATGACTCTGCTATTGTAGGGTGCATCAGGGGTGGGCAGGAGGAGGAGTACAGGAGCACAATCAGTGACTTTGTGTTGTGGTGTGAGCAGAACCACCTTCAGCTCAACATCAGCAAAACTAAGGAGATGGTGGTGGACTTCAGGAGAACCAAGGCACAACTGACTGCAGTCCCTATAAAGGGGACGGATGTGGAAATGGTTGAGTCATACAAGTTCCTGGGTGTCCATATGGACAACAGACTGGAATGGGCTGGTAACACCGGGGCCCTGTACAAAAAGGGCCAGAGCCGACTCTACTTTCTGAGGAGGCTCAGGTCCTTCAACGTGTGCAGTAAACTACTGCATACCTTCTACCAGTCTGTGGTGGCCAGTGCCATCTTTTTTGCAGTGGTCTGCTGGGGAGCAAACATCAAAGCCGGTGATGCTTCTCGGGTAAATAAGCTGATCAGGAAGGCTAGCTCTGTCCTGGGGATGAGCCTTGACACTCTAGAGGAGGTGGCGGAGAGACGGATCCTGGCCAAACTGCTGGCCATCATGGACAACGTCACCCACCCTCTGCACACTATGGTTATGACGCAGAGGAGCACTTTCAGTCACAGACTGATCCCACCACGGTGTGCCAGAGAGCGCTACAGGAGGTCCTTCCTGCCGGCGGCTATGAGACTATATAATGCCTCACCGGGGTGCCGTGCCGTCGGCAACATAGATCTGGAACTGTTGGGATGCTAGGACCTAGTTTAACAATTATGCATCCATCCGTGAGTAACTCTGGTCCGTCAGCACTCATCCACTCAGGACCTATTTATTCATACAGGTCTGTATATACATACTCATGTACAGTTGTTATATTATATCACATGCAATATTGTAAGTAATTATTGGACGTAGGCATTCACTCAGGAATGCATATTAGTATCCTGCCAGTTGCACCTTTTCTCATTGCTTTTAGTATATCGAATGTGCAATAAGTGCAGTTGTCTGTAATTAAACCCTGCGCACTAAGGACTGTATTTTAAGGGAATTACTATTATTACCCCAAATGATATCATACACACATTTAGCTATTAAAGTATCTCTTCCTGTCATTTACCTGTACAGTTTGTGTAAACATGCAAGTATTCACTTATCTGTAAATATAACTGTATACCTAACTGTACAGCTAATTTAACTAATTTAACCATGCAAAATGTTCACTTACCTGTTAATTTACCCAGTCTGTCTATTAAGTAAACTATTATTACCCTCGCTCATATCATACGCATTTTTAGCTACTGAAGTATTTCTCTGCCATCGACCTGTATAGTATAGTTAACCATCCAACATCCACCAATGTATAGTGTACATATTCAGCCAACCACTCATACTATGCAATGTCCTTTTATAGCTTTTTTTTTGCACTCCAGATATCTTGTATTTCTATACTTTTTCATACTGCCGCTCTATGTATCATGTACCGTGTATCTGTCTTTTGTGTACTTTTTGTTGTGGCATTTTGCACCTGCCCTGTGTTTTGTTGTAGCTGCTTGACAATGAAATTTCCCCCCCGGGGGAGCAATAAAGTACCTATCTATCTATCTATCTATCTATCTATCTATCTATCTATCTATCTATCTATCTATCTATCTATCTATCTATCTATCTATCTACTCCTCCTCTCTGATCCTCTCACTGCAGATGTTTTTGCTGCAGTGTTGTTTCAGCAGAGATCTACTGCAGAGCTAGAGCACAGACAACACATGGCGCTTTACCATCTTAAAACACACAAACACACTCGCACACTGATACTCACAGGCCTGTGGGACCAAACAGCCTGATGAAGCAGACAGAGTAGAAGTATCTGATGCCTGCGCTGCCGAGCGCAGTGGAGGACAGTGTCTTCGTCCTCATCCTCACCTTAACTAGCGCCTCTCCCTCCCTCCCTCCCCCTCTCTCCCTCTCCCTGTCTGCCTGTCTGTCTGTCTCTCTGCAGCACGGTAACACTGCGTCTCTCTGCCAGCTGCGCTAGCCTGCCTAGAACACTGCACTACCGTACCGTCCCACACAGGACTGCAGAGCAGAGCTCTGAGCCCAGAATCTGGCACACATTCGCAGCAACACACAGCCTTCTGCTGATTTAAGCTTTCTGGCTAGTACGCATATCGTACACACATCATGCACACATCATGCACACATCATGCACACGCAGCAGAGCCCTTTTGTTTTCTGGGGGAGGATTGTTTGGAGCACTGCCTTTCCCTCTAACAATCAATCAAACTACCTGGGTTTTGGAGAGGGGGAAAATTTATTTAAGAATGTGTATGTAATGAATGAACAAGCAAGAAGTGTGTGCATGGTTTCGAAATCTCTGTTAGTTGAATAGAGTTGCTTTGTGGCTGTACTGTGACCAGTGTCCTCTAAGCAGAGCTGGCCCACCTTCAGAGAGATGCCCTCAGCTCCCACCCAGCCCAAATGGGAGTAAAGCCAGTGATGAGGTCACCCATTACAGCAGCTCCGACACACAGGGTCTTTAGCACATACATACAATATTTGCTGTCACAGTACCCAGATCCACCACATAACACACACACAGGTTGGGAGCACCACAGGGTCAGCCGCAGAGCAATACCCATGGAGCAGGGTAGGGGGTAAAGTGCCTTGCTCAAGGGCACATCGGCAGTAGATGGCACCTGAGATATTGATGCCAGCTCACTCCCCCCAGATTCTGCTTGTCCATATGGTTGTCCACATGCAAGTATGAACTGAAAACAGGTATGCAAGTGTGAACAGAATGTCAATCTAGAGACAGGATCAATGTATAACTGCCAATACGTAATTCATACACCTGAAGACATACAAACATATCTGACTAGAGGCCACAACCACTGCACCTTTGGCCACTGGTACAGGTCCTCAGATTTTGGACAGTAAAGTTAGTTGAGTAAAACAGTCTTACCTGGACATATCAGAGAAGTCTGCCTCCTCCTCCTCACAGCGTTCGTCCAGCTCCTTCAGCGCCAGCGTCACATCCTCCTCACACACAGAGCCACAGGGGCTGTCTGGGATGGGGGGCAGCAGCAGAGGAAGCGGCAGGGTCATAGGGGAGTCCCCATCCTCACAGAGGGACCCCGGCGGGGTGTCTATGGCCGGCGGGCGAGGGGGGACCGGGTCCAGGTCGTCGTGAGGGTCCTGGGAGTCTGTGAGTTCACACAGCTCAGGGGGATCCGGGGGCAGAGCGGGGGCACTGCTGCCAAACCCCGTGTCTGTGCTCACGCTGCTGCTCAGCTCGTCTGCTGCCGTCATACTGACCCCATCCTGAACAACACAGCCAGCAGGAGTTGTTCAGGAGCAGGTTGAAGATATAGTATAAATAGTGGTTCTCAAACCTCTCCTCGGAGACACCAGGTGTTTCAAAATTTTGTTGTAGCCATGAACTAGCTCACCGGATTCACCTATTCAAGGCCTTGATATGTAGTTGACAAGTTGAATCAGGTGTGCTAGCTCTGGAATAGATCAAATACATGGAATGGTTGGTGTTCCCCGAGGAGAGGTTTGAGAACCACTGTACTAGAACACTACTCATGCAAAATGGCACACACTTGGGACCTTGTGGTTGCCACAGCAACAGCCCTTCTGAGAATCTCCCTAAGAATATCTACTTAACCTTTATCTATGCCTGAAATAGAAACATTACTGGCTTCCTCATATATAACATTAAAGAATATAATATTATTCTTAACTATACAAGAGGGTCAGCATAATTCAAGAGATGGATATTCACTTCATGTCACAGTGCTCTAAGTTTGTCTCTAGAGAAAGGGAAATCAATAAACAGAAGGGTCAATATCAATCTATGGAACTGGCCTGCCATTAAGAGTGTGACCCTCAGGGTAATAAACCACTGACATCATGGCAAGACGACAGGCTGAGAGCTAAAAAGCCTTCAGATGGATGAGATGTGTTGCACTGACGCAGTCCAAGCCGTTTGGATGAATCAAACTACTGATTTATGGATCACAATCAATGACTAAAGTAGTTAAGAAGATGGTTAACGTTATGGGAAAAAAATATATAATTTTGCTCAATAAAAAAGGTTTTGACTAGGTTTTGTTTTATCGTAAACTAAGAAAAGTAGCTGCCAGCTGCTAAGCACAGTAAAACTGAAAACTGTCAAATGTGACAGTTGAACTTAAAGCCACGTTGTTACCCAATTGACAAACTGTTGTGCTGTGTGACAGGGCATTTATCTGCATTAAACCAGTGCGAGTCATATTACAGGAAACAAGTCAACGGTGTTCATGCAAGGCACATCCACAGAGGGAGGAGTGGGGAGTACAGGGGGGATCTACAACATCTAATTGAATGGCCTTGTATTTAAGAGTCTAACGCATTAAGGAGAGAAGAGTGTGGCAGGCTGCCTGTGCGTCACTGAGGCACGGTGGCTATATTACGGAAGACTTTAAGGAGTGGGTGGACGTCTGGGCGGTTGTGGAGAGATGAGTAATAGTATTGATGGTTTTATCATTACACTAAGACCTGGGCCTGTGATGGGGGAGATGTCCTTGGGCTGATATTGAGATGAAGGGTGTAAGCAGGGACAGGAATGAGCTCATACAGAAGCTCCATTCACATTACTGGGGAAAAGATGGCATGCTTTTTCTCACAGAACGGTCCCCATTGCACATTCCCTGTCTCAGTTTCGTTCACACAATCACCAGGTGTGGGTCCTGTGTGAGAGAATCAATTCAAAATGGCGTCTTTGGGGACAAACATGAGCAGCATACACTATCAATACAAAACCTAAAAGAGAACTATACATTGTGTGGAAGAAGTATTGAGCAAGAGTGCATCCTCACAATGGTTACACACAGGTTAGTAGTGGTAGATAATGGATAATAATGGAAGCTGTTAGTGACTGCATGTTAGTATGGTTTACCTGATTGTGTGGTTTACCCTGGTTAACTGTGCTCACTGGTTTAATCTAATGCATGTGTCTGTGTTGCTTCACAATGCTCTCTAATGGAGCGGACTTAACTACCTCATACTTACACATGGGTCTGCCACGCAGAGTTGGATGCTGGTGTTTAGTTTAGTTCAGTTGTGTTCAGGTTCCAAATTGAGAGGTGACGTTTCGGCTGGCCTAGGTGAGCATTGACAACCTCTCCGCCAATCACATTTAAGCACCACAAACCAGCCAATCAGAGGAGCAAAAGCTAGCCCACCACAGTGCCCACACACCCAGAGCAGCACGACAGGTGGAGAGAAAGATGGAGAGAGATGTGAACAGAGAGAGTGCCCTCTACTGCACACCAGGTACAGCTCTCTCCCTAGAGGCAGTCAGAGAGAGGAAGCGGACACCAACTCTCTGTGTGAAACATGAGCGAGACAGAGAGCGAGACAGAGGAGGTTTGAAGAGGAGGATAAAGAGCCAGAGCACCACAATTTTGTTCCCTCGATTGGTCACACCTCAGGCAGCTGGCTGGAGTCAGAGCGTGGCATCTCCAGTGCAGGGCTGTCCAGGCGGGGCAGCAGGGCCATGGCCTCCTCTGACAGGGCACTGCTGGACGACTCCTGGGACTGCTGCAGAGAGTCAACATGATTGGACGTGGCATCGTCCATAGCAGAGTCACAGTTCATCTGGAGTGAGAGAGAAACAAGAAAATGGTTAAACTTCTCCATTTAGAACTAGATAGTAAATACAAAATAAAATGAAACCCCCTAATTAAATATTTCCATATTATCTGGTGCTCTGCTCCAGGATATCTGCTAGTGTACTGTTTAGTTTTTTTTAGAGTAAGACGTGCTATATTCCATTATTACAATAACAATCTTTGTTATTCGAAAAGCCATATATTCTCATATTATTCTGTCTGAAAATGACATGCTGCAGGCTCATAGTAGCTTTTTATAAAAGTTCATACAGATCTGTCTCTGAAGTTAAACATGTTAGTCTTTGGGCCACTAGAGGCAGTCTCACTCGCACAGCGCACTATCAAGTGCAAAGGAAGAAGAGGAGGAGAGCATAGACTGAAGAGCAGCTCTAGAATAACAGCTTGGAAAGATTGGCTGACTAGCCATTCAGAGCAAAGCAAACAGGAGTTAGAAAAAGGCAGCCAGAGGTTTGGGTTATTGGTCACAAAGGAACATGCTGTTAATTTGATACCAGTTGTAACTTGACTAAATAAGTTTCATTGACATGGCATGCTATGGACTACTTTGAGTTTCATTTTTATGTAGATAATCTCCCAGTTATTGTGTATGTGAATGAGCTATGTCTGTCTGTGACCTAAACATATCAGAAAGCTGAACTGGACTGATTTTCAGAAGTATAGTTTGGGTCTGTACTTACCTAAAAAAACTAACTTATGGGGGAAGGGGGTACTGGTTTGTGGGTAAGGAGTAAAATGAGGGTAGCAGGTGAAGGGGGGGACAGGGAGTGAAATAGAGACCGTTACCAGCAGAAGCAAGCATCTAGCACCTGCCCATACCAGGCACAGTAGTAGCTCTGCAGTAGCGCTGCTCAGTGCGTGGACACACACACACAATGCCAGCGGGCTGTGTAAGGAGCATGGGGGCGGGCGGGCGGGCGGGGGACAGGGCCATCCTTGTGATGGGTGAGACTTACTAGGCCAGAGCGGGTGAGAATCTGGCTAGCGCTCAGTACCTCCTCCTCAGATGACTCATCCGTGTCCTCCTGGTTGGTGAGGTTGAGGCTGGGTGTGCTCCCAGTGTACTGGCACTCCTGCAGGGACGGCGTGTCCCCGTCTCCCTCCCCCTTGTCCATGCTGTCCAGGGAGCGCCGACGCACGCCCCAGTTGAAGTTGTCCATGCTCTCCCCCTGCAGGATACCCAAGGAAACAGCAGTCAGATACCAGTAGAACTAACTGAAGTTTGAGATAGCTTAGAAAATGTGGATGAATCACAACAGCACAAGTACAAGACCAAACACAAGACAACAAAAATGTATACCACTAACACATCACATCTAAAGAGCTGTGTATGCAGTAATGGGAAGTGGAGGAGATGACACCTATTCTTTCAGGCTGTTTGACCTAATCAGTGTGGAGATTACATTGATCATGAACCAAAAAAGGTATTTGTGGCATGCTTCATTGGCTGTCTGTTTCTGACAGACAAAACAGGTGCTTCTACAGGATGACAACAATCACATGACTGACAGAGGGACACCAGGGCACTTAGGAGGGCAGCTTTAAAACGCTGTTGCCGGCCCAAACGTACCTGTAACTCCTTGTGGCGGGAAAAGAGGAAAGGTAACAAGTGGGTTAGAGAGAGTAGGTAGTAGGGACAGTTATAGGACAACATGGAAGAGAAGTCATACCAAGACCTGTACAAACACAGATGTTAAGACACACTCAGACGTACTTGTCTTAAGAGCACAAGCACATAATCACACACACACACACACTGAATGAAACCATTTATGGTCACCAATCAACAACATGATCTGAAAGGATGGTGCAATAGAGGAGAGACTATTGTATATTATCCTATATGAGACATTAAAAAGTAAGATTGTGAGTGTGTGCGCACAGATGGCTCCTCCTACTGTACAGTAAATCACCCCTCACCTCAGCATCCTCCAGCTCCACATCCAGGAAATCAAAGTCCTTGAAGACTCCAAACTGCTGCTCACTTCCTGCATCTTCACCCTGCACATCATCCTCCCTCACCACCTCCTCCACCGTGGGGATCAGACTGGTCTGCTGGTCACCTGAGTCCAGGTCCTCGTTGGATGAGAATACCACCTAAACATAGTCAGAGAAAGATAGAACAGTTATGGCAAACGGGTTCAATAACCACATGGAGGGATGGCTGGGATATATTCTGTTGAAGTTGATCACTAATCACTAGTCATGCTCGCTCACAGTTTGACATGCCAGGTGTCTTACAGAAGGATTCTTGGGAATGCCAGACTCGGGACCACACAGAGAGAGAACGTTCATGAGCTTCTCTCTAGTTCTCCTCTGAAATAAGATGACAAGTCAACATTAACAAACATATAAAACATTTCACATTAAACCTCATTGTAACATATCCAGTGGCTGTAAGTACCTGAGAGAGTTGAGGCCTCTTCCAGCTGACAGGCACCAGGCCATTGGAGTTGGATCCAGAGGAGGTGGAGGACGTGCTCCGGGTCACAGCGATGACCTGCGGCTTCCCATTCCGCCCTGCAGCTGTGCGCTGGTCCCCGTACTTATGCCCTATGATGGGCGTCTGGGGGTCAAAGGTTACACCAGTTAAAGTGAAAGAAATGGAAGGAGTGAAAAACAGAAAAAAACAATCGGAGAAGGACGAAAAACACAAAATGTAGTCTACCACGTTTGTTTAATAAAAAAGAGAGACCGCAAAACTTTCATACGAAGACATGTTACAACATGAAACAAAGCACTACAGTTTATAAACACATTGAGCAGGCAAGACTTCACCTCTGAGATGTCGAAATGGAAGTCCAGCGTCTTGCCAGGTAACTCTTTAGAGGAGTTGTTGAAGATGCGAGTGAAGGCTATCTCTGGGGATCCAGAGGACTCTGCGCTGTAGGAGCGCTGCACCTCGTCTGGCACCACCAGGCTGGCTGACCTAGACACCACCAGCTTCAGGATGTTCTGGGCCTCTTTCCAGTACGGGCTCTGGGGAACACACAGGATCAAACACAGAGGTGGTGTTGGTTAAATTGTCAATAAAAGAGGATTTCATGGATTTAGAATGGGATAAAAGTACACCTCCGTTCTAGGGAAGGTTAAGAAAAGTATTGTCTTTCACCTTAAACTATCTGATTCTAAGCTTATCCACAGAACAAAAATGTCAAGTCAGTGCCCCCATTATACTATATTGAATCCTACTCAGACCAGGATGCCATCCCCTACAAGCAACCTTGAAAGAACTGACTGAATAATCTTTATTCAAACACACACACACACACACTAAAGAAATAATCCACTTGTACAAAAGCACCCACTGCTGTAGAGGTTCGTAAGTGGAGAATTTTCCTGAGGCTGGGTGGGGGAGGGTAGGAGTGGTAGTCAGGCCAGCTGCAGCTCTGACTGAAGAGCCCAGGGGTCAGAGCTCATAAAAGGCTCCTCCATAAAGAACTGTGGCTGGCTGGCTATGTCTAAATGGCCTGAGATCCATGACCTGCTTTAATATACTATTCTTCAAGTGCATCACTCTGTAAAGGGAGTCATTCTGGCTTTCTCCCTCACACATTCACACCAAAGGCTGTATCTGCTAAAATGAACAAGCCACGTGACACATATACAGTACATTCTGTGTCAGACAGCTTTAATTCTGTATCGGCCAATTCACATTAATTTTTCTCTCTCTCAATCCTCTCAGAGATGAGGCTTTAAGAGCATTGAGCTGAATTCTAAAGAGAGAAACCAGGTCTCACCTGGACATATTTGCTGATGATCTTCATGATCTCCAGGTTGAACTGTTTGACTGGCGCAGCCGACAGGTCAATGTGACTCAGCAGGCTGTAAATGATCTGTAGCAGGGACTGCTGCATGCTAGGTAGGCCCTTCTCCAGCAACTGAGGATGAGAGGGGAAGGGTTAGGAATAGGTTCTCACAACCGCCTTCATGGGTTGGATGTTGGACATCTGCTTATCAGTAATTAACTCTGTTGACCTGTCATAATAACAAAACAAGCTACTGTAAATGTAAATTAACCAAAGGCTGTGGACTGACTATGCAAATAAGTTGTCAGCTTTGATTCTCGTAATTACTTCTATGAAGGCTGATGTTGCGGGTGCTTACCTCGGCCAGGTATGTGACCAGATTGAACGTGATCTCAGCGAAGGCGTCGTGTAGGTAGCGACACACCACGTTGATCCAGTTGGTGCAGTCTCTGGAGTAGCTGTGTGTGCTGTAGAGGCTCATCATGTGGGCCAGGTTAGACAGCGTGGCTGACTTCTCCTCAGCACACACCTTGGCTATCTTATCAGCCGTCTCTTTGCAGAACGGAGTGGGGCTGTCAAAGTGCTGGATGAGGTGAGGCAGCAGGCACAGGATGTTCAGAGGAAAACCTACAAGGAGACGGCAACAATCGACATCAGTATCAAGTGAATCTTAATCTCCTGAGCCAACACAGGAAGAGAAACCGGTCTAGACCCATCAGCAAGCCCCAGCAAGTCCTAGGGGCTAGATAAAAATCAATAAGATCAATACCTGCTCTCTTACCTGCCACCTGGGAGGGGTCAACCAGTGTGTGGCGGGAGACGCTGATGAGCTTGCTGAGCAGGTGGATGGTGAGCTCCTGGGTGGAGGCTGACGTAAAGCCCTTGAGGAAGAGCTGCAGCAGACCAGGGAAGCTGTACCATTTCAGCTTGGCCTGCACCGTTTCCAGCCTCTCCCTGCTGTCTGCCTTCTCCAGGGGCAGCTGGCCCAGTAGCTTGTTTAGCAACCGCAGGGCCAGCAGGTACTCAAACTCATAGTCCGACTCCAGGAGGGAGGCTGCTATCCAGAACACTGTGGCCATCAGGTTGGTGGGGTCCACAGGAGGGATGGCCTCCCCCCCAGGACCCCCTCCTCCACCCTCCCGCAACGACGACAAGCTCTGCGTTCGGGCTAGGTTGCCATGGCTGCCACCCAGCCGGTCAGCGATATCAAGGGTGTTGCTGCGGCGACGGTCACCCTTGCGTTCGCCCATGAGGCTGGCGCGGAGGGAGTTGCTGCGGGCGTGGCCGTGGGGGGAGTGGCCGTGGTGGAACAGAC
This sequence comes from Thymallus thymallus, assembly GCA_023634145.1. Classification (NCBI taxonomy): domain Eukaryota; kingdom Metazoa; phylum Chordata; class Actinopteri; order Salmoniformes; family Salmonidae; genus Thymallus; species Thymallus thymallus. The sequence continues at coordinate 16,256,153 of CM042393.1, forward strand.
CCCCACTACTCAGGTTCAACTGGCCCGTGCTCTTCCTACTGGCTGCAAACTTGGCCCCCAGCAGGTGCTCCTGGGCAGAGGCCCTGCAGGATCAGAAATGTCACTGGGTTTTAGACAGTGTCAAAGATGTGTGTGTTGAGAAAGTGTGAATGCACGTGTTTACTGAGAGAGTGCGTTGAAAAAGGGTGTGGATGTATCAGATATTGAATTGGTCAGTGCTTACTTTGCCAAAGCAGTGAGGAGGTCATAATTCTTGACGGTGTCAGCGAGAGTGTCGATCCCTGATTCCAGAGTCAGCAGCAGCTCGATAACAAAACCCTAAGGAGACAAAGGAGCAGAGGTCAACCACCCAGACAGACAGACCTCTGATACTGCATCCCCTGCTTCCTAATGGAGCTGCTGATCCACACTGATCCCAGGTCAGAGTGGCTGATCCCTCTGGAGCGTAGTGCCTGTTCCAACAGCGACACTATCTGATCTGAGATCAGAAGTTTGTGATAACAATAATAGAGCAGAGAGCCCAAAGGCCATATTTAAAGGTGGTTGTCTTGATACAGGTAGGGGTGTAGCTCACCTGTGCCTCCTCTCCAGGGTCGCCCACTGTCTCTACAAGACGTGAAAGAACATCAGAGAGCGTGGCAGCTGTGAGGGGTTGTTTGAGAGCCCTGAAGATCTGGAAGGAGCGCCCTGCATAGTGGCGAGATGAGCAGGACAGAGCAGTCTGCAGCGCTACCTCACTCAGCAACTGCTCCAGCTGGAAACCTGATTAACAAACACACATAGATATATTTAATATCAAAACACAGAGATGTTAGAGACATAGAGGGACGTTTCATGCTAATCAACAATGGTTGATATAAATATATTTTTGTGGCATGCTAACAAATTGTTGACAGGAGAGTCAGTTGTTGTAAAGTACAGGAGAAGGGGAACAGGCATTAAAACACACACACACTGACCTGACTGGGACTCTTTGAAGACTGTCACTACATGTCTGAGGAACACACTCAGCTGGTCAGCACTCTTTATGTTGGGGTTCTTGGGCGACACGTCCTCATGGTTCCACAGGGGCCCCCGCTTCCTGCAGGACAGAAGGACAAGACAGAATCAGGACAGGAAACTAGGGAAGTCAGAACTATCATCACACAACACATCCAACTCCGATATTCTCATCCCCAAAAAAGGTAAAAACGAATTGTATTAGCACACACAAACACATGCAATTGAGAAATACCCCATCCTTTCAGACATGGCTGCAAGCGTGAGACCAGATACATGGATTGGATGAAAAGGTTAGTCATGAGGGACAAATAACTGATATATACAGCTATGACAGATAAACACATCCACATACAGTATAAACAGAATACATTCATTCCCAAGTAAATGCAGTCTCAGGTACTCACCTGGAGGTGACAAACTCGATGAGGGCCTTGACCTTCTTATCCTGCTCCGCGATGACGTCCACCTCGTTAATTAGGGTGGGGGTGAGGTGAGGCAGGGGGGTTCCTCCTGCACCCAGGCTGATGCTAGACGAAGTGGAGCTGGAGCTCAGGCCTGAGTCAGTCATAGGAGACGGCTGATAGTCTGGCACAACTTCACACATTCCTGCATGAGTAAAACACACACAAGCACATGAGAACAGCGATTCGTGGCTGACTAATCGCTATAAACACACATCTATGAGATTTCACATACTGATCTGTGAAGACTGGAGAGAAAATGAGGATATGGTCTCTGCTGCCCCCTCCTGATCTTATTGGACAATACAGAACTAGGCAAAGGGATAATTGTGTTTTTTAGTTAAGCTACTCAGATCTTTGCAGAGCGCTTCTGACCTGTGAGGTTGAACTCGTGGGGCGGTGGCTTCACTGTCAGCACCTTGGGGTCGTTGTACTCTCGGTTGCGCAGTAGCACAGAGGCCAGGGATTGGACACTGCTGTTGGTTCCCTGGACGACCAGCAGGTGAAGCAGTAGGCGTTTGCAGTGCTCGTAGACCTCAGGGTGCTGGTGGTCAAACCCTGGGGGGAGAAATAAGGGACTGGTGAGAAAAATCTATTCCATAAACATGAACACTGGCAAATGTAGTAATACATCACTCAAGTTGTAATCAGCCAGCTGTATTAAGGTGAGTGGCGAGTTACCTATGAAGATGGAGTGCAGCAGGAGGTGAAGGTAGGCGCTCCACTCCACTTTGACCCCATGGTCCACTATGAGGTCAGTCAGTAGGATGACAGCTATGTTACACCTGAGAAACACACCAGAGTCAGCTGGGTCAGGGAAGAGGTCATACAGACAGGTCAAGTGGAGGGGGTAGAGGTTACCTGTGGATGGGTACTCCAGGGGCGTTGGTCTCTGGCAGGAAGTCCACCAGAGGGGACCAGCAGCCCCCTGTGGGAGGGAAGGGGAGGGGCTCGGGACGGTTGTGGTCCATCACCTTCAGACGCCAGTTAGCATACAGCGGCATGGAGTCACCTGGACAAAAAACAGGGAATTATCACACCTGTGGCAACATGGATGTGTGTATATATAAAGCATAAAGTAGAGTAGAATGGCTGGGTGGAGGGTCTCTTACTCTTCTCTTCCTCATAGGATCCTCCAGAACTGCTGCTGTAGCGAGACTCCAGGCGGTGGTGCTGACGGTTCAGGTTGCTGTTCAGACCACTGTAGATGTCCAGATGGGTGTAACTGCAGACAACAGAGAGACAGCTGTAGTCTCACAGGTTGTCGGTCGGTCTCTCATGTAGTGTGTGATCTCATACCTGTCGTCCATGTTTGGGTCTTTGTTCTTGCTACCGTCATGGTGACCGTCGGCTGCTGGCACCATGGTGTTACTGCTGGAGGTGGTTCCTGTGGACAGAGACCGGGAAAGGCATCTAGGAACTATGGCAACAAGGTTTAGGAGGAACATGACAGAATGTTATGACATTATGACAGTCATAGATACAGTCCAACAGTTCATGAGGAAGTAGATGGCGGAATAAGTACCATAGAAACATCAAGCATCTGTGTTTTATATCACAGGACAGTAGGGCTATAAAATAGAGGGGTACATGCATAGAAGACAGTGGACAGTGTGATATACAACTTTGGAAAGAATTGAGATCACTAGAAAATTATCAGTTTCTCTGGTTTTACTATTTATAGGTATGTGTTTGGGTAAAATTAAAATGTTTGTTTTATTATATAAACTACTGACAATATTCCTCCCAAATTAGTGGCGAGACGAATAGTGGCGAATTCCAAATAAAAATAATGTCATTCAGAGCATTTATTTGCAGAAAATGACAACTGGTGAAAATAACAAAAAAGATTCAGTGTTGTCAGACCTCGACTAATGCAAAGAAAATAAGTTCATATTCATTTTTAAAACACAATACTAATGTTTTAACTAAGGAAGAGTTCAGAAATCAATATTTGGTGGAATAACCCTGATTTTCAATCACAGCTTTCATGCATCTTGGCATGCTCTCCACCAGTCTTTCACATTGATGTTGGGTGACTTTATGCAACTCCTGGCGCAAAAATTCAAGCAGCTCAGCTTTGTTTGATGGCTTGTGACCATCCATCTTCCTCTTGATCACATTCCAGAGGTTTTCAATGGGGTTCAGGTCTAGAGATTGGGCTGGCCATGACAGGGTCTTGATCTGGTGGTCCTCCATCCACACCTTGATTGACCTGGCTGTGTGGCATGGAGCATTGTCCTGCTGGAAAAAACAATCCTCAGAGTTGGGGAACATTGTAAGAGCAGAAGGAAGCAAGTTTTCTTCCAGGACAACCTTCTACGTGGCTTGATTCATGCGTCTTTCACAAATACAAATCTGCCCGATTGCAGCCTTGCTGAAGCATCCCCAGATCCTCCACCAAATTTCACAGTGGGTTCGAGACACTGTGGCTTGTAGGCCTCTCCAGGTCTCCATCTAACCATTAGACGACCAGGTATTGTGCAAAGCTGAAACTTTGACTAATCAGAGAAGATGACCTAACTCCAGCCCTCTACGGTCTTTTGTAAACCTCACTGACTTTTCTTTGCTTCTCATTGATGAAGGGCTATTTTCTAGCTTTGCACGACTTCAGCCCTGCCCCTAGGAGTCGTTTCGAACCGTCCTCGCCGTGCACTTCGCCCCAGCTGCCGTTTGCCATTCTTTTTGTAGGTCATCCTACAGTTGTTGAGTGACATTTGTCGAGTCGTTTTCGCCCTCTGCCGGTCTGTAGCTTTGTTGTCCCCAATGTCTGCTGCTTGACCTTGTTCTTATGAACCGCCGTCTTGAATTTTTAAGGATGGACGCAACCTGACGCTCACTGTATCCCTCTGCCAGTAAAGCCAGAATTTAACCCTTCATTTCCTCACTCAAAACTTTCCTTTCCTCTTTTGGCATGGTCAACAGTTATTTTTTTAATCCAATTACTAGCACTGTTTTTGCCATCCAGCTGGTCCTACTGCAAGAGGATAGTGATGACCACAGCAGTGGTTTTTATAAGATTTGGTTCAGGTGATCACCTAATCAGTACCTCATTCAGTACAATGAGGTGTGCCTGTGTTGGAATTCAACAGACACTGGAATGGAAGCCATACATGTAGAGATGCTGATTTAAGAAATTTGCAGTGGTTTCTTAATTTTTTCAAGAGCTGTATACCTGCTGAGGTGACGGAGGGGATCTTGTAGCTGGAGGTGATGCGGTAGTAGGGAGGGTTGTCCATGTGAGTGACAGCAGAGCTCACTGGGTCTGTCAGGTCCAGCTCACACATCAGCTCCTCCAGTAGCTGCATAGTCTTATCCCTGCCTAGGTACACCACCACACGCTTCACCTGAGGACACACACACACACACACACACACACACCTGTTTTAACACACATTTGAGATGACCGAATAATGGTTGGATATGGGAGGTGAGTGAGGGAGAGAGGATAGGGTGCGTAAACTGGACTTACATAGGGCAGGAGGCTGGGCTCACCATTGACCCCTGACATGCTGATAAGGAAGTGCAGGATGATCTTCAGGTTCTTTGGCCAGCTGTCTGCCAGGGTGGTCCACACATTCTCTATCTCTGACCACGCAAACTCATCCCCGTACTGCATACACAAGAGCACTACATTTCAAACACTACCATTTATGAGCAGCAGAGTGAATTTCATGTGTGTGTGGTGTTAGGTTGCGGTCGTACCTTGGCAGTCATGAACATGAGGTTGTTGAGCACCATGGTGGTGGCGTGCGGGGAGCCCCAGCCCTCCCCTCGGAGCCAACGGCGGCTGTTGACCATCATCATATCACGCTCGTGGGCGTCCTCCTCATCCTCACAGACGGGGGTCTCCTCCTGTCGCCGTGGCGATGGCTTGAAGTCCACCAGCTCCACGTTGTTCATCCAGGGCAGGAGGTAGTGCAGCATCACCTGGCGACCACCTGGGTGCGCTGTCTGGATGCGCTGGCTCACCTCTGGGGTAGAAAACAGGACAGTCACCACATCAATAAGAGTCAAATTAGTACCAAATCAAATTGTCACATACAACCGAATACAACAAGTGTAGACCTTACTTACAAACCCTTAACCAACATTGCAGTTTTAAGAAAAAAGGTGTTAAGAAAGTATTTACTAAATAAACTGAAGTAAACAATAAATAAAAAAAGGAAAACAATTATAAAATTGAAAATAACAACAATAACAGTAACAAGGCTATATACAGGGGGTACCGGTACAGAGTTAATGTCCGTTGGCACAGGTTAGTCGAGGTAATACAAATAGTCCGGGTAGCCATTTGGTTAGCTGTTCCAAAGCTATGACTGCAGGCCTGAATTTCAAATGACAGGCTATTCCCCTTCTAGAGCACTACTTCGACCAGGATGGAATTTAAGATTTATCTAATGAGACAGATGACTATGTGACCGTGTGTGATGTGTGTGTAACAGTGTAGACCTGAGAAGATGGGCAGGGTGAGTTCTGGGTATGTCCTGGCCAGCTCCTCAGACAGCTGGTAGTAGGAGACAGAGTAGAGTTGTGGCAGCGGGGAGGGAGGGGTCAGGATCCCATCTGTTCTCTGGATCTCTAGTTTATGAGCGTAACGGAAGAGCTTGGGCTCCAAGATCTGGGGAACAGAAGCCCACAGAGAAAAATCACATTTAGTACATACTGGACTAAAGCCAGCTGACAGAGCAGTATATAAACATGGTGTCCAGGAATGTGTCAAACAAACCTGAAGCAGCTGCATGGCCACCTCATAGATATCTCTGGATGAATCAGCCGCCTTGAACAGGATCAGATTGAGCAGCACCACGGTGTCAAACTGGTAATCCCTGTAAAGCATATGATATCAATCATATTAGAAGATTATGGATTACAGCATTTCAGTTAATACACAGAGAAACACAAACATGCACTACGATCAGAGAAATAAAATCGGAGACGTGCCTGTTGTGAAAGACGTTGGCGATGGCCCTGAAGCAGCCGGCAGCCACGCGGCGTGAGCCAGTGTAGCAGCGGTCCACAGCCCAGAACATCAGGTTACTCTGGTCTGGGTTCAGCTCCAACAGAAGCATCACCGCCTCACAGCCCAACTGGTGTACCTGCAGGGGGAGACGGACACACCATCAGGGACCATCCACAGTGAGCCGTTTCCTTTCCTTTATCCGCATCACTACTGTTTTGCGATCAAATCAGTGCAGATGAAGGACAGTAGGTGGTTATCAAGGAATAGTTTAAGCCCAGCAGTGAGGCTGCAGTGTAGTAGGGCTCTTCTCTTACCTTCCTGTCCTGAGAGTCCAGGATGTTGTCCAGCCACTTGTAGAGATAACCATCAGAGGAGAGGCCAACATTATCAGCCACTGGACCACAGCACAACACTGCAGACATGGCCTACAAGGTAAACACACCCACAGTAGACAAACATTTACCACATCGTGACAAAATAAGTGTGTATAGTGTGTGTGAACAGCTGGCTGTACCTTGAGAGCACAGTACTGGTGTCGGTTGATCTGCATGTTGCGGTCGCTGTAGCGGTCCAGTGGGGTGAACATGATGCTGAAGGGCCCGGCCCAGTGGCTGAACAACATGAACAGACTGTGTCTTAGAGACTGTTGGGGGAAGATGGTCCTCCTCTGGTGAACTGGTGGGAATACACACAGAGATGTCAAACAAAAACTGATAAAACAAACATTTACATAATTTTACACTTGGTAGTATGTGTGTGTGGTACCTGGGACGTTCTGAATGATGTTAGCCACCAGAGCACTGAAGTGGCAACGGATGTCCTTAAGTGTGTCTGAGTCTTTGTCGTTCTCAGCCTCCAGTAGCTGTCTCGTCAGATCCACATACTCCAACAGTATGGAGTTCAGAGAGTGACACTCCCCGTCCAGACCACCACTCGCCCTGCACACACACACAGGGGTCAACGACAGGGGTCAGCACATTCAAAGATGGAAGGTCCATGATTCTTTACTAGGATGCTATATTTTATAACCATATGTAGTTATAGCTCTACTAGAGCATCTGGCCTGCTTTCCACTTACGTCTGACTGATGACACCAGCATCAGCCAGCAGCTCAAAGATCCGGACCAGCTGGACCCTCAGGATGTCACGACGCCTGCGTCGCTTCATGTTCTGCAACAAGAGGAGAAGAATCAGTACTGAGCAGAGCCAGTGTTGTATGTAGTACAGTATTTTGATGTTAGATACATGAATGAGATGCGAGGGGTGAGTGAGCTGCACCCACCTCAGGTCTCCTCTCCAGAGCCTCCTTAATGATGGGGTTCAGTTCCTCTATCAACTCTCTGGAAGACAATAGACGTTAAGGTAAACTACTGGGCAAACACTCACACATGCCGACACACACTTACTGACCCATTACATACTGCACCTACTAACCAAACAACCCCAAACTAGGACAAATATTCAAACTCAACCACAGGCAATAAAAACATGACTATCAGCCACACGCACACAGGGCAGCTCCCTCACCTGAAGGCCACAGGGTTGGTCCTGCCAAGCCCCAGGACGAGAGACTCTGTGATGTCCATGCTCTCAGAGCGCATCATCGGGACAACATGTTTGAACAGGGATGAGGGGGACGGAGTGCCAATAATCTGGATACACACAAAGGTTACAAATCGATATGACTCAAATCTTTTTAATCTCTAAATAAAGGAAATCAATACAGTAACAAAACATGTCATTTTCTCAACTTGGCATAGGAATCATAATTGACAGCACCCACGTAAACCTGCAAAATGTATACATTTTTTAGGGGATAGTTGGTCACTGCAGGGTCATGCCCTCTGACCTTTGAGTCGTAGCTGTAGCCGCTGTCCGGCGTTGACGCCAGCGTCTCAGGCGGGGAGCAGCGGACGGAGCCAGAGGTGGAGGAGGAGGAAGAGGAGTTGGGGGAGGTGGTGGCGGAGCTACAACAGAGGATCAGGTAGTTCCTCCACAGCCCCACGTACGAGTCACTACTGCTACTCAGGCTGTTCAGCTTCTTAGCATTTATAGGGCTACTGCAGGGGCACAGGTAAAACATTTATAACAGGCAGGTGGTATTACAATATTACTGAAATAATATCCAACAGCCACGTACATACACACATTATAAAAGACTGGCACCAACTCTCGTCCTCACAGGGCTCATTTACAGCAGAGAATTCTATTAGAATGATGTTATCCACAATCCCACGCCGAGTCTCCAGTGATGTTCACCGTACGGTCACCAAAGACAAAACAGTGACATCATCCAGCAACCACATCCATTCTGCCTTTAACAACCTGAAATGTAACGTACACACACAAACGAGACCCACATTAACAGAGTAAGACCTAGAGACATACTTGATGTCCACTTGTGGAGAGAGCAGCTGTAGCCGCGTGTAGGCGAACATCCAGGCGTAGTTGAGTGCGGTGGGGCAGTGCTTGGGCAGGTGCTCCTGACGCAGGTAGCTGGACAGGCTGATGACCCAGGGGTCCTGGCCCTGCGTCACATGGGCAAACACCCAGATATGCGACGGGCTGACCACGTCAAACTGGTGGCTGATGGGAGACGAGCTCCATTCTGCCAGCGTCTGCAGGTCGATACCACCGGGGCAGTATAGCAGGTTGGTCTGCAGGGGAGAGGGGAGGATGAGGGTCAGAGGGTGTGTGTGTGTGCGTGTGCTGTATTACACAACAGCTTTGCCATTCTTACTTGGTCAGCTCCTGTGAGATGGATGAAGCTCTCCAGCACAGAAGCACTTAGTCTGTCCATCACATCTATGGCCAACTCCTCATCTCCCTGAGAGAGACACAGACAGAAACCATGAATGTGAGTCTCTTGCACCTTACTTGAGATCCCCGTCAGTAAGTTGGTAGTTACCTTGGCGATGCCCAGAACGGTGTGCAGGGCTCGGACCTCTTTGAGGACATTAACAGCCAGCCTCCGGGTGGCGGGGCGGCAGCTGCACAGCACCACCAGTGCCAAGCCCTCCACCACGTGCAGCACCCCCCAAAGAGGAGAGCGCTCCAGGGGCAGAGACGGCCCGCTGCCAGGGCCCTGCTGGAGCACACACACACAAACAGACATGGTTACTTTCTCAAAATACACAATGACCCTACTACTACTACAGTACAGAGCAAGGAGTTAGAGACCCTTTCCTTATACAGAGTTAAAAACACACAACACACAACGTAACCGGACAAAAAGAGATGCCATAGCTATCCACTCTCCACCCACCTTGTTGCTGGTCTGGACGGCCTGTCTCCACTGGCTGATGAGCTGCAGCAGCATCTTGATGGCGTTGTCCAGCAGCGTGGGGTGGATGTCAGTGACCTCACGCACAATGAAGTAGACAAAGCCAGAGAGCACGTCCTCCCTCCACTCTGGGAAGTCCACCATCAGGGCCTGCAGGGTGGTGAAGGCCAGGCCACGCAGCTCCTCATCCATGTGGATGGTCAGCCTGAGGAAGAGAGGACACAGGGGTCAATCGGAGTCATAAACAGAGCTTTCTAAAGACACAGCTTTTGCAGTCCTTCCTAGTGATGCTGAAAATAAAAGCCCCATTGCTTTGTTCATCAATTACTCCAAGACAGAGGTGGTATATGTGAAGGAGTGGGGTCCTTGGGGTGGCAGGTAGCCTAGTGGTTAGGGTGTTGGGCCAGTAAGGTTGCTGGATCGAATCCCCAAGCTGACAAGGTAAATAATCTGTTGTTCGCCCCTGAAAAAGGCAGTTAACCCACTGTTCCCCGGTAGGCCGTCACTGCAAATAAGAATTTGTTCTTAACTGACTTTCACAGTTAAATAAAGGTTCAATTAAAAATGTAATTACTTGGCCAGCAACTCGATGAGGTCCTGTCTGCTCATGCCATCTGGGACTAGTCTGGGGATGGCCGCCACACACGTACGGAACAGATCAATCTTTGGCTTCCTCTCCCCCCTGCAACAAAACACAGTTTACAAACGCATAAAGGACACACACACACGCTATGGGTAACAAATGTTTTAAGACAGAGGCACTTACGTGATCATATCCTCAGGCTCCTTATTGGACATCTGGACGTTGGTCATGCTCATGGAGCGCCCTACCTCCTTGTCCAGGTGACGCAGGATGTTGTCCAGGGCCTTCCTCACTGCTGGGTAGTACAGTGACATGCCTACAAACACACAGTCATTACTCTCACAATACAAACTTGACCCTAAAATGACCCACTCCCATTAGCGTATTTATTTATTTGATAAATGTATTTGACAGTGAGAGCGCACAATAATGTAAAATTCAAATGCAAAATTGCCGGAGTTAGCAACAAAGCCAGTCATATCTGAGTCATATGGCCCGTTGCAACGGGGACGGAGCTCAGAGGTGTTGACCTACCGATGACCTTGGCCTCCTCGTCAGTGAGGGTGGTGGCGAGGAAGATCTTCTTGACCCGCAGGGTGTTTCCTGAGGGCATGATGGCCCCTGTGGTGGGCATGGGCGGCTCCCCGTCCTTCTGCTGCAGACTGTCAGCTATCACCAGGAAGGCCCTCAATCCAATATTCATCCTCTGAGAGAGCGAGAGACAGAGGGAGAGAGGAGAGACCGGGATAGAGGCAGGAAGGGACCATCAAGAGAATGACGAGTGCAATCCCAGTGAGCATATGATTGGATGATTGCTGTTGTCTCTCGGCTATCTCTTACCTCTGGATTGATGGTGAATGTCTTGTGAGATTTTCCCACACACAGGAGGTCATAAATGATCTCCTTCATAGCGAAGTCCAGCCTTTCCTGTGAAATGAGCCACAACAGACCAATAATCACTAATCACAGAAGATACAAGCCACTACCTGCTGTTTAGCTGAATTATACAGGAATCATTACTCCAGCATGGCATACCTGAGCTATAAACTGGATGATCTTCACAAAGATGTTGAGGGGCGTGTCCCTGGGCACCACGCTACGGGAGCCTTTGGGGAAAAGTGCTGAAACAATGCTAAGGAGCCGGCTGGAGGAAACAGGAGAAGATTAAAGGGTTAAACTGGGATGTTCACCGAGGAGACTGTAGACTAGTTCTGAGTGTAGATGGGATTCTAGTTCTGGTTCTGCCAATGGAGTGATGTGGGCACTTGCTTTGTTCTATATGGTTATTTTGGTGCTGGTTTGGAAGACTTTCATTTGACAGTGTCAGTTCATACAGAGATGGTGCGGAGTGGGCCCACAGCCTGTTCTGTCCGGGCTGATACTGACCTCTGTGTGACGGTGTTGCTCTCACACTTGATTCTGATGATGTAGACCCACAGCAGTCTGTAGAGTGACTCCAGCGCCACACGGGACATTTTGGGATCTTTGTTCTAAAGGGTCAGAGAGAGAACACTTTCTTCACCCACCTGTCAGGATGTGGAGATGACTTCTCACTGTGATAGACTGAAGTCTGATGTGGAGCATACCACACAAGCAGGGATCTAACACACAAACCATTCACTTTGACCTACTGTACTGAATGAGGCAATTTATACGGCTTAACTGCCAGTTTCATTTATAGAGATGTTTGAGTTGCCCCAGTGATGGGTAAATGACTCACAGCTGTGATTTGATAATGAGTCTGCTACAGGCCTGACAGATATGTCACACACTAATTACATTTATGATTTATGAATAATCTAAAATAAACTACTAATGTATGAGATTGTTGAAATGATTTAAGCTTGTCAAAAACAAATCTGTTCCAGAGTGACCCTGCCTAGACATAGATTGTCACGCACGCTATGCTAGCTGTAGATTGTCACGCACGCTATGCTAGCTGTAGATTGTCACGCACGCTATGCTAGCTGTAGATTGTCACGCACGCTATGCTAGCTGTAGATTGTCACGCACGCTATACTAGCTGTAGTTTGTGACGCATGTTATGATAGGTTTAGTTTGTAACGCTAGGTTTAGTTTGTGACGCATGCAATGCTAGGTTTAGTTTGTGACGCATGTTATGCTAGGTGTAGTTTGTGACGCACGCTATGCTAGGTGTAGTTTGTGACGCACGCTATGCTAGCTGTAGTTTGTGACGCACGCTATGCTAGCTGTAGTTTGTGACGCACGCTATGCTAGCTGTAGATTGTGACGCACGCTATGCTAGCTGTAGATTATGACGCACGCTATGCTATCTGTAGATTATGACGCACGCTATGCTAGCTGTAGATTATGACGCACGCTATGCTAGCTGTAGATTATGACGCACGCTATGCTAGCTGTAGATTATGACGCACACTATGCTAGCTGTAGATTATGACGCACGATATGCTAGCTGTAGATTATGACGCACGCTATGCTATCTGTAGATTATGACGCACGCTATGCTATCTGTAGATTATGACGCACGCTATGCTAGCTGTAGATTATGACGCACACTATGCTAGCTGTAGATTATGACGCACGCTATGCTAGCTGTAGATTATGACGCACACTATGCTAGCTGTAGATTATGACGCACGATATGCTAGCTGTAGATTATGACGCACGCTATGCTATCTGTAGATTGTCACGCACGCTAAACTAGCTGTAATTTGTCACGCACGCTATACTAGCTGTAGTTTGTGATGCATGTTATGCTAGGTTTAGTTTGTAACGCATGTTATGCTAGGTTTAGTTTGTAACGCTAGGTTTAGTTTGTGACGCATGCTATGCTAGGTTTAGTTTGTGACGCATGTTATGCTAGGTGTAGTTTGTGACGCATGCTATGCTAGGTGTAGTTTGTGACGCATGCTATGCTAGGTGTAGTTTGTGACAAATGCTATGCTAGGTGTAGTTTGTGACAAATGCTATGCTAGGTGTAGTTTGTGACGCATGCAATGCTAGGTGTAGTTTGTGACGCATGCAATGCTAGGTGTAGTTTGTGACGCATGCAATGCTAGGTGTAGTTTTTGACACATGCTATGCTAGGTGTAGTTTGTGACGCATGTTATGCTAGGTGTAGTTTGTGACGCATGTTATGCTAGGTGTAGTTTGTGACGCATGCTATGCTAGGTGTAGTTTGTGATGTTCCAAACCCGGGGACTGTTTGTACAGCTGAGCATTCCCAGAAATCTGTGACTAAAGGTGCAATTACACAGTGCTGCCCATCAAATCCATGCACACAACATTCACGCCAATATCAACACAGCTGACAGTCATACAAAGGATTCTTTCAAGGGTACTGCAATGACCTTTCCACCCATAAGAAGGCCATGGCGCTGAGAGGGTGCAGCACACAGCAGCATGTCAACACCACTGGTAAGAGAATTGGGTGTAACGCTGGATTATTAGAGCATACAAAATGCTGCAGTACTCTATAGGTCTCCAAAAAGAAAATACAAAATCCATTTGGTACGAGTCCTCAGATCTACCAACAACCGCTTCCAGGTAACTGGCTTCATACCACTGAAGGAGTACGGTAGGTGTCAGAGAGAGAGTGTGTGTGCGCTCGCGCGTGCGCCGTGTGATGCAGTCCACTATTGACATCACCAGCACAATGCTCTAACCACTACTACACACAAAACAGCAAAGCCATAAACCACTGATAAAGACAAAGCAGCAAAGCCCAAGCCAACATTGCATCTCAAAGAAATGTGTGTCCAACCACTACTTTCTCTTTAATATTCTCTCAATAAGTTCCACTTTAAGAGGACTATCAGCCTCCAGAGCCTCGTTGCCCCTGGCTAAGTAGCTGCATCCTCTCTATCCTCCAGGACGAGGTTGGATTACCTCTTGGATAGGTGTCATGCCACCATACAGACACCAGACAAACTCACCTGCAGTGTTTCAATCTGCTTTCGGATGCTGTTGTTAGACGGCATCTGGAGCAAGTGAAAATGTGAGACAAAACGACAGGAGACACGGAGTGTGAGGATGTGGGGAGGTAGACATGCAGGTTAGAAAGAGAACAGAGACAAAACATAATAGAAAACACAAAAATGTTAAGGGTGACAAAAAAAAAACACAAAAAAAAAACTCCTAACGGACTTCGATCCACTTGAATCAGTCTCATATTAGACACAGAATTAAGATGCAAAGTATGAAATGCAAAAGCAGTAACATTGATACATGTCAAAACACAAATATCCATCTACAAATGTTGTATAATGACTAATATAGCCCAAATGAAATTGTTAACATTTCGACATGTACCTTGATATTGTAATATTTCATACTTTGTGAAAGTGAAAAGAGATGAAAGATGTGCAATAGATGGCAAGTGAAATTGACGGGGAAGGGAGAAAACACGCACACAAGCAGGCCAGGGGTGAAGTTAGTAAGAAGTAAGTGGATAGATAGTGCGAGGAGAGGGACAGTGAAAGGAGACCAGGTAGGGAAAAAAGCTGTATGTTATTAGTATAACACCCACTATCCACTAGGCTCAGAAATCTGAGCAGGTCCTCCTATCCCATCATTAGTCTGATACACTGTACAAAAGGTATCATTGTAACCCCATTGAGTTTTGATCTTCTTGGATTTGAATCAGCATTTTAACTGATCATCTGAGAACAAGGACAGGGTTAAAATGGCCCTTTGGACAATAGGAGCTAAATCACGCATTCCAAAACAAAATCGCCACTTAGGGGGTCAATTAGAAACTATGGAATCAAAGGGAATCTAATCTCTCACAGGAAATCAAAAGCAACTGAATCACCACCTGACTGATCATAGAGTCAGTTCAACAACAGAGTCAGATAATCACCACCACAAGAGCAAAGGGAATTATAGCACGTCCACCATGGAATCAGAGGGAATCAATCTCCACATGGGAATCAATTCAGAGTTGAGGAACGAGGAGACAGTCACACAACACAGAGCATCTGGGCTGGATGGTACAGGAGAGGAACATGATTGACTGGCTTGATTGGTTTGCAGGGGGTTGTCGGACAGGGGAGGAGGAAGATATGATCGTTAAGGCACACCTTTAAACCAAAAACACCTAATGGAGCCAGTTGTGGTATGCAGGGGATATCTAACATCTCACTTTGACAATTAACAACGTACCTGGGCTAAAGAACATTATGCTAGAGCAATAAGGTTTCAGTCATAGTAACAGTAATACATTATAGAACTTGGTATGCAATAAACATCTTACTTGAATATTATAGTACCAAAGGAGGTTCATAGCACTTACTAATGCCTAAGGGATCGTAGATAATTTATTTTCATAATACAGTCTTTAGAAAATTATACTCAATTACATGTCCCATTAAACTTTAGGGAATCCACGGTCTTTAAAGATAAAACAAAGTGTCCTATTAAATGTGAAATTGGCATAGAAGTCTGCATTTTCCTTCATAAGCCAGTATACTAGGTGTTAGGTAACTGGTTGAGGTGATTGTGCTGTGTACCTTCAGGTGCGAGAGGCAGTTTGTGAGGAAGATGTGCCAGTTATTGAGGAAGAACTGCTTCTGACTGACACACAGTAGGCACGTCACCAGAGGATACAGAGCCTGAAAGAGAGAGAACACACGTCAATGACAGAAGAGGGGGAAAGGGAACGAGAGCGAAGTGGGAAAGAGGGAGCTGGTGTGAGAAGAGAGATTAAGAGTTAATAAGTTGACATCATAAGAAAAAAAAAAAAAAAAAGAGGGAAACGAGACATAGCAGAGAGAAGTAGGAGGGAAGATCCAGATGATAGCGTGAGAAAATAGATGACGTTACCAAAGAGTGCTTCTTTCTGGAGCTAAAGTCAAAGGTTGTCTGGTAGAGCATCTCCACAAAGTTCTTGAGGCACGGCACGTTGACTTCATTCTTCACCGCCTGCAAGGATGGAAGGAGCGAGGAAGGCGTCATCACTGAGCTCATTCAATATGTGCGACCAAAATGGTACCCTATTCCCTAAATAGTGCACTACTTTTCACCAGGGCCCATATATAGGGAATCAGGTGCCACTTCAGACTCATCCCTTGACATTAGCCAATCTAATGTGCTTTTTATGATAACTAACACAGAGGAATATCTTATATAGAAAGGCTCTATACTACTTTTAACTTGTCTAGCTATAACCAATGTGGGGTTTTTCCATGTTTTGTGTTGTTGTCTGTGTGGTACTCACAGCAGCAACGGGGATGAGGATCTCAACAAACAGGCCAGCCAACGCATGCTTTATATCTTTATCCTTCACATCCAGGAAATACTGGGCACACTCCTGAGGAACACACAGAGGCATACCAACATTAATGAGGACAAACCGAGTGACACATACATAAACAGGAACCAAATAGACAAATGGAAAAATGCTAGACTCTGTATAATAACAGATTCTCACATATGGGCAGAAACCAACAGACATGAAAGGGAATGTGGTGGCACCAATAAACTACAGCAGATTACCCAACATGTTCCATTAGCACACTGGGAAATCAGGGCTTGTTAAGAGGGGAGCATATTGAGCGAGCTTTTTACTGCCGTATTGAGCTTAACGAAAAGGCCTTGCTCCGTTCAGTGCGCTTGGCACAGTGATCTGATCGTTACTCATCTGGCTTTATGAGGCTCTGCTACAGAGAGCTGCTGAGCTCAAACAAAACGGCTGCAGTAAAACATCCATCCTGGGTGTAGTTCAGCAGAGAGCCATTAGATCTCCATACGCAGCCACTCAGACACTATCAGATATACAGTACTGTACAATCTGGGCATCTAATAGACTACATACACACCTGTTGCTTGGACACGTCAGGGTTGAATTCACTAAAACTAAAGTTTTGAAACAGGGAGGGACTACCTGAACTTGTCCAATAATAAATGCTTTGTTTTGATAAGAATTTTCTTGTTTTGGTACGGTTTGCCAATGTGTGCTCTAATGAATACAACCCAGGATAACTGACCTGCATGAACTGGAAGGAGGCCTCAAAGTCCTCCACGGGATACATCTTGACCCTGAAAAACTTCATGCCCATGATGAGGCTGATGATGCTTTGGACCACATAGGGACTCTGCTCCTTCTGCCTTAGCTCCTTCAGCTCTGTGATGAACTTCTTACGCACTGCCTGGAACCTGGAGACACACACAAACACAGATTTTGACTACGTCTCCATAAGGAGTAGCCTCGTTCTTTAAGAGTAAGATGAGTAGTTATTTGGACTGTGTTAAGATGACTTGAACTTGGAATAATCTAAGCAGAAAATGCTTACTTTGACTGTGTGAGCACTCCGATTACCTCAGCATACAGGTCTGCGATGATGTGCACATTGCCAGTGTTGGGGCCAGAGTAACTGTTAAATCAGAACAGGTCTGTTATCCACCCACACACAGAGAAATAACTCTCATGATATGTTAACACAGGGGTATGAAGACACTGATCGTGAAACATCAACAGACCTGCTGAGGAGCAGCTGAATAAACAAAACCATTAAAGGAAATCATCCCAAACAATGTGAAATAAAAAGTTATGGCCGATCAAACACCTATCAATCTAAAACCTCAAGCATGTAGCTGCATACTGTAGGGTTGAAGCAGCTGAGTGAAGGTTTACTCAAGTTGTCTAATTGTGCTTTCTTTAAGTGACATTAATATGTTTACAGACCATACAATCACACATTGGTCATAAACTGTCTATCCAAACACCCATAAAGTAATGAGACTCATCTGCAGAGCCAAAACTAACCCCTCTGGAATATTCTGTGTGCAAGACTAAAGTATAGTATGTGTATTAAATGGCATGTGTGCTTTTGTGTTGGTTTACACTCACCCCTCTTTGTGTTTAAAGTGCTTGAATGCCAGGTTCAGAACTTCATGTACTAAAACATCTGGCACAGGATGAAGAGGAATCTGTGACACAAACATGAAAATATCACATCAGTCATATTAGGCACATCGATATTTCCTTCATGCTGTCTCTCTCCCTTTACTACCATTCATTATCCTCCCTGTTGGAACCAAGGACAACCAAGCACTGTGCTCAAGGTTTGTTCTAAGAGAGTGTGGTTTGGATCTGGATAGTGTCGTGTCGGTCTAGACTCTAGATGCTGTAGGTTTAGGATGACAGCTCGGTATGCCTTGGTATGATGACATTGCAGTGACAATGCATGCTGCCTACCACACTGAGGGAGAGGACTCATCTAACAGACCAGACCGACAGACAGACAGACAGACGGGTAGAAGTAACTGTAAACAGGACTCACCTGTTTTAAAACTTCTACTGAAACTAAACAGAATATGAAATCTATGGCTAAGTCCCTCCGCTCCAATAGGTAGTCTTTATCCCGATGCTGTACATCCCTAGAGAGAGAGTTAGAGAGTTATGGCAGATTGTTGATTGTTCAGGAGTGGCAAGTGAGGGGAGGCCAGGAGAGAGGGAGGATTAGATTAGGAGTACCACCTTACCCTTTGGACTTGGTGCTGGAGCGAGGTCTGTACTCATAGGACTCATCCTCGGTGCCACTCTGCCGCCGGTACCAGTCAAACAGTGTGCGCAGCAGGGAGGGCAAACAGTGTTCCGCTATGGAGCTCATAGAGCTTATTAACTGTGAAAAGAAAACACACATTACAATAGCAAGTTATTAGAGCTTATCAGAGGCAAAACATCCGCAGAGCAGCCTGAGAATGTACATAAAGGTCAAAGGCATGAACACAAACACTCACCAGAACAACCATCTTAATCACCAATATTACACACATCATTACACACAGATACATGCCGAGGTGCTATATTTTATGTAAAAGGCTCCACTGTAAGGAGAGATGAGGAGAAAAGAGGACACAGAGAAAGAGATACAGGGAATGGGAAGAATATCTAGAACGAAAGAAGGGGGGGGCGACCGAATCACTGGATGACATACAATCGAGAACAGGATGTATTGAATGGGATTGTAAGTACGGTGTTCGATGACAGGGGGTCCTATCCTATTGAGCGGCTTGCGCTACAGCCCCCATAGCATAGGGCTCTGCAGTGCTATACAGTAAGTACGTGGGCCGACCAACAAACAGGCTCTGTTCTAAATACCTAATGAGTACTTTGATCATCATAATTGCAACCTCATACTGTGAATCTATTACCAACACCTTTGTAGACTACAAATGGTAGGGGTATATTGCCATATTGCTAGCAATAAATGTTTCTTCAAAAACATGCACCAGAGCAAACAAAAAGTCAAATCTAAGTTCTATGCATGTCAACCCCCGAGTGGCGCAGCGGTTTAAGGCACTGCATCTCAGTGCTAGAGGCGTCACTACAGACCCTGGTTCGATCCCAGGCTGTCTCACAACCGGCCGTGATTGGGAGTCCCATAGGGCAGCGCACAATTGGCCCAGCTTTGTCCGGGTTAGGGAAGGGTTTGGCCTGGGTAGGCAGTCATTGTAAATAAGACATTTTAACTGACTTGCCTAGTTAAATAAAAAAGTGTACAGTATATTGTTTACAGTCAATAAATCTGCAGTGGGGTACAGTAAGTAGCCTTCTACACAATTAATGGTGTGTGTGTGTGTGTGTGTGTATGTTGTGAAGGGCAGTGCTCTGAGGGTGCTGGATGATGAATGCTGGGAGGGCGAGTTATGCAACTGCTCTCTGTGCCCTCCTGGCGCCAGGCGGACACTCCAGCACCGAACACTGATTTACTGCTAAGGATGACACAGCGATTCTGATCCCTCTCTCATGCTCTCTGTATGCTTGTTCTACCTCACTCCGTCACAATAGAGGCAGCTGGATCTATAGCACCGTATCCTCATTGGCTTTGTGTTGTGCTGAACAAAGCACTCTGCAGCAGCTCCATTGTTCAGAGTTCTGCAGGCACTAGTCAGAGATAAGGGACGGATGGATGGGGCATTGAGTGGGGATTGATTGGGTGGAGCTGGGGAATTCAACTACTGTATGGATGAGAGGTTGGGGGTACAATTATGGGCTGGAGGTGAGGGAGAGAGTACATTACACACACTAGAACTCACCTGATCAAATTGTGCATCTTCCCCTCTCTGGAGGGATCGGGACAAGAGTTTCTCCTAAGGGAAAAAAAGACAAAACAGGGCTGTCAGTCAAGTAAGTTCAATAGACAAATATAGATTCCTACCATTATAGGACCCCTATGTCACTCATATCAGCAGACCAGTGGATGTGGGGCCAGGTGAAACAGGAGAGGAGATAGTGGGCCTATATCAGAGGAGGACCATCCTCCTCAGTGAAATTTGTGTGTGTAGCTGGAGGACAGCTAGCTTCTGTCCTCCTCTGGCTACATTGACTTCAATACAAAACCTAGGAGGCTCGTAGGCCTCACCCCCTTCAATAGACATACATGGTAGTTATGACCACTTCCGGAGGACATCCTCCAACCAATCAAAGTTTTGCAGTATGAACTGACCATGTCCATCTAAACATAGAATTAGGATCAGAGAATTAACCTAGTGTGTTGTATTGGGATTGTGCCACAGAGCATTATGGGGGTTCTATGTGTTGAGAAGCTTGGTGGCATTGTTGGATAGAAGAGTGATAGTTGAGCATTTTTGGGATATTATTCAAATTCGTTTTTTTAAATTACAGGAGACTAAGGACGTATATTCTAAATTGTTATCTTGGTTTTAGAACTTTGTGTGTCCAGTTAGTGCAATTTGCCTTGCGAACTTCAATACAGTCTTTAGTACAGGGTTTAATTACAGATAAATGCACGTATTGCACATTCAAACTGCGCAACACAACGAAAAAATAAGAAGAAACAGGGATGTTATCCAGCGGCTTATAAACAACACTGCGTTTTTAGGCATACAAGAATTTTCTTTTAGAGGACACGACGAGAGGGAATGTTCTGCCAACAACGGCAACTACAAGGAGCTTGCAGAGGTAATTGCACGTTACGATGCTTTACTTGCTCAACATATCGAACCTGTCGGTCTTCTCTTGGATGTCGAAAACAATTCTGAAGGATTTGATAGCTTCCATCGCATAATCCATTAAAAGTTAGATTAAAAAAGAGAGGTTGATGCAGCGCATTTTTGTGTGTGCACTCAAGTAGGATTTCTACTTTCCTCCAGTATTTATTTAGCAAAAATGATAACACATAATTACTCCAGACAGACACAAGAAAAAACATGACAAAATGTTGCAGCAGCCTAGTCAACAGCTAAAAATATGCTGTATGGGATGAAAACGAGACAATTTTTCAGTCTTATCAACTGTAGGCTACTAATAAGAGCAGCTGCATACAGCCTATGCGCCTTGTGTATCTGGTTGGGGTACTTAAAAACAAAACAATTATTTAACCTTTAACTAGGCAAGTCAGTTAAATACAAATTCTTATTTACAATGACGGCCTACACTGGCCAAATTCTGATGACACTGGGCCAATTGTGCACTGCCCTATTGGACATACTAATTGGTATTTATAGTCCATTTCTGTGTCAGGATAAGATGTGAATATGATCAAATTTAGTTTATATTCAATATTGTGCTGGCTAGGCTGCCTAT
Organism: Thymallus thymallus; assembly: GCA_023634145.1. Classification (NCBI taxonomy): domain Eukaryota; kingdom Metazoa; phylum Chordata; class Actinopteri; order Salmoniformes; family Salmonidae; genus Thymallus; species Thymallus thymallus. The sequence continues at coordinate 16,277,978 of CM042393.1, forward strand.
ATATTTAATACAAAATTATGAACTGGAATTAATCAATCAACATAATAGTGATGCCAGATGTGTTTTATAAGGCCTACAGTTGCATAGGCCTGCATGATGCAAACATGCATAAAGCAAGCTCAGCCCAGTAAGTTCTAGTGCCTATCAGTTGTCTATGTGTCTGAGTAGAGGAAATCCCCCTCCTAATCTAGTCTAAATATGATTTATATGAACAAATATAATTTAGGAATTAGGAAAAAAAACTGGTCCCATCATAGCCCATATAAAACCTTTTTACAACTGATTAATCACTGTAATTTCTTATAGGGTCCAGAGTTTTCCTAGTTGTTATGTTAACCTAAGGAAAAACTCCAGGCCCCAAGGGGTAAAAATTGCCCCACCGCTCTGGGACCTGTGTTGTCACCAGTCTGCTTGCAGTTGTCAGGTATGTGGATGATCAGGGCTTTATTTCAGGTACTTTTTCAGGTTTCTTGGGCTACTTTGATGTGTCAAGTGGACGAGATGCGCAGTCTGTGTTTAACTTAATTCATTTTGAGATGTCGGAGTTTAATTTAGGGAAACTCGTTGTCCAAACCTTCGATGGCGCAGCTGTAATGGAATGTTTCTGCTATTTGTATTTACAGCCACGTCCCCTCCTGTTCCCTGATTAAGAAGTGATGACTACTCCACTCCACTACCATTGTCAACTTTATCATGGCATGAACTGAAGCCACATCTCATGTGCCCGCTCATCCACTGGCACATTGAATGTTTCTCCTGCAAGCACTGAGTACCCCTATCAATTTTCTCTAATTACTGTATGTAGAGTCAATCACAAACACAAATCAATGATTTTACTCCTTGCTTGGACTAACTCATTCTGAGATCTTTCGTCTAACTGTGTTGTGTTATTTTTTGTCTTCACAGTCAATCCTGTCCTGCACTGGTCAAGCCTATGAACACCTCAACTCATGCCTTATTCAATCACTTCTGTGATCCCTTTCCAACACTAAGTAACCCTCTCATTCCCCATAATATTGTACTACAAATATCTTTATTAAATGCTTTAGGTTAAAATAATTAGTCTGACGATTTTTGAAACACACTTTGTCGTCTCTCTCCATACCGTGGGTCTCCCAGCCTCCACTGGCCTATATAGAGCATAACAGTGAAGGAGATCTGCTATCAGCCTGGGGCCATTTACCAGCCTAGCAGCCCCTGAGTAAACAGTCAGTCTGTAGTCTGTCTTCCAGCTGACCACTGGACAAACACACCAACCAGGGAGAGGAAATGAAGGGGTGAAAGAGGCAGGGGAGCAGCAGAAGAGGGGAGCACTCAGGGAGATGAATAGAGAGATGGAGAGCTGAATGGCGAGAGAGAGCGAGAGCAGTCCAGAGGGGAGGGGAGGAGGGGTGGTGTTTAATGACATGTCCCTCTCTCCTCCAGACTGATGTAACACTTTTACTCCCCCCTCCAAACACACACCTCCCAGCAGCCCCTAGCTAGGGCAAGGGATTGTACCTCCCACAGAGTCTTGATATCCGAGTAAAAAAAAGCTCAGTATTCCAGGAAAATAACATGACCCCTATTCTGGGAAATCACACTGGAATGCATGTGCCTCCTTTTTCACACACTAGACGTTCACACCCACACATGCCTGTACACACTTCCACACACACAGCAAAATTCACACACAAAACCCTCTACATTTAAGGTGAAGTCTGTGTTTACAGAATGAACACAGGCAGTCACTAGAAACATTTGACCTTTAACCACATTGGCGTTTAAGCCAAGTAATGCTCTGTAGCAACCAGGACCTAAGAACTCAGGACAGGGTTAGTGAGCTAATAGCCTTCTTTCAGTTGTTTTTAATTCCAAATCAACAGCTAGGCTAGCCCCCACAACTAGGCACTGAAAGGTAATAGCATATGGTAATATTAGTCAGAATATTGCTTACACCTAAACAATTATTTTAGTCAAGTGCCTAGGATTCAGGGCTAGGGGTTGATTTGAAATTTGGTTCTACTTGCGTCCCCCGGATCACAGCAACTCACCAGTGGTTCAGCCATCACCACCTCAATCTTCTTCTCGGCCAGCACAGCAAACTCAGCAAACAGGCTCTTGATGACAAATTCCCCGGGCTTGAGCTCGGGGTCGATGATGATGCTCGACATGGCGGAGGCGTTGCGCTTCTCCCACGTCAGGGGGGCCACAGAGGGGGCGCGGCGTCTACTCAGGCTGTTGACCGGGGCTGAGGCTACAGGGAGGGAGAGGACAAGGTCAGATTAGGGCTGTCCTCGACAAAACAAAAAAATCTTGGTTGACCGAGAGTAATCTGTTCTTTCGACCAATCGATTGGTCAAAAATGTTAAGTATATTTTTCCATATATAGACACCATATGTTTTGAATAAAATCAACTATATGTAGGCTATTGAGTTTGTCTGATGATTTAAGCACTGCGATTAAAAATGAAGACACAAATTACTAAAGAGGGAGCCAGAGATCAATATAGCCTAACCAGAAGAAAAAAACTTGTTCCCAACAGTCCTCCTGCTGGCCTTCACTGATTCTGCTGTTATGTTCCTGAAGTTGCCGGTAATAGGCTACATCAGTGGTCGGCAACCTTTTCCATCTGGAGTGCCGAGTTACCGTACCATTTCTAGTGCCAGTTATGAGTTTCATATGTACATTTTCGTGGAACAGTTTAATTTAATATATAATAAAGTCTTCATATTTCTAAATCAATGTCAGGTGGTTAATCAATTCTAAATGAAAATTATAGAAAAGTTTTGTATATTGCAACTGACAACATGTTAAAATAGTCTACATTAAGCCAACAAATAAAAACATTGCAGCCTGCAGGTAGAAAATATCCTTGACATTGTGTCAACTATTGTATTAATTTGGTCCAGCCTGAAGCTCCTCCTAGCAAACTTGCCACATTGTATAAAATATTCTGGGTATTCTAGAGTTTCCCCTCACCAGTGAGCTCCAGACAGACAGACACAGCTGTAGGCTATTTTGTGCAAGGGATAAGAAGTAATCAGGTAGGCCTATTTTATGACGTTTCCACCGGATCAGCGCATGCCATTTTCTTCCCCTTTCATGCTGAGTGGTAATTTAAAAGGGGGAGCGCTGGAAATGTTTTACAAATAGGCTACGTTGAGGAACTATTGTCATTCTCAATGGATGTAAAAACAGACTTTGTTGACTTGCTTTTTGAGGCAAAGAAAAAAGTACTTTGACAAGGTCCACAGTGAAGGTGAGTTAAGACAATCAGAAATAGTATCAGATCCACACTTTTTGGCCTACATTTGCATTGTAGATTAGAAATGATTAACGCTAAATGTACTACTGGTGAGCCATCCCTCTGGCCTCCGCAATGGATTAGTCCACTCAAAGGTGTCTCATGTGCCATCATTTAAAAATATATATATTTGCCACTGCTCGACAAAAAAAAAAAAAACTGGGGTCAGCCCTAGGTCAGATACACTTTTGCTATTCGAACGGTTAAAACTGAGACCATCACAGCCCTAGTCAGAGAGCAAGCAGGCCAGACAGTGATTCTGAACACCCTCACATGACAGGAGGGCAGGGGTCAGCTATAATCCAAGCAGATTGTGAATCAACCTCAGAGGAGCTATGCTAGTATGCCAGTTGGTGTTCTGTGAAAATAATAATTTACACATATGCCTAGCCTATAGCCTAGTCGTAGCTTGATTTCACTAGAAAAATTAGCAATCGCCAAACTATCTGCAAGCTATGAGGACAGGAGGACATCTTGAAAATTCTGAGTTGGGTAAAGTGATGTAGCATAGGCCTCACTGGACTACACCCCTCAAACCCACTGAACTGACGAACTATGAGCAACAATATAATCTCAGATTCACAAACCCAGTGCACACACACAGTTATGTAAAGATTAATATTAAGACCAGGTGATCACACCACAGCAGAAAGAGAGAAGTGCAATACAGTTAAAACAAAAACTTGGCTAGATTCAGAAAGGTGAATCTGTGCACAGAAGCTCTCAATATTTACACAAGCTTCCTGTAACACATTCCTAGAGGGGTCAGTATAGGAACACAACTGAAGAGAGAGGAGTGTGTGCATGTGGGAGCTTGTGGGAGGTTTGGTACATGCATGTTTAAATACTGAATATAGCCATCGTGGTGTGTGTTTATGTGTGTCCGTTCGTTAAGACTTCATTTGAGCTTTGTGCTGTTGGTTTCCCTAGAAACGGGTGAAAACAAACATTATCCAAACAGAATCCTCTCCTGTGTCCATCAATAAAACATGGAGCTACACTGAACATTCGCTGATATACTTGTGCCAGCACAGACAACCTTTAACACACAAACTGGTAGATACACACTGCCCAGGATGAGGGGAAAGAAAGCTTCCCATTCTGAAGTTTATAAACACACCAACGGGCCTGTTTGCTGCTGGACTAGGACAGTCTGCTCTGCCAGGAAAGAGGGGACTCCGGGACGGACAGCCACTCCTCAGCTGACACCCGACCTTCCTCCTCCCAGGAAACATATCACTGAACACTGATGTGTTCCCAAAACTTCAAAACAATAGTAAGGAGTAAAACAGCACTCAAACATTTTTCAGAAGAGGAGGAAAGATGTTCACACCCAGCAACTCACCCATTTAAACCCTACTGAACAAACAGAGAGACACTGCCATACACACAGCTTAGCCTGAAGTCATAGATGGTTGCCTAATTGTCCCCAACAAAAGTGTTTGCTTTTCAGAGTTGGGTCGTATTTGCCTACACAGTAGTGTTGGGGAGCATTATAGCCCTTTCTTTTATTATTATTTTTTAAATCAGCAGCCACACACTGTTACAGTACCAGCAACTGTTACAGTACCAGCCACAAAGATCTAGAGGTGACACCCTTATTAGCAGACTAAACATAATTGGAACTTTCTAATGGTTCAGCAAGCGCAGCGGCACCGCAGCCTGGCAGCCAACACAGACACGCTGCTTTATGTAAAAGGCCTCCGAGTCGGGAACAGCACAGTGTTGGAGTGAATGGGGGTACCATTTTGGGGAGCATCGGTTGAGCGTAGTTAAAATGTTGTTCTGCAGCACAGAGAGCCTTTCAAACATTCCCTCTTTGTTTACCATGTTCCACCAACACCCCCTTTTTTCTCCTGACAATGTCACATAGCCAACTCCCTACAGCCAATGACTGGTCTGTGCCCCCAGCCTCCCTCACTCTTCCTCCTCTCTCCCCTTCCCTCAAATTCTCTCCCTCCCCTTCTCGCGCTCTCTCGCCTTGGGCCAGCTGGGCTGCTGACTCCCTGGCTCACAGAAATTAAAAACCCAACATTGTTTGTACATTTCCACTCAACAGGGTGAACAAAAAAATTCAAGGCATCCTTTCCCCGGCCAAGTCTCTCCCTCTCTCAATAAGGAGTAATTTGTGACGTGTAACATCTCTCCCTTCTAGGGATGGGCATGGTTATTAAAATATCAGAACGGACGTTAGCATTCGAATACCTGCAAGAGTATTCATTCGAGGGAACATAGGCCTATTTTAACAATGAAAGGCTTCGTCTCAATTAAATACAAGTATCCAGCAACATTTTAAATTTAATAAAACAAAAAAGTTTTCAATGTAGTTATGACGTGTGCCCCATAAAAACCACATACACTGTAGCCTACACATGTTTCATGCATGTAGTTTGTTGTTGCCAGTACAGTCAGAGGCTCCGTGTGTAGCAAGGTAAAGTGAGAGATCTCTAATCAGAGCGAAATGGAATTAAAATAACGGAATTAAGTTAGCAAAATGAGAAGAAGGCTACAACAAGCAACCTACAGGTAGGCTGTTTAATCTGAACGGAGTTGTTGTAGACAAGGATGGGGAGCGCAGAAAAATAGCCTCAACTAGCCAAGCTAACATCTGGCTATCTTTGCTAGCTTCTTTACATCGATTTGATGCAGTAAGACAGGCACTGCCAGGTGAGATGATAGATAACCTATGGCATTTACAAGTTTGTCTTACTAGTCAGTGGCTACTTTTTTCTCTCTCTCCCTCTTCACACACACCACCAGCCCTGTTCCAGAGCGCACTGTATCTCCTATGTCACGAAGGCTTAAGTTAAAAACAAATATTATTTGAATAATGAAATTATTTCAAATGCCCATCCATACTATCTTCCTTCCAACTAACCCCATTGCAAACAGTCCAGAGCTGCTTCCACTTGCTGCCTGGCCAGTACTACTGTACTGAATCCCTCAACACCCCATTCAAATCTGAATGCAAACATGACCTTGTAATGGCAAGTAAACAACTATGCCCTGCCCAGAGAAGAGGACATTCTAAAGAGGAACAGACTCCGTTGTATGTATCCGCAAGACTAATAAAAAAGTGATGCACCTGCACAGCCACTAACCGCTCACCTATTACCAAGATCATTCTCTTCCTTCTTGCAACACAGAAAAGTCATGCTTTCAATCATTTGTCAAATGATCACTTGCTGAATCATGCCACAGAAATATGTTCTGTCCCAATATCTGATAAATTAATGGGCTAAAGATTCTGTGGGTTCGTACTGAAAGCCTAGCCCTCCAGGGAGAGCCTAGTAGCTACTGTTCTCTGAGTGGAGATGAACCTGGCCACATGTACTCCATGCTTATCATGCCTTGCGTGCCAGAAGTCCAGAAATCCCACTGTAACAGAGAGAAGAGCCCATGCTTGCAATTAAAACAGAGCACCCAGCGGGATTACACAACTATTAGAGCCTGAGACTCCACCTCATCACTGTAAAAATAGAGCCCTCCCTAAGGCCCTCTCTCACTTCCGCTCTCAGGACAACCAGGAACAATGGAATGTCTATGTGTTTGACTGCATGAGAGAAAGCTAAATGTTTACACTTACAGTACACTGCACTTTTCTAACAATGTGTCTGAACATGTCTAGATTCCAATCCGTGCCTACTGCCCTCTTTCAGTTCCAAGTAATATAATCCACAAATCAGATACAACACTGCAGTAAATCTGTCTAATTACTATTATCACACACGCAATTTAATAGAACTAAAAAGCATTCACAGAGTTTAAAAGGGACATGAAAAAAATCCTAGTGTAACAAGCGTACTGATGGCAGGGTTATCTGTACTGGGGCTGGATTATAAACCTGCCAGTGCCTAGCAGAATGATCACAGAGCCATCTTGTTATGAGTGTTTTGGCTGAACACTTGTGACTGCAGGAGCTGAGCTGAGGACAGAGTACACAGGGGGCTGGAACATTCTGGAACATCAAATATAGGGAAAAATAGAATGAAAGAAAAGGGGAGAGAGCGCTAGAGATAACCGTTTTGCAGGGTGGCATAGTGACAGTTGCTGAAACTAGGCTTTACTCCTCATTGTTCTTAGTGAGAGGTCCAATGAAGAGTTGGCAGCCAACAGAGGGGAGGGGGGGCATTCATTAGAGAAAGAGAGGCAAAGGAAAAAAACTGTTTACCCAACAGTCAGCTTGCTTTTCTACTGAGCATTTTACAAGGAGTCAGCAGCTAGCTACTGTATCAGATTGAATTACCGACCGTTCGAGGTGCAGACTGCCCTGTTTAGTCTGGTTTAGAATTAGGATGCAAGTAGCAGTGTGGCAATCAAAAATAAAGCACCACTAACTTTACTTGCTCCACATTAGCCATTAACTTACGTAACATGGTGCAAATAACATGTCTGGAACGATTGAGAAATTCATCAATGCTAATTAACACACTACATAACCATTGTTCGATCAGAAAGCGGTTACCAAAACTATAAATTCACTGGGCCAGTATTAGGATAAATATTATGAGACTAAGGCAGAATAGGTTTAGTCATAGTCAAATGGGTCATTGTCATTGTTCAAGAAAATGTTCACTATGTGTTTGTATCTTGATAATCAACACAACAGATGAACATACACAGCTTCAGTAATTGCCCTTACTGTAACCTTCAAGTAGTCTGGGATGAGGACGATGAGTAAGGTCAATAGGATGGAGTACAGGCCCTCTGATGTGATCTGTGCTGTATACCAATAATACATGTGTCCACGAGAAGACAGATCAATGAGGAAACATAAGCCATCCCAGAGGATGAGAGAGAGAGACGGATACAGACAGAGCAGGGTTGTGCGGTATACAGATTTTCATACCGTTTCTGTACCATACAGGGGTATACAGTATTACCTGAAGTGCACACAAGAAGTGTAAAGGTCTTAACAGGTACAAAAAGTTGGACACACACACACAAAGAGAGAGACAGAGAGAGCGAGAGACACCGAGAGAGAGAGCGAGAGAGAGCGAGAGACACCGAGAGCGAGAGAGAGACACACACACCGAGAGAGAGAGAGAGAGAGAGAGAGAGACACACACACACACCGAGAGAGAGAGAGAGAGAGAGAGAGAGACACACACACACACACCGAGAGAGAGAGAGAGAGAGAGAGAGAGAGAGAGAGAGAGAGAGAGAGAGAGACACACACACACACCGAGAGAGAGAGAGAGAGAGACACACCGAGAGAGAGAGAGAGAGAGAGAGAGACACACCGAGAGAGAGAGAGAGAGACACCGAGAGAGAGAGCGAGAGAGAGAGCGAGAGAGACACCGAGAGAGAGAGCGAGAGAGAGAGCGAGAGAGACACAGAGAGAGAGAGAGACACCGAGAGAGAGAGAGAGACAGAGAGAGAGAGAGAGAGACACCGAGACACCGAGAGAGAGAGAGAGACACCGAGACACCGAGAGAGAGAGAGAGAGAGACACCGAGAGAGAGAGAGAGACACACCGAGAGAGAGAGAGAGAGAGACACCGAGAGAGAGAGAGAGAGAGACACCGAGAGAGAGAGCGAGAGAGACACCGAGAGAGAGAGCGAGAGAGAGACACCGAGAGAGAGAGCGAGAGAGAGACACCGAGAGAGAGAGCGAGAGAGAGACACCGAGAGAGAGAGCGAGAGAGAGACACCGAGAGAGAGACACCGAGAGAGAGACACCGAGAGAGAGAGCGAGAGAGAGACACCGAGAGAGAGAGCGAGAGAGAGACACCGAGAGAGAGAGACCGAGAGAGAGAGACCGAGAGAGAGAGAGACCGAGAGAGAGAGAGACCGAGAGAGAGAGAGAGACACCGAGAGAGAGAGAGAGACACACCGAGAGAGAGAGAGAGACACCGAGAGAGAGAGAGACACACCGAGAGAGAGAGAGAGAGAGAGAGACACACCGAGAGAGAGAGAGAGAGAGAGAGACACACCGAGAGAGAGAGAGAGAGAGAGAGAGACACCGAGAGAGAGAGAGAGAGAGAGAGAGAGACACCGAGAGAGAGAGAGAGAGAGACACCGAGAGAGAGAGAGAGAGAGACACCGAGAGAGAGAGAGAGAGAGACACCGAGAGAGAGAGAGAGAGAGACACCGAGAGAGAGAGAGACACCGAGAGAGAGAGAGACACCGAGAGAGAGAGAGAGACACCGAGAGAGAGAGAGAGACACCGAGAGAGAGAGAGAGACACCGAGAGAGAGAGAGACACCGAGAGAGAGAGAGACACCGAGAGAGAGAGAGAGAGAGAGAGAGAGAGAGAGACCGAGAGAGAGAGAGACACAGAGAGAGACACACCGAGACCGAGAGAGAGAGACAGTAGAGGGAGACACCGAGACCAAGAGAGAGAGACACACACCGAGACCAAGAGAGAGAGAGACACACCGAGACCAAGAGAGAGAGAGACACACCGAGACCAAGAGAGAGAGAGACACACCGAGACCAAGAGAGAGACACACCGAGACCAAGAGAGAGACACACCGAGACCGAGAGAGAGACACCAAGACCGAGAGAGAGAGACACCGAGACCGAGAGAGAGAGACACCGAGACCGAGAGAGAGACACACCGAGACCAAGAGAGAGACACACCGAGACAGAGAGAGAGACACCGAGACCGAGAGAGAGACACCGAGACCGAGAGAGAGACACCGAGACCGAGAGAGGAGAGAGAGAGAGAGGAGAGAGAGAGAGAGAGAGACACACGGGACCAAGAGAGAGAGAGAGAGAGAGAGAGAGAGAGAGAGAGAGACACACACCGAGACCAAGAGAGAGAGAGAGACCAAGAGAGAGAGAGGCAGACACACCGAGACCGAGAGAGAGACCGAGAGAGAGGCAGACAGAGGCAGACACACCGAGACCGAGAGAGAGACCGAGAGAGAGGCAGACAGAGGCAGACACACCGAGACCGAGAGAGAGACCGAGAGAGAGGCAGACAGAGAGAGACAGAGAGAGACACCGAGACCGAGAGACAGAGAGAGACACCGAGACCGAGAGACAGAGAGAGACACCGAGACCGAGAGACAGAGAGAGACACCGAGACCGAGAGACAGAGAGAGACACCGAGACCGAGAGAGACACCCAGAGAGACAGAGAGACACCGAGACCGAGAGAGACACCCAGAGAGACAGAGAGAGCGAGAGAGCGAGAGACACCCAGAGACACCCAGAGAGACAGAGAGAGCGAGAGAGCGAGAGAGCGAGAGAGCGAGAGACACCCAGAGAGAGCGAGAGAGCGAGAGAGAGCGAGAGAGCGAGAGAGCGAGAGAGAGCGAGAGAGCGAGAGAGCGAGAGAGCGAGAGAGCGAGAGACACCCAGAGAGAGCGAGAGACAGAGAGAGCGAGAGACAGAGAGAGCGAGAGACAGAGAGAGCGAGAGACAGAGAGAGCGAGAGACAGAGAGAGCGAGAGACAGAGAGAGCGAGAGACAGAGAGAGCGAGAGACAGAGAGAGCGAGAGACAGAGAGAGCGAGAGACAGAGAGAGCGAGAGACAGAGAGAGCGAGAGACAGAGAGAGCGAGAGACAGAGAGAGCGAAACAGAGACACCAAGAGAGAGAGCTTGTGCAGACACATTTAATCACACAAAAAGCACCCGCCGCCCTCATGGAGAGTACTTCCTGTCTGTTTTGTAATCAGCGTTTGTATCTACAGATGATCATCAGGGCAAACAGGCCCCGCGGAACAAAGAGCAGCCAACCAGTAGATAGGTGAGAAAGAGACAGCTCACTCCTCTCTTACCTGCACATAGATCAAACTAGACCGGACAGGCACACCTGGACATCCCTCCCATCTGTCTACCACTGTACCTAGACCCTTCACTACTTGCCCCTTTCTGCTCCGATTAAAGCTTTGTGTGGCCGTCCAAGAGAACAAGCAGTCTTAATGGATATCATTCATGTGTCATTCATGTGTCGTGTGTAAATAAAGCAGAGTGTGATGTGTGCGGTAGATAAGCATGTTGTTGGCCAGGAGTGGCACGTAAACATCATATGCTGGTCTGCTAGCCTCAGTGGTGGGCTCTGTCACAAAAATACTCACAGCTGCCACTCCACGACTTGAGCAGAGACTTGATGCTGATCTCAAAGAAGAGTGAATCCTGCAGGCTCAGCATGACGCCACTGAGGGTTGTGGGATGTTACAAAAGGTACCCCAAAAATACACACCTCTTTCCCAAAACACACACACACACACCTCCTGAGTCAGAAGCCCAGTTCTACCCTCCAGAAGAGATGGATATAGGAGTCATGGTGAACAATAGAACTGACACACCAGTCAGCTGCTGGGTGCAGAGAGGCCCATGGGGAAGTGTCAGGCTGTTAGCTGGGTTCAGTGGAGAGTAAAGCCACCCAGAGATACGGATAGAGAGCGTGAGGATCCTTAGAGCTGCATTCCATCCAAATGCCCGCACATTAGCCAATCCACTGAGTCCCTCATCCCGCTCCCAGCACAGACACAACACGGAGGTGAATGAATACCGCAAGAAAACTTTCCTCCCGGTGTGAGAGGGAGGAATGGCAGCAGAGCGGCACGCGGAAGAATGACTCTCGACTCGGCGGAGCAGTGATATTCCCTCTTCTCTTCCTGTGTGTCGAATCCTAGCCTGCTACTGCTAGCACTGTTGGCTATTCTCCCTCTGTCGCCCTCTCCCTCTCCATTGGCTCGTGGACAACCCCTCCCCTCACTAACTAGCTCTTGTTCACTCGCTGACGCTTGCTGACGCTCTCTCTTCAATAGCTGGGTGAGGGGGGCTGGGGTAGAGGTGATGTCATCAAAATGCTGCGAGTGTTCCCTGGATATGGTCCAGCGCTGCTAACACATGTCATTAGAGCTGCTGCTGCGCTCCCTCTCCGCTGGCCTATCAAAACTACAGTTCCTGTTCTCTCCACAGCAATACTGATGCGTCATCCCCGACTGCAGTATGAGGGAGAGGAAGAAGGAGAGAGAGCGAGAGGAAGAGAGGGGGGAGGAACTGGAAGACAGAATAAGGAGGAATGAGGATGACACACACACACCATAGCAGCATAAAACCAAAAATCAACACTTCTATTCAAACTCCATTCAGCACCTTTCCAACACAACATTTATTTTCAAAAAAAAAAAAAAAAAAAAAAAATCTACCTATAAAAATATATTTTGCACACACACCCAAACACCAACACACAGAGTAGCTATTAGTGTTGTCATGATAAGATACCTGGCCAAGTATCAAGATACCGAGTAGTATCCTGATAACGCAGGATACTACTAGCGTCCTATATATAGAAACGTGAGATTCGCGACACATATCGTATCGGCACCTACGTATCGTGATAATATCGTATAGTGAGCTCCCTGGCAATTCCCAGCAATAGGTACTACGGTATTCTAAAATGTTGGAATAATAAGTATAATGAAGTTTTGGTGCTGTGATATTACCATTGTACCGGTATACTGTGCAACACTAGTAGCTATGCTGTCCAGAGAATGCTGCTGGACATAAGACTCCATATTGGGGCATTTCACCTTTCACCTGCCTGGGGCACAGAACATGGCACACTGCCACCCACTGCAGCTGCTGCCCTCACCCACAAAGAGCATGGCATGATGGGTTGTAGGATACTTAATCTGTTTGGGTCAACAACAAACTGACACACCCATAGTCATAGGATTACATCATAGTTTTTGTCCAGCAACAGCCATCAGACAAACACACACATACAGACAGACTATTTGCGACAAACACCCAGTGTGTTGGTGTCTCCTTTTAAACCCTGCCTGCAGACTGAAAGCGAGCCACATGACAAATGATGTGGTCATACACAGGATTCATTTTGTTCACAAAACATTCCAGAAAAAACAGATATAAGATTAACACTAACAAAACATCTCTTTGTTTCTCTCAGTTTGTAGCTCAACCTCTTCTTTCTCAGTCCCTCACAACAGAACACAAGTTATGCAAAACCAAGCAGGGCTCTGCATTGTAAACAAACACTCCACAAAGGTCTGCTTTGTAACACCCTGCCTGCACTGCTCTGCAGTACACTTACCAGGCATTCAGGAGCCTTATGATGGAAGGAGCAGTAAAGTGCACTGAATAACTTTGCCAAATAGGTCTACAGTAGGAAGCAGAGTTTTTGCGCATTACTGACCATGACTGACCACGTGGCTGTGCCATTGTGTGGCCTCGTTCCAAACACCAACATACTAAGCTCTGTTGCAACTCAGTTTCTCTCTCAGAAGCAATGTTACTCAACCAAACTCCTAACACACCTGATCATGTGTACGCTCACACACGGCTCATATCTGAGATCTCTGTTTAGAGTAAACACTGTTCATTCCTTCAGGAATGCAGTACAACATACAACATCTCTCTCATGTTAGACCAAAGAGTACAAACTGTCCAACGCAGAACAGGACATATCAAAAAGCACTGGGCCCTGAGCAAGAATGTCAACAATGGAACTAAGCTATACTTTGATGGTACAGGCCCATCTGTACACGTGCTCAAGGCACAATTGAAAAAGACCATGGCATTAGTTAGTTGTATTTCCTGTCCATAGCATTCTGCACAGAGTGGGGGGGGAAAGAACAACAATCGATAGGAGCTGTAATTTAATCCCTGACCCCCCCCCCCCCAGAGGACAAGGCATCAGATTCATTAGGCAGCTCTCTGCAGCCTGGCCCAGGCTCTGTACAAGTCTACCATCCTAGAGCCTCACAATGCAATCAGCATTAACCCTGTTTAGCGAGAACAACATTCATCCCCAATACATCACGGTAAAAGAGGCAAGGTTCTAATAGATTGTACTTTAACTATTAGCTAAGCAGTTAGCCAGCTACCTCCACAGTATTGTTGTGAGGGGTGTCTTCAATAACATGTAACATGTTAATAGAGTGTCTAATAATGCTCACTAGAAGCTCTCATCCATAACCATTCACTTTCCATCCAGAACAGACTAAAACCACCACCGACAACTCCTTCACACCACTTCACCATATCCTGTCACTCCCCCACCTGACTGGACCCACCTTTCCCAGATTTGACTATCAAATACACAGAGCAGTCAGGGGAGAGTCCCTCCCTACAATTACTTCAGAGCTGCTGCGAGCCATCCAATTTAAAATTAAACCTCATCTTAACACACATACTGTAGACCCTCGCTAAGGCAATTTCATTCATCATAGCCCCATCTTGTTCTCAACTGACCTACCTGGTTAAATAAAGGTGAAATAATAATAATATTTCACAGGCACTAGCTTCGATATGCTTTATATTTTCCATTGTCGAGCATGTGATGGGTGAGTTATTTGGAAGTGTGTGAGAGTTCCAAGTGATTCATAGAATGATATGTCCCCTCTGCTATGATACAGTTTTCCCATCAGGCTCTGTGCTGGCTGGCTCTTTGAATAGTTTTTCACTGCTAGTGCCTTTTGAGTCTGCAGTACTGCTCCCTAACCAAGCAGTCTGAAGGAATCAGAGTCAGACAACAAACCTGATGCTAGTTCACTGTACTGTCAAGCTGAAGTTAAGTCAGAGATAGTAGATGGGCATTTCCATCCTCAGGGTTCAAACTCATTTTGACAGATGGAATTTAATGAGTTTACATTGTTTCTCGATTACTTTTAACCACATTTCTATGACCAACAATTGGCAGCATCTCCATGTAAGTATAAAAAAAAGTAAGCGTAATGTGGTATTGACCCTGGGAGGCTTTTCTCTGATCCCATGTACCATCTCGCTGTTAAGTAACTCATTCAATATAGTAAAGATCAAATGGCTATGGTAGGCTACAAATCTTATTTAGCTGAAGAAAGCCCACAAAATGTATTCAGGAAATGTATATTTTTTGTTGCGAAATCAGTAACAGAATAACCCCCCAAAAATCCATAACCGAATGAATGCAATTGAATTGGCTACAATAGGAAATCATAGTAGTCACAAACCACAGTTGGGTCACCTGCGACTGTCCTCCCTTCCACTGGCATATTCAGATCATAACTTTTTGTTGTCTGGAGGTCAAAGCAAGACTGAAAACAATCTGGACAAAACCTCACTCTCCCCCTCTCCTCTACAGTTTATATCACCTCTTTCTGACGGCTTTCCATTTACTGTAACAAGCCTCCTCACCCACTGAAACCGGACATCCATGGACAGACCAAATCATAGACAAATGACTGCGTCATTGCATTTTGGTACACCAAAAGTACATTAATTCCCAATGGAACGCTGCGTTTGCCTTGCAAAGAACAAATGTGTTGTTCTTTGGGGGCGGAGCTCATTACAATAATAGCCAGTGTGTAGAATAATACCCAAATATGCAACAAAAAAAAGGATATTGCATATTTCTACCTTCGAGTTCCTACTTGGGATACATCATCATTAAGAGAATGCCATTCATATCCATAACTAAGAATTTCTGTATAGTACAGCTCAAGGACACATGATGTTACCAGATGTAAATCCACTTCGCCTGCTGTAGTTCAATAACCAAAATACGTTTTTTAGAAATCAAGGTGTCATGTCATAGCTGACACCCCATTATTTCTGCAGACATCTTTGAGCAGATATTTAACAGTTTAAGAATATAGAGTTTTTGGAAAACATGATCGCATTAAAACATTTGGGGGATTTTACCGTAATTCTGTTCCCAAGCATCTACACAGTTCTTCCAGTAAAAGTGTTTGTGACATTTTCTGTGTAAATTGTTTAAAGTAGTCCTTTTTTTTTTTTTTACCTTTATTTAACCAGGTAGGTCAGTTGAGAACAAGTTCTTATTTGCAACTGCGACCTGGCCAAGACAAAGCAAAGCAGTGCGACAAAAACAACAGAGTTACACAGTAAACAAAACATACTCAAAAACACAATAGAAAATCTATATACAGAGTGCAAAATGTAGTGCAAAATGCAGTAAGGTTAGGAGGTAGGACAACAAATAGACCATAGTGGTGATATAAATTACAGATTATCATCATTAACACAGGAATGAAGGATGTGCAAATTATGATGTGCAAATAGAGATACTGGAGTGCAAGATTTGTGAAAATAACAAAAATAAATATGGGGATGAGGTAGTAGTGTGGGCTATTTACAGAAGGGCTATATACAGGTGCAGTGATCGATAAGCAGCGTTGACAGCTGATGCTTAAAGTTATTGAGGGAGATAGGAACCTCTAGCTTCAATGATTTTTGCAATTCGTTCCAGTCATTGGCAGCAGCGAACTGGAAGGAATGGCAGCCAAAGGAGGTGTTGGCTTTGGGGGTGACCAGTGAGATATACCTGCTGGAGCGCATGCTACGGGTGGGTGTTGCTATAGTGACCAGTGAGCTGAGATAGGGCAGGGATTTACCTAATAAAGACTTATAGATGACCTGGAGCCAGTGGGTTTGGCGACGAATATATAATGAAGGCCAGCCAACGAGAGCATACAGGTCGCAGTGATGGGTAGTGTATGGGGCTTTGGTGACAAAACGGATGGCACTGTGATAGACTACATCCAATTTGCTAAGTAGAGTGTTGGAGGCTAGTTTGTAAATGACATCGCCGAAATCAAGGATCGGTAGGATAGTCAGTTTTACAAGGGCATGTTTGGCAGCATGAGTGAAGGAGGCTTTGTTGCGAAATAGGAAGCCAATTCTGGATTTAATTTTGGATTGGAGATGGTTGATGTGAGTCTGGAAGTTAAGTTTACAGTCTAACCAGATGCCTAGGTATTTGTAGGTGTCCACGTATTCTAATTCGGACCCGTCGAGAGTAGTGATGATAGTCCGGTGGGCGGGTGCTGGCAGCTTTCGATAGAAAAGCATGCACTTAGTTTTACTAGCGTTTAAGAGCAGTTGGAGGCCATGGAAGGAGTGTTGTATGGCATTGAAGCTTTTTTGAAGGTTAGTAAACACAGTGTCCAAAGAGGGGTCAGATGTATACAGAATAGTGTCATCTGCGTAGAGATGGATCAGAGAGTCACCAGCAGCGAGAGCGACATCGTTGATGTATATAGAGAAAAGGGTTGGCCCAAGAATTGAACCCTGTGGCACCCCCATAGAGACTGCCAGAGGATCGGACAATAGGCCCTCCGATTTGACACACTGAACTCTGTCTGCAAAGTAGTTAGAGAACCAGGCAAGGCAGTCACTTGAGAAACCAAGGCTGTTGAGTCTGCCAATAAGAATGCGGTGATTGACAGAGTCGAAAGCCTTGGCCAGGTCGATGAAGACGGCTGCACAGTACTGTCTTTTATCGATGGCGGTTATGATATCGTTCAGTACCTTGAGCGTAGCTGAGGTGCACCCATGACCAGCTCGGAAACCAGATTGCATAGCAGAGAAGGTACGGTGGGATTCGAAGTGGCCAGTTATCTGTTTGTTAACTTGGCTTTCGAAAACTTTAGAAAGGCAGGGCAGGATGGATATTGGTCTATAACAATTTGGGTCTAGAGTGTCTCCTCCTTTGAAGAGGGGGATGACCGCGGCAGCTTTCCAATCTCTAGGGATCTCAGACGATACGAAAGAGAGGTTGAACAGGCTAGTGATAGGTGTTGCAACAATTTTGGCTGATAATTTCAGAAAGAGAGGGTCCAGATTGTCTAGCCCAGCAGATTTGTAGGCGTCCAGACTTAGCAGCTCTTTCAGAACATCAGCCGTCTGGATTTGGGTGAAGGAGAAGCGGGGGGGGCTTGGGCAAGTAGCTGCCGGGGGTACAGAGCTGTTGGCCGGGGTAGGGGTAGCCAGGTGGAAAGCATGGCCAGCCGTAGCAAAATGCTTATTGAAATTTTCGATAATCGTGGATTTATCGGTGGTAACAGTGTTTCCGAGCCTCAATGCAGTGGGCAACTGGGAGGAGGTGCTCTTATTCTCCATGGACTTTACAGTGTCCCAGAACCTTTTGGAGTTAGTACTACAGGAATCAAATTTCTGTTTGAAAAAGCTAGCCTTTGCTTTTCTAACTGACTGTGTGTACTTGTTCCTGACTTCCCTGAATAGCTGCATATCGCGGGGGCTATTCGATGCTAATGCAGTGCGCCACAGGATGTTTTTGTGTTGGTCTAGTGCAGTCAAGTCTGGGGTGAACCAAGGGCTATATCTATTCTTAGTTCTACGTTTTTTGAAAGGGGCATGCTTATTTAGGATGGTGAGGAAAGCACTTTTAAAGAACAACCAGGCGTCCTCTACTGACGGGATGAGGTCAATATCCTTCCAGGATACCTGGGCCAGATCGAATAGAAAGGCCTGCTCGCAAAAGTGGTTTAGGGAGCGTTTGACAGTGATAAGGGGTGGCCGTTTGACCGTTGAACCATTGCGAGCGCAGGCGATGAGGCAGTGATCGCTGAGATCCTGGTTGAAAACAGAAGAGGTGTATTTGGAGGGCAAGTTAGTCAGGATGATATCAATGATGGTACCCATGTTTACGGATTTTGGGTTGTACCTGGTGGGTTCCTTGATAATTTGTGTGAGATTGAGGGCATCTATCTTAGATTGAAGGACAGCCGGGGTGTTAAGCATATCCCAGTTTAAGTCACCTAACAGTACAAACTCTGAAGATAGATGGGGGGCAATCAATTCACATATGGAGTCCAGGGCACAGCTGGGGGCTGAGGGGGGGCTGTAACAGGCGGCAACAGTGAGAGACTTATTTCTGGAAAGGTGGATTTTTAAGAGTAGAAGCTCAAACTGTTTGGGCACGGACCTGGACAGTATGACAGAACTCTGCAGGTTATCTCTGCAGTAGATTGCAACTCCGCCACCTTTGGCAGTTCTATCTTGACGGGAAATGTTGTAGTTGGGGATGGAAATTTCCAAATTTTTGGTGGCCTTCCTAAGCCAGGATTCAGACACAGCTAGGACATCCGGGTTGGCGGAGTGTGCTAAAGCAGTGAATAAATCAAACTTAGGGAGGAGGCTTCTAATGTTAACATGCATGAAACCAAGGCTTTTACGGTTACAGAAATCAACAAATGAGAATGCCTGGGGAATAGGTGTAATGCTGGGAGCTACAGGACCTGGGTTTACCTCTACATCACCAGAGGAACAGAGGAGTAGTAGAATCAGTATTCGGCTAAAGGCTTTAAAGGCTAAAGGTTTGTTAAACTTTGAAATCAATGTTTTTTGTTTGGCATACATTTTAAAGTAAAAAATTTGATTCAAAGCGTAATTCCGTTACTGTGGAATTGCCCAGATACCAAAGTTAGGCTACAACCAACTGGGTATAAAAAGTCAGCTAATAAGCCCATACCCAACTATTCACGTCACGTGTCTCCACTCTCCACATAAAAATTACCCAACATGCACACACCCGTGTTTAGTCACATTTACGAATACACCCTAAGTTCAGAGGAAAACCTGCAGCACCCTTTAACCAAATACATCTCAATCTAATCATGCACTGAAATCAGCTGCACTCACATCCGCCACTGGGGTGATGTCATTGTGTGCTTGAATTACAAATGAGAGAGAAAGAGCGCACCACATCAAAAGCCAACGCAGGCAGGGCAGGCCATGGCAGACAAGATGAGAGCCTGAGGGCGTGGCACTGAATCATGTGGAAAGGGTGTGAGGCAGGACCTGTCCCAAACTGCAGAAAGAGCAGCTTTAAAAATGTAAATGTCACTTTCATTCTTTAAGCTACATCACAAACCAAAGTAATACTCATCATCACGCAACCCCTTCCTCAACATTACCACCTTCAACATCAAAGGACTGTGTTCATTTCTAATACAGCGGTTGAATATAATTAAATGTTTTATTCAGGGTTTTATTCTCAGAGCCATAATTTGGGAGGGGTGTTCATCTGGGCCACCCACATGTTCCACACAGGAAAGCACCGGAGCAGGGTAACTTTCAACCAGGCAAAAAGCTACCCAATCATGTTCCACCTTGCTCTTGGCATGGATACGTTAATGTGCAACTCAGCGACTTTGTCAAATCTAACCTGAATAGAGCCACCTCATTGTACTACATTAGGGATAACAGTATTAACAGTGTGGAGTTCAGTCAGAGTAAGACACTCATACTTTCACCCAGTCTTGCTACTGCTGCTACAGTAATTAGCTTTTTGTGTCGTCTCGTAGACATATAAGCGATCGCTCAACCTGGGGTCAAAACTGGTGTGTCTGAAGGTAATGCAGCGTGGGACTGTATTAAGGTGTAGCAGGCTGTCAGTGAGGACTAGCTGTAAAGCTCTTTCAGAGGGAGCATTGGTTGGTTAGTTGGTTCAGCCATGTTTCAGGGACCAGCAAAAGGAGAGCGAGCCTGTTCTGACAAGCAGGGCCGAGGACAAAGCCATGCTGATAGACTGACGAGTCATCACCCTACTCACGATGGAAACAGGCTGGTACACACGCAGGCGTGCGCACACACACACACACGTAACGAGTGGCCTGTTGAGCTCTGACTGTAAACTGAGATTGGTCTGGTCCTGCATTTTGAACCCAAAAGTTTTTGTGAACATTTATTTAACAGCCCTTGAGAAACAAAAACATTCTAAAGTGCCTATTCCAAGAAATAATACTGAAGCAACAACTCCCCTGCCATAAATCATTGCTAAAGTGTACTACCTTCAAGCTAAAAAACTCCCAACCAGCAAGTTCCGTTTCAGCATGTACAACATCCCTCAGCAACTTTATGATAGCATATTTCACCCTCCTGTTAACTTTCACTCTGCCCTTCAAACAGAGCTCTCAGCCTGTAATACCCTGTGGTCATAGCAGTGTGTGCATCCTGCGTATGTGGAGTGTCAACAGTGAAGAGAAGAAAAAAATGTTTTATCTATACAGTTACATATAAGTATATTATTTGACAATCTATCGTATAATATTGCCAATAATCGCAATGTTATTTTTGCCTTAATTGACGGTACCTGCACCAAAACTACAGTATTTTACCTTCATAGCTTGTTCTCAATCTTTTTAAATAGGGAGCCAATTTGTTATCAGCACTTTTATTTCCCTGACTGGGAAATAATGCCATGGTCCCTCTCATGCTCGCTCTCGTCCCTCTGCAGCAGACATATGGTGAGCAATATGTTTGGAACATAAAATCACTGTATTGAATAGCAATACATATAGAATCGTGAGAATAGCAATAGATATTATCATGATACTCAGGTGACGATACTAACGTATCCTGAGGTCCCTGGCAATTATCAGCCCTAAGTGTCAAAGTCCCAGATCACTCACTAACCCTTTCACACACAAGACATGTAACCTTACTTTGCCTGAGGTACCGATGTGACAGTACAACAAACCCTCCACCCTCTAACACTATATTACTGGGATTCATTCATGTGATCATGTCTCATTGGAATCACGTTAGAAAGTTATTGTAGCAGATGACGTTATGGTATACTTGTACTAGGCTAAGATAATACTAGCTACTATCAGTGGAGAGCATCATACCATTTATGGGCTCAACATTACACTTTAGTATTTGACACAGTAACACAAATAATTCAACAAGTTGATTGAGTTGTCATGTGTTGACAACTCAACAGAACAACACCTCAAGTACTTGCAC
Source organism: Thymallus thymallus (assembly GCA_023634145.1). Classification (NCBI taxonomy): domain Eukaryota; kingdom Metazoa; phylum Chordata; class Actinopteri; order Salmoniformes; family Salmonidae; genus Thymallus; species Thymallus thymallus. The sequence continues at coordinate 16,299,741 of CM042393.1, forward strand.
TACAACAGAGGTACTCGTTAAACATGAATGCAAATCTTGCTGTACCTAGATTAGTGCAGTTGAGTCATTCTAAGAGAGTTGGCTCCTCTTGCCCAGTGTCAGTCAGTCGGTCAGTACCTTTGATGCGGTTGGAGCTGATGGTTCTGGTGGTGGTATTCACCAGACCCTGCTGGTCCTCCTCGGTGGTCTGGCCAATGGCCAGCAGGCGCTTCATTCGCTGCAGATGGGGACCTGTCTCCCGGGTCAACGCCCCCCCAGACTCCACCACCCCCCCGTCCCCTGATATTACGGCTGGGACCAGACTCCTCAAAAACTCCATGTTTGTCTGTATTAATGCTAGCTCACTCAGTCCAGCCCCCAGTCCAAATCCACACAGTCAGTCACTGTGCTACCCTGAGCCATTTTCCCACACAAAACAGCTACCTGACAGTTTTCCACTGAAGGCCAGGGTACAGTCACTCTGTCTGTCTGCTGCTTAGCTGTACAGTCAGTGATATCATTGATTCCGATAGTCAGGCCTCAGACAGCCCATGAGAAGAGTGAAGAGACACTACCTGTCTGGCCTATTGAAGTAATATCCATCTGTCGTATCTCCCTACAGTGAAGAGTCAGAAGCTTCCTGCTCAGCCAGAAACAGTACCTGTCTGCTCACAGAGGAGGGAGAAAGAAAACAGGCATTGCACTCTTCCCAGCAGTGATGTAATCAGGAGTGGGTGGAGCCAGGCAGGTCAGGTGCCAGGCACTTTCAGGGGCGGGACTAGAACATTTTCCATAGGAGATAACACACACACCTGGCCCCCAGCCAATCAAAACAGAGACGACACAGGCCCACCCTGCCTTGGCTTACCTCTCTCAGCAGAGCATGAGGATAGCGAGACAGAAGAGAGGAACTAGTCTTGATGGTGAACGAATGAGAAGTTTAAGGGCTGACTCTACCCTCCGGCCCATCAGTGTATACCGATAACACTTAATTGTCCAGGGAACTATCATATGGCACCGGATACACACACACACTTGACACTTCCCAATCCAACACACACTCCAATTACACATAAAACCCCTCCCCACAATGCTTCCACTTCCACTGCGTTATTTTGTATGATGTAGTGAATCTCTCTGAGATCTAGAGCAACTGAAGGGATGTAGTTTGTGCTAGACAGGGTGCTATTACTGTGCTTTGCTGGCTGCTCAGCGCGTACCTGAATGACCAACCTCCACTCTCAAGCTGGGAGAACACACTCACAGCAAACTATGCTGTATAGGATACTAAATATGCATGTGAACATACATATCCAAACACTCAATACATATTGCCTTAACATGGGTTATGTAGCTCATTTAGAGAGCCATTATAAAGAAAGCCCATTTTCTGCTGATTCATCATCACCATTCATATGGTGAGTGCTTTAGTTTAGCCAACAGTGTGAATCGAAATGACAGAAATGGACCCCTCCCTCTGAGTGCCCTCTACAAACCCGATCTGAGAAAAGCTAACAACCTAAATAGAACAACAACGATAGAACTATCATAGAATCAGAATTTCTCTGTTCTGTGCGCTGTGTAGTAGACCGGTACAGAGCCTACTGATGGAGGTTAACCGAGGACAGCTGTATTGGTGTAGAGTAGGCTCTGGGAGGGAGGAGACTTTGGTTTAGAGCTCTGGCACAGTAGGAAGTAAAGATGACCTGCGGCGACTCCTAATTTCACCAGCGGAACTGCAACATGGACTGATGTTAAGCAAACAAATATATGCCACCAATCTAAACACAAACCATATCACATTTAAAAACACTGCAGTTCAGCCACACTAACTGTCTGTTTGTGTGTGGGTGTCCAACAGAACTCTCACTCTTAGAGGAAGTGCTCACACCCTTTAGCGCAGCATGTGAACATGTCAGTCAGATGATGTAATGGTTTCAGTGCATGATGGTGAGAGGTGAGGAGACTATGTAATAAAAAAGAAAAATTCTCTCTTCACACTTTGGTTTCCAATTACATTTAGTATTAAATAACTAATTTGGCTGTGCAAGCATAAAATCAGCAGTGTGGCATGGATTCAGCAAGTCTGTGTTGCAGCAGCCATGCCCTCTAGAGGCTAGCCTGCAGAGTACACTGCACTGCCAGCACAAAGATCATTGATCAGAGGTGATATAGAACCCTTTGTGTAGAGTTTATCCCTCTCAAGGCCTTGTCTATTCCCTTTAAGAAGAGCACCCCCTGCATAGAGTGTGGAAACATGATGAAATCACAAAGACCTGGACTTTCACAATATCTATGTTGCATTGGTGTGACTAGGGGTTATGGAAAATAGTATTCTACTGATTTCAGTCAAACCAAGTGATTCGTTCACAGAAGAAATTAACTCCCATTCCCCACCAAAACTGGTGGCCCAGGATTATTGGGATAATTTTGTTTTAACATTGTTGTTCTAATCTAGATAATGCTATGTTGCCAAAGCAGATACAGTGCATTCAGAAAGTATTCATACATCAATTTATTTGATACACAATTCAAAATGTATTTAATAACTTCACCATGCTCAAAGGGATATACAATGTCTGCTTCACGGTGGGAAATTCACTTTTTGGTCCACCAGCCACTTAACTACAAGCCACACAGGTTTTTATTAACCAGACAATAGTTTTTGCCATAATTACACAAGAAATTAATGTATGAGCATGCTTTCTAACATTTCTAAAACAAGAAAACTATTACTTGTAAGAAGTAAATTTTATGTCTGTGACCTGCGTCTTTAAACCACTGTATGTTAAAATAAATCATTTTAGGTACAATAGTAAAAACAGAAACTGTTCTACAACTGAACATCAAGAATCAACAAAGTGCCACCAGGCTGTGTGATATTATAGTTCAAGGCTCTACTTTGATATATTATATAAGGAGTGTGTGTTTTAACAAAGTGTGTTTTAATGATACATTAATAAAAGTTTAGGTGTGACCCATGCTCAATCAAGCACAATCATTAGGTGAGACAAATGTTCAGCTTCCCCTTTAAGGGATGAGCCGTTACCGTGGTAACGTGGGCACGCCCTCTCCGATTGCATGCCTTCCTAGCAGCAGACAGTTTGAGTTTGCAGCAACTAACATTGAAAAACAACCTAGCGTGTGAACATAACGATGTCACTGGCAAAGAAACACGAGGAAAGTCACTTTAGTAGCCCTTCTTGTCAATTCGACATGTGGGCTTTGGAATAAGTGAGCACTCGCCAACATGGCGGGTAAGATACATTCTTACCCAACAATGACAAAATCTACCTGCATTTGGCAGGTGTTACTTTCCAACCCTAGTGCCCTTTGCAAGGCATTTGAAAACCTCTAAATTTCGAACAGATAATTTTCATCTCGGTCACATGAAACCACTCGCATGTGCAGTGCCCTTTTGACAACAGCGTTTTCCTCTAATTGCATTATGGAATGAACATTTGCACATAGCCTACTGACTTGTGGGCATCGCTGCACTTAAACCTTTTTTCTGTTGCCTAGGTTTTAACTTGGACCGATTTGTATGTATACAATATTTTATGACCATACGTACAGTTGAAGTCAGAAGTTAACATACACTTAGGTTGAAGTCTTGTTAACAAACTATAGTTTTGGCAAGTCGGTTAGGACATCTACTTTGTGGATGACAAGTAATTCTTCCAACAATTGTTTACAAACAGATTATTTCACTATATCACAATTCCAGTGGGTCAGAAGTTTACATACACTAAGTTGACTGTGCCTTTAAACAGCTTGGAAAATTCCAGAAAATGATGTCATGGGCTTACAAGCTTCTGATAGGCTAATTGACATAATTTGAGTCAATTGGAGGTATACCTGTGGATGTATTTCAAGGCCTACCTTCAAACTCAGTGCCTCTTTGCTCGACATCGTGGGGAAAAAATAAAAATAAATCAGCCTAGACCTCCACAAGTCTGGTTCATCCTGGGGAGCAATTTCCAAATGCCTGAATGTACCACGTTCATCTGTACAAACAATAGTATGCAAGTATAAACACCATGGGACCACGCAGACGTCATACCGCTCAGGAAGGAGACACGCTCTGTCTCCTAGAGATGAACGTACTTTGGTGCGAAAAGTGAAAATCATTCCAAGAACAGCAGCAAAGGACCTTGTGAAGATGCTGGATGAAACAGGTACAAAAAAGTATCTATATCCACAGTAAAATGAGTCCTATAATCTCCCAACCGTGAAGCACGGGGGTGGCAGCATCATGTTGTGGGGGTGCTTTGCTGCAGGAGGGACTGGTGCACTTCACAAAATAGATGGCATCATGAGGAAGGAAAATTATGTGGATATATTGAAGCAACATCTCAAGATATCAGTCAGGAAGTTAAAGCTTGGTCGCAAATGGGTCTTCCAAATGGACAATGACCCCAAGCATACTTCCAAAGTTGTGGCAAAATGGCTTAAGGACAACAAAGGCAAGGTATTTTAGCGGCCATTACAAAGCCCTGACCTTAATCCTATAGAACATTTGTGGGCGGAACTGAAAAAGTGTGTGCGAGCAAGGAGGCCTACAAACCCGACTCAGTTACACCAGTTCGGTCAGGAGGAATGGGCCAAAATTCACCAACTTATTGTGGGAAGCTTGTGGAAGGCTACCTGAAACGTTTGACCCAAGTTAAACAATTTAAAGGCAATGCTACCAAATACTAATTGAGTATATGTAAACTTCTGACCCACTGGGAATGTGATGAAAGAAATAAAAGCTTAAATAAATCTACTATTATTCTGACATTTTACATTCTTAAAATAAAGTGGTGAATCCTAACTGACCTAAGACAGGGACTTTTTACTAGGATTGTGAAAAACTGAGTTTAAATGTATTTGGCTAAGGTGTATAAACTTCCAACTTAAACTGTACCTCTGACTCATTATGATTGACTATGCACAAAAGTTAATTTAATTCCACACCCACCATGCGTCATGTGCATAATGAAAGGTGTAATTTGGGGATGAAATGTGTATATTTCCGGGATGCAAGAACTCATTTGGTTTGAAATTATGAGGATCCGTTTCGGATCTAAATGTTGTCAATGAAGCGGTGAATTGGGAGCATAATCAGAGTGCAGGCCTTCCTGTTCTTTATAAGAAATAGATAGAAAGTTAAACATTTTCAGCTAAATGTTCTGATCTGTTGCATCAGACTAATTTTTATGTAGCCTAAGCCTATTGGTTGTAAGAATTAGTCTCCATCGTCCAACAACTGTCCCAGAGTCTGTTCGGAATAGGCTATTTCTTTCTCGACAAGCTGACCAATAGAATACGTAGCATAAACTGTTCTACTAGTAAATTGGCTTAGGCTAGTGATTTTGCGGTTTGTTACTCATCTTGATGGCTGAGGAAAATTAAAACATGTGGACAGTTATTCTAACATACTCAAAGTTTACATCAGAATTCACAAAGGACCACACATCGTTGCTTTCTCGTCTTGCATGTTCTGTTCATATGACTTCCCATATTCTAAATGTGATTTGTCATCCTGAGCACCGTGGGTGGACGCCCTAATCAGGTTACACACCCAATTCATATGGGTCCGGTAAATTAAAATGTTGCCTGTTAAATGTCAGGCGCCACATTTTCCTAACAAAAACCCTGGCTTGCCATAACAAAAGGGGTTGAATACTTATTGACTCAAGACATTTCAGCTTTCATTTTTTCTTAATTTGTAAAAACATAATTCCACTGACATTATAGAGTATTGTGTGTAAATAAAATAAAAAAATAACAATAATAATTTAACCTTATTTAACTAGGCAAGTCAGTTATGAACAAATTCTTATTTACAATGACGGCCTATACCGGCCAAACTCGGACGACACTGGGCGCCAATTTTGTGCCACCCTACGGGACACGGCCGGTTATGAAAGTCTGGATTCGAACCAGGTTGTCTGTAGTGACGCCTCTAGCTCAGAGATGCAGTGTCTTAGACCACTGCGCCACTTGGTAGCCTGTGTAGGCTAGTGACACAATCTCAATTTAAATTCAGGGTGTAACAACAAAATGTGAGAAAAGTTAAGGGGTGTGAATACTTTATGAAGGCACTGTATGTAAGATAAACTAATATATTTAGTTGAAAAATGTATAATTGGTGGAGTACTGTAGACATAGCAATATCCCTGTGAGCCTCCAAGGCCCATGTCACCCAGGGTTTGGAATATTACATTCTATTGTGTTACACTCTAAACTTATTCAACGTATCCCATTAACAAAATTTGTTTAATCTGTTGTATTATTTACAAAAAAATATGTTATTTTGAGATCTGGAACCCATTTAGCAAATCCCTGGAGTAGAGGACTGGAGGAGAGAGAGACCAAAGCAGAGAACACTGAAGCAGCCAGTGAGGCCCAGTGAGAGTTATGGAGGGAGAGAGAGAGCGGAGTGATCAGTGAGCATGGTTACATGCACAAAATAATTTGATTATTGTGGATACTCCGGTTAATATAAATTATTTGTTTAAAACATTTACATGCTTTGCCTGAAGGATTTCCATGATAATCCTGTTTACATGGACATATCTGAAATCAGGCTACTGGTGGGACTTTTGATAAATGCAAAGATCGGCAATCAAAATAAACATTCTACCACAGAGACCATGTTTTGCAAAGACTTTTTGATTCTGAGTTCAGACATATAAAGTTTGTATGTGAAAACTACAACATTTTCCAAATTCACTTCACTTGCGCATAAGAGAGGGAGGGAGGCTTGCGCTACCGGTGCTGGCACATGCACAGATCAAATACACAGCTTGAACGCTGATTAAGCCGTTTACATGTCCTATTACTTTGGAAGATGACTCAGAAAACCAGGTGTTTCAATTGATGTATGCTTACTTTGATTAAGATAAGTAGAGTAGGTGTTCACATGGCTAATGCCATACTCTGTCTACTGCCATAATCAGTTTAATATCGAAATTATTAGTGTGCATGTAAACATACTCCGGGAGATAGTCATCACTGGACCAGGGCAGTGCAATGGCCAGTGGAGGCTGCTGTGGTGCGGAAGGGGCTAGGTCAGTGGTGCCGCCGGGTTAGAACAATAGCCCAGCGCAGGAGGCACAGATCCCAATCAGCCCAGGAATGTGTAAGAGGAAGCTCAGGGAACAATGCGCAGCGTTCCTTCGGCGCTCTGGGTACCGCCCCGACGCTGCTCTGGCCTCGTTCTGTTCTCACGCCCCCAGAAAACAGGAAAACCGCCGGAGCGAAGAGGCAGCGGTTAGATCGTACAGAGCCCAAACACTTTGTTACACTTCCAGACAGACACGAGGTCAGTCACTGAGTTGAGTCCTGATGGTGACCCTCCTGTTGTGTGAGAGTGGGGCTGTGCTCCCACGTGACAGAAACCCAGCCTGCTAGTCCACCTGACCTCATCTCAAACAACAGATGGAGTAGGTCTGGATAAGGACAGTGGCTGTACGCCCTCCCCTGGTCTGGACAAACACTGCATGGGTTTATGAAGAATGTTAGTGTTGCGCAGTCAGCAAACCTTGTCTGACATCTGAGAGGACACCTTATATATGTGTCAGCAGTGCATCCCCTCACACCACTGCACCATTTCTCCAATGCCATTGGCTTTGCCCCTTCACCTGGCTAGCATAGACCCCCTTCAGTTTTTCACAGGTCTGAAAGGACTATGGAGCTTCCTTTTATCCATCATAGCCTCCAAATATCCAGATCTTTCATATCTCTAAACACAGAAGGGATCATTGAACCCATGCAGTCGCCATATTGATACACAGAGCTCTGCCTCCCCTGATTGACAGTTGTGTGGTCCGCCCACAGGCAACATGATTGTCATTGCTGGGGAATGTGAGAACGTGACCTGACCAGCCCCTGGGTCACAATCGCACACTGTTCTGTCTTGGCCAATCACCACTCAGAACTAACAAGAGAGCTTCAATTACCAGCTAGAGGCCAGAGTACACAGCCCTCTGGTAGAATCATGTGAAAAGAACCAAACGGCTCCATTTCAGCGCTGCTACATTAAGTTGCTGCTTGATCGAGAACCCCTGAAAGAGTGCAATCTAGGTCAAAATTATTATTGTTGATATGTTGCAGAAACCAACGTGTTCCTCTCTGTCCTGCAGAGACATGCCCTTGCATACCTCTGCAGTGTGTTTCCATTGCTATCAGACAGACCTGACAATGCACACTTGGACTGAAAGGACCCTTACAACAAGTTTCACTGATCTATCAAACAGAAACATAATGCACATACAACAAAGGAAAATGATACACAAACAAAGAACATAATTCCTTTCCTTTTTTTGTGTGGTCTGTCTAATGTGGTAGAGTGTCAGACAGAAGACATTTCACACAGCTGACAGACAACACCTAGCTAGCTCACAGACTGAAGTCTAGACCACCCCAGCGAGGTTGACATGGGATTCTCAGGAAGAACTCAAAATGGCTGCCAAACAAAGAGCCCGACAAAATAATGAAATAGACATCTATGCCACTTCCCAATACAGGCTACAGTATTTACAGAGGCCAGAGGATTAAATCAGCATTAATATTCTTTCCCAGTTCCCACACTGCTTAGCTCAGAGCTCCTGTAACAGTTATTTAACAAACAACAGCTCCTCATAAGCCAGTGTGACATTACGTACCTTAAGGCCATAGAGCAGAGGCTCTACTTGGGCAGTCAGGAAGGAGAGGTCCCACGACGTCAGTGCACAAGAATCTGAAACACAAAACATTCCATTAGTTCACACCAGTCAATCAATCATTCACTTACAGAGAAACATCCTGTCATCTCCTATCAGGGCTTAGTCCCTACCATAGTCCCCATCCCACAGTGGGTTTGGGGTAACCTTTCAGGGACAGTAGGGCATAGGGCCTCCCAGTAACAGTCCAGCGCCACAGATCAGGATACTGCCAGTGCGATGCTATGCTGGGTCAGTCAATGGCAGAGCCAGGAATAGAACCTCCTCCTGAGTATTGAGCAGAGCAGTAATCTGAAGATTACCCACTCCATCCAAGAGGCAGTTACATAAAAGTGATCCGAGTCAACACAACACAGTACTAACACAGTTTCCATCCAGCAATTATAAAAACTGAAGTGAGTGAACTCACATTTAAGCACCACCCCTACATCATATAGGCTGCTACTGTAGTCACATTGCTACATGTGTCATGTACCCCAGGGTAAAAAGTAAGTTGTACACTCTGCAGTGTACAGTGAAACTACAAATACCAGTATACATTATTATATGGAAACGGTCAGAACACCCGTTACGCCACAAAACCACAGCACAGCAGTATTCGACAGGCAGCAATACAAACACTCCTACACACAGTTACACACTCACAGTGCCATGAGGCCTCTTTCTGACACACACACACACACACACACACACACACAATCTTGTGAATAATAGATATAACTTCCTGTTACAACTGAAACCGAAACAAAAATGCGGGACCAGACCATATTCAAACAAGTGGAGCAGAAAACAAGGCCACGAGGGCTGTTTGACCTCCTAGACTGGAGGCTGTATAGCAACACAGCCAGTCAGCCACAGACTAAGCTCCCACTCTATATATAGACCCAGCACAAGCAGTAGAAGTACAGAGTTGCAGTCATGCATTTCGCAGGTTAGGAAATGATAATGACCATGGACATTTATGGAACTACACACTATGACTAGTTGTGAGGTGCTGAACATACTTTCATTGGGTGTGATAAGAAGCCTGGAAAACAAAGGTCAACACGGTCAGACGTACCAACCTGAAACTGAAATCCCCCAGGGTTTTCTAGGGCAGACAAAAGGATGCTGATCTCATCTGCAGGTGGATAGAATGTACTATATCATCCCAAGCTCAGTAATGTTGTCACGATAAGACATTTTCCTTCGATACCAATACCAGGTTTAGTAACACGATACTCAATACCAAAATGGAACCAAGATAAAAAAAAATAAAATAAGGCATATTAATTAGCCAAAGTCACAGACAGATAAGCTCATCTACTGCCCTGTTCAATCTGGCATTTTTGTAGTTCAATAGCATTACATTTGACATTTTTCAGAGACAGCCATGTATGTATTAATGAATCAATTACACTTTGTTTTTACCAAACTATATAACATAAAAGGTAATACTTTATTTGAACAGTAAATCTATTGATGAACTACGTAAATCAAAGCCTATTCACAATACAGGTGAATGCATATGCAATATGAGTGTGTGCATGCTAGTGGTCTACACGGATCCACCTGTACCAGAATACCCAAGGGGGTCCGGATCAACAATTCTAAACAATTTCACAGATCTGGGTCGGATCTGATATGTCTAATTTTAATTGACTAAAGAGCTCAGTGACCGTGTATTTCCGAAAGAGACTGCTGCAGTAGAGAATGAGAGAGAAATTATCATTTATGCTGCTGCTGTCTTTCTTTTCACGAGAGTGGAGTGTGGCGTGTTTAGCTTGCTGTTGGCCAGTCATAAGTAATCAAAGCAGCAATAGGCTACAGAGCCTTGCTCTGTATGTGGCAAAAGTTAAGAGATATCTAATCAATGGAAGATGGAATTAAAAATTACCAAATTAAAAGTTAAGAAGGATAGGCTAAAACAAACAACATGTAGGCTCCTACTAAATATATTCTGAATGGAGTTGTTATTTGGAACTGTAGGATCAGAAACCGCACGCACTGCAGACTCAGACTAGCTAGCTTAAAGAATATATTTTCTGCCGCTTTCCTCACTCGGATCGGACCTTGATCTGACCAGGTTCATACGGAACGGGTCTAGTTGTCCTTGGGTCCATTCAGAACGGGTCACTATATAAAAAAATATATATTTATGCATTACTGGTCCGGGTGGGAAAGCCCCAGGTCCATTTCGGAACGGGGCCAACTTTTTGGACCTGTGAAGACCTCTAGTGCATTCATGGAGTTATTAAGCTTGTTTTAGATGATTTCTTGGGGCTACAGATGACAAATGATCCATTTCCATTTGGGATTTATTTTATTGTACTGATCAACAACATTTTCATAGAAGTTGCTTATTTTATAAAAGTGCTCGCTGTCTCTTTAACCAATAATGACGTCATTCACAAGGCAAGAGAGGCCTGTCGGAGCCCTATTCTCACACACAGAGTTCGCTGAGGCAATATATCATCTTTGGGAGAGACGTGAGAGAGGCCGATTAAGTGAATGATTAAAGTTTGTGGCAATCAACTTTGAAAACAGCATATTTTGCGCGATGGTACTATGGTAGTGAACTGATGTTTGCTTTAGAGCCCGACCGATCTGTATAAAAAAAAATTGTCCAATATTGGCCTTTCAATGCCAAGTTGGTATCTGCCGATAATTCCACCGATAATCAATATTCAATAATTAGGATGAAAAAGGAATTTCATGCTTATCTGAACACTTGTGGTCATGCTCATGATGTGTCATTATTGTCACAATGTAATAAATCAACATTTGATGCATATTTCTTTGAAAATTGTTCTTTAGGATGGCAATTTATACATTAAGTGTGGAAAAATTACACTTTCATTTCCCCGCTGTAAAACACTATAATGGCAGATGTACTGTTTTGTCCCGCAAAAAATAAAAAAATCTGAATCGGTCACAACAAATAGAAATAGGTCGGGCTCTAGTTAGCTTCAGCTGTAAGTTAGCCTGAGTGGAGATAACACACTCCCAGTGCAGGGTAAAGGCGTCCACATACTAGGTTCAGTTTGCAGAACGTCTGTGCCTTGTATACTCCCATAAAAGACCTATGGTTGTAAAGTGAGAAAAAAAGTGTAAATTACCGTTTGTCCCTCTTGAGCCGCCGTAGCAACAAATAGCTAATATACACATCCTCAAACGTCCAAATTAAGCTAAGATAAATAAAGAAATCTGTAATCTATGACGACTAAGATGTTTATCATCTATGATGTTTGGTGCAGTATTTCTCAAGTGAAATGTGCATGAAAACTTGAACGAACAAATACTTACTTGAAGAATCAGTAATGTTGACCAATCACAGACGAAGGGGCATAGACTGAACTTCAACTAGTCTCAAGAAAAAAGAAAAAAAAGTAAGCTTGAATAGCCGAAAACCTGCTGAACACCAAAACATCATCTGTTCTGATAGCAGTGTTAATTCTGGCATACTTTTGATTTAGTTTAGTCTTTGGGGGGCTTTCTCACCAAACTGGTTTGGAGCAGTTTTTCCAAACTCTGGTGTGTTTAGAGCCTTAGCTTGGCTAGTTTGGACTGGTATGAACACTATCCACACTCTGGAGCGCACTAAACAACGCACCGTGGTTCGCTCCAAAAAGGGCGATCCCTCAGATTCAATTCGTACCATGGTGCGGTTCAAGGCAGGCGACAATGCAGTCCGGACCAAACACAGTTGCGCAGTATTATTGGTTGTTTGACAGAGCATTTGATGAAATGCATGGAGCATCATAACTCGAGATCTCCGAAACAGTCTGAGTAGCAGCGAATATGAGCGCATCCTTTATGAGCACATGGGTCTACACTGCATATTTCTATCTGAACGTTCCAAAACGTTGTGTCCTGCTGAACGCTACCCAGGTTGTTAGCTATAGCTTGCTAATGACTGAACAAGGTGTAGCCTAAACAAATGGTTAACTGTCAAGTCCACAAGTAGCCTAGTTTTAGAACGGCCCGTGATATGCTTCATGAATGTTTATGAAAAAAAAAGAGTTGTGCCGGTATTATGGGTCATATCTTTTGAACGGTACAGGCTAGAATCAAGCCATTTTCTCTGAGGAAAAAAGGGAGACTTGGCTACAGAACCTTTCTATAGATAGATAAATAGGTACTTTATGACATACACTGGGGAAAGAGGGAGGGTTGAGCAAAACAACAAATTCAAAGACGGCCTACTTTTCTATACTCAAGGGAGAGAAAAACATAGCTAGACTATTACACTATTAAACTCATTGCTGCGGTTGTTTTTAATTGCATAAAGCAGCTTGTGTTTCTTAACCAGGCAAAGGGTAGATAACTTGAAGGCAGGTGGTGACAGGTTAGCTATGGAGAAGCAAGAGTCACATGCGTGATGTGTATAATCATAGGCAAGATGGAGCTGTGACTGTCTGCCCACACTCATCGCTTGCTCCCCTGCAGCTCACCAGCTGATGTAGGCTGGGTGTGGCACGTACTTCTATGCAACTCTGCCTAGGCCAGCAGCATCCCGGAGTCGCCTCTACACTGTTGACGTTGAGACAGGTGTTTTCAACACAGCCTAATGAAGCTGCCAGTTGAGGACTTGTGAGGCGTCCGTTTCTCAAACTAGACACTAATGTACTTGTCCTCTTGCTCAGTTGTACACCGGGTCCTCCCACTCCTCTTTCTATCCTGGTTAGAGCCAGTTTGCGCTGTTCTGTGAAGGGAGTAGTACACAGTGTTGTACGAGATATTCAGTTTCTTGGCAATTTTTCGCATGGAGTAGCCTTCATTTCTCAGAACAGACTGACGAGTTTCAGAAGGAAGTTATTTGTTTCTGGACATTGAGCCTGTAATCGAAACCACCAATGCTGATGCTCCAGATAATAACAAATTAATTACTTAAAAATCATACAATGTGATTTTCTGGATTTTTGTTTTAGATTCCGTCACTCACAGTTGAAGAGTACCTATGATAAAAATTACAGACTTCTACATGCTTTGTAAGAGGGAAAACCTGCAAAATCGGCAGTGTATCAAATACTTGTTCTCCCCACTGTATATAGTTTCCAGCTACAATAGTCATTTACAACATTAAATGTTTACACTGTATTTCTGATCAATTTTATGTTATTTTAAAATGGACAAAACATTTGCTTTTCTTTCAAAAACAAGGACATTTCTAAGTGACCCCAAACTTTTGAATGATAGTATATACTGTATATATCTCATGGTGTGCAAGAGAGGTTTCTGATTTGCGCCTGTCTGAGTGGACTAATCCATTGTGGAGGCCATGTGCTATTGATATAAACATAAGTAAACCACATAAGTCCCACTATGACTCGGGAAAGCATGCAGTTTATTAGCCTACAGATTAAATAAGTTATGAACTTCACAAGGTAATGAGCTTGATGCTCCTTTCCAATAAATATTGAGGGTCTTATTCTGGTGACATGATGAGTGACGCTTGGCTACCATTTGACAAATAAAAATACCCTCGTCCATAATAATCTCCCCCAAAGAAATCTAGGCTACTCCCAAACTGTATATGCAAGCTGTTGGCTAGCGTGCACATGCCAATACCAGAGTGGAGACATTTGTAATGTAAAACGCAACATTTTTTCAGTAGAGTTGAAAATGTGATGGAAATCCATTTAACGTTTGAATATTTGCATGAAATCTGGTCGCCAATTGGATGGAAATCTAGCTACTGAAAGGCTCTCAATCAATACAAAAATAATTGTCTAGTCCACTTAGTAGTCAGATTTGTCAGAATTTAATCTCGTTTTGACTTGTTTAGTTCTCTGATTCTATTTAGTCAGTTAGTCTCATTAATTGCCACTGAAAAAAAGTGTTTCAGTAATATATTTGACTAAATTAACACTGGCTTGATCCGTGATACACATTTGACAGAGGTACCGAAAGAAACTCATTCTAGTACCGAACTGTTTTTCATGTTCTAGTATCGAAGGTTTCGTGCAACACTAGAGCTCAGCATTGGTGCACAGTCACAACTGGGGTGAATACAGCAAAAGGGACAAAATGAGAACTAACTACATCTGGTTCACCAGCACTAAATGACAGGCTTTGCCCTGGCGTAAATCACAACCTTCCTATGGAGTGGAAACATCGCTAGCTTCTCCTGACAGATAAGGCCTTCATGCTACTACCCAAACAATATTATTTGCATGTTTTAGAAAGCTCTTCCACACAACCAGTGTGATTTCTAAAGAGAGCTCATGTGAAGCCTAGTACACAGCCCTGAAAGTTCCAGCCCAAACACCAAACACAGAGGCACACTCTGTATGAGGTGAGAGGGGTACAGAGCTGGCTTTCCTAGAGCCAAGGACCGGGTGGTTTCTTTGGTAAAGTCAGTCCCAAGCATCAATTATCCTGCTCAACCAGTTCCCCTACCCAAAGTCAAAAATAATATGCCTCTGCAAGGCCCCATTATAGGCTATTTCTAGCTGAACTCACTTCATGTTTTTTGTGTATTACAGAACACAGCCTTTCAATGCCTCCAAAGACAAAGGAGCTCTAATTTTAGGAGAACTATGACTAAAGGAGGGGGGATTTTCTGATGAACGGCTATTTAACCTCTTTTCAAAGTTGCTTAGCAGCAGTACCTTAAAATTAGAGTAACTTGCATGGCTTGCAGTTTAACATGTTCTATATTTTTGCCACCGGATAATGACTGCAGCAGTTCAGGTTAATAATTTAGCGCCAAGCAAATAGACACACCTCCAACCTTTTCAGTTAGGTTCAGCAAATAATTTGGCAAGAGATCCAGTCTCACCATCAACAGGCAGGCAAATTAAGGTTGTAACTCAGTTGGTAATAAGAATATAGCCGTATAGTTCACAGGAAATCCAGGGTTTCCTGTAAGTGCTCTTGATAAGGCAGTAGGTGAACTGTTGAGGTCGTAGATCAGTCAGATGCAGGTGTTAGTCAACAACAAGCAAGGCAAGATAAAGATATTTGTGCAGCCGTGAACTCCATGTAGGTAAACATTGGGAAGCCTCATATTTGTTGTACCAGATGGCAGAGGTGCAAAAGAGTCAGTCAGTTGGTCAGTACAGGGACAAAGCAGTAAGAGAGGAGAGGGACAACAGTGTCAGTCTGATGGGACAGGAGAAAGTGAGGCGCCAGGTTTATTAAGAGAAATGCTTGACTGCACAGCTCTTATCTGGCTCCTACAAATCTAACCACCACACTATACAGTGAGTGACCAATGGCCCTCACCTGGCTCATCCTGAGAGGAGAGACAAATCCATGGCCTGACAGGAGAACCACTCACCAATTCATGTCTTCAAAAACATTATGCCCCCTTGTATTTGAAAGGCTTTGTTCAATTGTGCTCAGGTATTACCTGATGTGTGTCAAATCCACTGAGGACCAATCAAGATGTATTCAATTGAAATGTACAGACCTGCCATACTGCTGGTATGAAAAAGACAACACAGTACTTCTGTTTTCAGACCATGAATATCGGCACAACCTCATACAGACATTTCATCAGAGGCAAGTGTTTCTTCACAAACGTGTCATACACATGTTGGGTGTATGAGAGAGACTACTTTGGGATTTCATCCCTACACTCATCAATGACATTAATGTATTACAGGATTAAACCAAAAGCACACATTCCCCCCGGAATTATCCACCGGGTAATCGCAGATAGATGCCCCTCTGCAATCTAGAAGGATTCCCTGCCGTTCCTATGCACAGAAGTCCAGTGTGTGCGTGCACAGTGCACACACATCTGTACAGCCATCAGAGGCTTATCCCTGCAGCGCAAGGCCTAGAGGATCAGTCAACCACACAGAGAGATACATGTATGGGTTGGGGCAGAGGGGGGGGGGGGGGGTCATCACTGTACTGTACACTTGCTTAAAAAGTGACCACAACAAACCAGGCTGCCACTAATCCTAGGCAAACAGCCTCCTGTCCTGACTGGGACAATAAAGTAATCTAACCCATTTTATTAAACAATTTTACATTATGTAAATTTTATGTAAGCCTGTGCACACAATGTAGCCTAAGCACATTTACATTTTAGTCATTTAGCAGACGCTCTTATCCATAGCAACTTACAGTTAGTTAGTGCATACATGTTCATACTGGCACCATAGTCATCAAAATATTGCAATGATAACAAAATCATGTTTTTTTTTTAACTACTTTGACCCTTACATTGAACACTAGGATGTTACATGCTAACAGTGGAATGGTAAACATTGGCTGGCCTGGTAGATGAAAATGTCAGAGTCAAATTCACCCTTTGCATCTGTCTGCTGATGTAATTGAATATGTTTACGCAACAATGCAAAAAGCACCAAAGTCCTTGGATCAAGTGGTTACTGATTATTCAGAGCATGTACAAGAACACCCACAGGGCTCTACACTGACCTTAGAATTGTTTATTTTATTTTTTTACAAGGAGCACGTGTGCGCCTAGGTTGAAAAATGTACATGCACACAAATACATTTACAAGCACAATTAAAAATATTTGAGGTAATAACAAATATACTTTTTCTATGCGCACTGGTGCTCCTAAATTAAAATTCCAGGTTGCACAGGTAATTATTTAGGCGCATATGCAAGTAAAATGGTCACACTGTGGAGCCCTGACCCATGTGGGAGTGACACAGACTTTTCTCCAGATGAGAAGTGCATTGTAAAGGCTTCAGTTCAGCCCTCTCCACCTCCTGGTTCATTGCAGACTGACCAGATTTCTCTCTGTCTGTGTTCACATCTTACTGCTACAGAAAACAAGAACAAACTCACCATTGTGTGTGGCAGTGGACAGGCTATTGCCAACATTTTGTGATTGAGCTTTAATGTGCAGTGTGTACTGCCACCGTTTCCACAAACACTGAATGGATGTGGCCATTTAAGAGGGGAACAAAAGCAGCTGCTAAACAGGACAAATGCAATTTGGCCTTTGCTGTAATTACACACAGAAAGAGTGCATCATAGAATGTTATCTAGTCCAGTGTTGACTGGAGTTTAACTTTAAATCTAGCACCTACAGAACTGAGGAACACTGAGCAAACATCCAGCAAGGATATTTTTTGAGAATCCAAGATTTTGGGGGGAGAATTATTTCGTGGTTGTTGGGCTATATTAGGTAAAGGAGACAACTTTGGGGCACATTGGCATGACACAGGCGAGGAATGTCCTAGTAATCAAGATACACCAGTATAATATGCAAGTGTATATGGATATTTACTGATTATCCTCACTCAGTAACGTGAGTTGTATCCTAGTATTAGACTGACAGACAAATTAGATGTAAAGTCAAATCATAGTAGGATATTTAATCATGCTGTAACTCGCTCGGTCTGTAACTGCAACTTGCCAACTCAAACACGAATTTCAGATGCATTAAATGGTGACAGGAACACATTCTACGACGTAAATCAACGGATAGATACAGTGTCAAATCAAAAGACGCAGGAGTTATATCAAATTATTGGTACTGTACAGTCATTAGCCAACAACAGTTAGCTTGCTAGAATTGGCATTGTGCTGTGTCTTCAATATTGCCAACGTCGGTCACGTTACGTTAGATGACTAGCATAGTTGTCGATATTTAGAATTGGTTAATGTTAACTAACTTAGTTAGCTAACTAACACCGGTAACATTCATTCGACTTCCTTCTTGTCCAGTATTTGAGTACTTATGGGTTTGCCAAATCCTGACAACATGGTTAGCTAATAAAACATAGTTAGCTATATATCTACCCAACTGGGCTAACGTTAGCTAACAATGCTTGCCAATGTGGACCTTTTGGACAATTCGCTAGCTAGCTAACTGCTACCTAGTGACAAACAAACGGTTAGATAACAGTTCGTTCGCTAGTTGCTATTGGGATCTAGCTACTATCGAAGCAATTTCCTAAATTATCAATTTGTCCGAAACGGATAACTACTCTCTACGAAAGCTAGTTTGCTAACTTGAATAAAATAGCTACATCATGGAGGGACCGAGTATTTAAAATCTCGGCCGAACTTACCTTTTTCAAAATGAGTTTAGCTTCTTTGCTAGCAATCCAACTCCTTTTGGCATGCTTAAATTATAGCTTTTTCCAACAGTGAAACTTCGCTGTCCTCGCAGATTAAATATTTCAGTAGGTGTCCTCAACTTCCTTTTCCCTTCGTTATTTTTTATAACGCTCTTTTCATTTTTTCAAAGACCTAAACTCGTCAAATGGCAACTAGCGTTATCCTTCTTGACAGATTGGTAAACAATTTAGCAGTTTGTCTTTTCTGATATTAGAGTACCACTGTCAAAATGATGTCAATTTGCCCCGCCCTTTGCATTGTATGATTGGTTCACAATGTTTACACCTACATTGTATAAATTATTGTATTTGTTGTTCAGGCTCTGGCAATCTTACGCCTCTGCATTGATTGGATGGTGTTCCGATGAGTAGAGTGGACGCGGCAAGGTGCTTTTGAGTAGAGTGGACGCCTCGATCACACCAACAAAAGTACACATTGGCCATTTCTGTCAAGCCATCTAAACATTCAGTTTGATGCATACGTTTGATACATCCAATTTATGCAACACAGAGAAGGCACTGCAACTGCCTCTGCAGGGCCGCAGGCAGCCTAGCGGTTAGAGCGTTGGGCCAGTAACCGAAAGGTCGCTGGTTCAGAGACCCAAGCCGACAAGGTGAAAAACCTGTGGATATGTCCTTGAGCAAGGCACTTAACCATAATTTGCTCCAGGGGTGCTATACTACTATGGCTGACCCTGTAGGTAGGCTGTCATTGTAAATAAGAATGTGTTCTTAACTGACTTGCCTAGTTAAATAAAGGTTAAATAAAATGCTGGAAGGCAAATGCAGCTTTCCATTGTAAATGAATGTACTTCTGGTCTACCAAAATGCAATAACACTTCATGACATTTAATCATATGATTTTTGTAAATTTCATGCATTCGACATGTAGGCGAAAGTCTGACAAATGTTTAAATGCAACACTCTTTGAAAGCTTTGGTCACCAACTTAACAAAAATGATTTGCTCAAACTCGCCCAAGTATTTCAATCGGGAGCAAGCGTTGGTCTTGAGGCGGTCATGAGTCTGTGACGGTAGGGGTGACATTTTGGGAAAAAGTGGACCCTTGCCTTTTGGCTGATCTATTTGTGGTTTCAGGTTGGGTGAAAACAGAGTTGGGGGAAGGTAACCAGACGTGGTCTTGTGATAATTGTTTGTCATGCAAGTTGTTTGGTGCGACTTAGACAGGGTGGCGTAAGTCTTTACCCGACAAAGTGATGTTAAGTTTTCCTGTTATCCTGTACAAACTTTTGTGCCAAATACATTATGTTGTTACAGGTGTCAAGCTTATGTGCATGTGGAAGCAGTGTGTAGGAGGGAGGTTCCTATGTGTGAAAAGTGTGCAGAAGGGCATGAGACAAAGGAATGTGTAACATTGGGGAAAGTAGTGGTATGTGTTAATTGTAGGGGTGCCCATGGGGCTGGGGATCAAAACTGTCCAGTGCAAGAGCAGCAGGTTGAGGTTTCCAGGATTAGAGTAGTGCAGAAGTTGTATGCTAAGGCAGTGAAGAAAGTAGAGGAAGATGGGGCAATGGGGATGGATCCTGAGAGGAGGGGTGTGAGTAGTAGATCTGTACCAGTACAGAGGGATAGGCCAACAAGTGATATATGCTTTAGTAAGATTGGATTTTTTGTGTTTATAGCAATGGTTATCCACTGTACTGCAGGGATAGAACGTAAGTCGCAGAAAATTGAGATTGTGGTGGCAGCTGCAGAGAGGTATTTGGGTGGACGAGACTTGACGTCAGAAGAGTTACAGGGTGTGCTGCATAGTGGTGTCCCATCCTTTCAGGCTGGGTTTTTTATTTTTTTATTTAACCTTTATTAAACTTTGCCCAAAAGGCAAAATACCTCCTGTGGGGACGGGGGCAGGGATTAAAAATACAAATAAATAAATATAAATATAGGACCAAACACACATCA
Source organism: Thymallus thymallus (assembly GCA_023634145.1). Classification (NCBI taxonomy): domain Eukaryota; kingdom Metazoa; phylum Chordata; class Actinopteri; order Salmoniformes; family Salmonidae; genus Thymallus; species Thymallus thymallus. The sequence goes on from CM042393.1 coordinate 16,320,388, forward strand.
CGATAAGAGAGACAAAACAACACTACCAAAAGAGATACCTAAGACAACAACATAGCAAGGCAGCAACACATGACAACACAGCATGGTAGAAACATAACATGACAACAACATGGTAGCAGCACAAAACATGGTACAAACATTATTGGGCACAGACAACAACACAAAGGGCAAGAAGGTATAGATGACAATACATCACGCAAAGCAGTCACAACTGTCAGTAAGAGTGTCCATGATTGTTTGATTTATTCATTTGTTTTCAAGCAAAGTAGAAGGGAAGTATACTCCAGTCTAGTAGGTGGCGGTAATGCAACCGCCGTTAAACCTCATCGAAGAAGTATAGACTGGGCACGCTTCTGTACAAGTGACGTCTACAGTCGCCCTGATTACAGCAGCTTCCCTGCTTGGAGGTCATTTTTTAAGTTTCAACTGTTTCCCCTGTTATGCATACACATAACCTCGAAATAATGGTGTAGCACATTTTTGACTGTACCTCCATTTCTCTTCAAGTCATGTCACAAACGTCAATGGGATTCACGGATCCTCAACAACAACAAGGGACTCAGGTACAGTAACGTAGCTAGCTAACGGTAGCGAACCGCTAGTTCGTTTTCTGTGGATTAGCTTGCTAGCTAACGTTAGCTTGCCAAACAAACAGTTTATCCAAGTTAGCTACAACAGCACTTTCTGGTCGTTAACTCAAACATGAGTAATTAGCGTGTTAATCAATTAGTACTGTAGTAATAATATAGGCGATAACGTTACTACCTACGTGAGGCAAAGTATGTTTTCTATCTAACGGCTTTCTGTATCCTGTTGAACAGAGTCCAGTTGGGGCACCCTACATTCCCACGGAGGAGGAGAAAAGAGTGTTTCGGGAATGCAACCAAGAGAGCTTCTGGTACAGATGTAAGTCATGCTACAACATAAGGTTATGTTCCAAATAGCAACCTATTCCCAAGCCCTTGATTATTACTCTGTTTCATTACATTACACATCAGTAATTGGATGAAGGCGTCTTCTCTACAGGGGAGTTTTAAGAGCCGTGACGCTCTGTCTAAATATTAACAAGCATCGCTTGCAGTACGGTTTTGGAAGCTTAAAAGCCAATTCATGCTTGCTCTGGCAATGGCATATGGAGGGTCCATACCAAGGGTTTGACGCAATCACGGTGCCTCCGGAGGCTGGCAGTGTCCATACTGAGCTCGGTACTGCATCACCCTGCGCCTCCCAAATTTGTAACAATGCAGAGGGCTCTGTATTAGAGCTCTGCTACCCGACCCGATTATCTTGTCAAATGATAAAATGCTCACTAACAGGGATGTTAACAAATTTGTGAGAGAAGTTTTTTGTGCGCATGGGCAATTTCTGGGATCTTTTATTTCAGCTCATGAAACATGGGACCAACACTTTACATGTTTCGACAACTTGATTGGAGTCCACCTGTGGTAAATTCAATTGATTGGACATTATTTATTTTAATAGTTTTTTTAGATGTTTTATTTTATTTAACCTTTTATTTAACTAGGCAAGTCTGTTAAGAACAAATTCTTATTTACAATGACGGCCAAACTCGGACGACACTGGGCCAATTGTGTGCCGCCCTATGGGACTCCCAATCATGGCTGAATGTGATACAGCCTGGATTTGAACCAGGGACTGTAGCAACGCCACTTGCACTGAGATGCCACACCACTCGGGAGTTTGGAAAGGCACACACCTGTCTATATAAGGTCCGACAGTTGACAGTGCATGTCAGGGAGGTGACCAAGAAACCTCTGTGTTGGGAGAAACTTCCAGAAGGACAACCATCTCTGCAGCACTCCACCAATCAGGCCTTTATGGTAGAGTGGCCAGACAGAAGCCACTCCTCAGTTAAAGGCACATGACAGCCAGCTTGGAGTTTGCCAAAAGGCACCTTAAAGTAATGTTAAATAATACACATTGGCTGTTAAGCTAATTATATTATGATGGTTGCATCCCATTTAAGTTTATTGTGATGGTAATGACGTTTGTTTTTGATCATTGTTAGGTGGAGGTTGGTAGCTGTAATGGTATGTTCAATCTAGCTTAACTTTTTGACTTAGAGAAACAAGTTGAGGAAAAAGTAACTAAACAAAAACAATTTATCACATGAAACAATATATTTATTCTGTCTAGAATGAAAAGGTCATATTTTGCAATCTCCCAAAATAAATGTGATCTCTGACTAGAAACAGGCTCTCCTACATCTTGCGTTACAAACACTACAGTTGTCCGTTCAGTAACGGGGCAAGGTTACATGAAAATGACGTACAGTGTAATGAAATGCGTCACAATGTGAACGGGGCAACTTTTTAGACGCATTAGGCCTGAACCTTGATACTGTTTGATGTCTAAGTTTGAAAATTAGTCATGAAGATTAGGCTATTCTGTAGTTTTACATGATGCCCCGTTCACCAAAAAAATCACATTTCAAATCCATTGCCTTCACACAAAAAGGTACAAAAACAAATAAAAAGAACAATGGTTTTCAAACCACTAAGCATATAAGTCACTGAAAGTAAAATTCCAGCTCATCACTACAGAATTAGGCCAACAGTTCATTTTTCAGAGCTAATGTTAGGGGTGCCGCACTAGGCTGCGGTGCGTTCTGTATCGCATGCGTTCAATATTTTCAACTTGTGCTGTGTGGTGGTACAAACGGAAGAACACAAACAGACTCCAACTAGCTAGCGTTTAGCGAGTTGAAACGCGAAGCACATGTACGTCAAGTATGGAAAATGTGGGCTAGACATCCGGCAAAACAAAACTTAAATGCATCTGATGGACACCGGGCATTACATTATTTTTTACGAGCATATAGCCATGTGTGATTGATGAAAGATGAATGAGGTCCACACAACATTTGGTAATGCACCTTAAAGTTGTTTGCCAACAACCATATAAAGAAGAATGAACGAGGAAAAAGTCATCAAAGAAAACAAAAAATTAACAAGGTTTACCATTTCATCTCTGGATTAATTGTTGGAGTATTGAACACACAATTTTGTGTGATTCAAAATGGGTCAAAATTCTACAAAGAGTTTCTGAAGAAAATTCTTTGTTTCTGGCCATTTTAAGCCTTTAATCGAACCCACAAATGTTGATGCTCCAGATACTCAACTAGTCTAAAGAAAGCCAGTTGTATTGCTTCTTTAATCTGCACAACAGTTTTCAGCTGTGCTAACATATAATTGCAAAAGGGTTTTCTAATGATCAATTAGCCTTTTAAAATGATAAACTTGGATTAGCTAACACAACGTGCCATTGGAACACAGGAGTGATGGTTGCTGATAATGGGCCTCTGTACGCCTATGTAGATATTCCATAAAAAATCTGCCATTTCCAGCTACAATAGTCATTTACAACATTAACAATGTCTACACTGTATTTCTGATCAATTTGATGTTATATTTCTAAGTTACCCCAAACTTTTGAATGGGTATGTGTGTGTGTGTGTATATACAGTTGAAGTCGGAAGTTTACATACACCTTAGCCAAATACATTTAAACTCAATTCCTGACATTTAATCCTAATAAGAAGTCCCTGTCTTAGGTCAGTTAGGATCACCACTTTATTTTAAGAATGTGAAATGTCAGAATAATATTAGAGAGAATTATTTATTTCAGCTTTTATTTCTTTCATCACATTCCCAGTGGGTCAGAAGTTTACATGCACTCAATTAGTATTTGGTAGCATTGCATTGCCTCACGGTTGGGAGGGTGTTCTTCGGCTTGCAAGCCTCCCCCTTTTTCCTCCAAACAGACATTTTGTTTCATCAGACCAGAGGTCATTTCTCCAAAAAGTACGATCTTTGTCCCCATGTGCAGTTGCAAACCGTAGTCTGGCTTTTTTATGGCGGTTTTGGAGCAGTGGCTTCTTCCTTGCTGAGCGGCATTTCAGGTTATGTCGATATAGGACTCGTTTTACTGTGGATATAGATACTTTTGTACCTGTTTCCTACAGCATCTTCACAAGGTCCTTTGCTGTTGTTCTGGGATTGATTTGCACCAAAGTATGTTAATCTCTAGGAGACAGAACTCGTCTCCTTTCTGAGCGTTATGACGGCTGCGTGGTACCATGGTGTTTATACTTGCGTACTATTGTTTGTACAGATGAACGTAGTACTTTCAGGCATTTGGAAATTGCTCCCAAGGATGAACCAGACAATAGTACGCAAGTATGGAGGCCTACAAACCTGACTCAGTTACACCAGTTCTGTCAGAAGGAATGTGCCAAAATTCACCTTATTGTGGGAGCTTGTGGAAGGCTACCTGAAACGTTTGACCCAAGTTAAACAATTCAAAAGGCAATGCTACCAAATACGAATTGAGTATATGTAAACTTCTGACCCACTGGGAATGTGATGAAAGAAATAAAAGCTGAAATAAATAATTCTCTCTACTATTATTCTGACATTTCACATTCTTAAAATGAAGTGGTGATCCAAACTCCTTCAAGACTGTTAGAAAAGCATTCCTCGTGAAGCTGGTTGAGAGACTGCCAAGAGTGTGTATGTGTGAAAAATAATAATAATCTGCTAAACACGTGTATGTGACCAATAAAATTTGATTTGATATGTGATTTTGTCAGTATATATATATTTAGGCTAATACATGATATCACCCCCCTCCCCCAGCCGAGCCCCCACACTACAGACCTTCCAATTCCCAATTTAAACACTGATTACACCCCAGATCTCCCCCCAATTTCTCTCTAGATTTATATTTTATTTAAGGTTACAGCTACTGAAGTGTTGTGGGCATGCATTGTTGAAATAAAGAGCTGTAAGGATGTATCGATTCTGTATGCACTAATGACAACATTATGTATTCACAGCCCTTCCATTAACTGCTGTGGCAGTGTCTGTAGCTCAAGCACTCGTTATGAAAGGTACGTTTAATGTTCAGTCCAGTGAAATTGTAATTCAAATATCAGTCTCCAATGCCTTTCATTTGGATTTTCCTTTACTTTCTATCTCTCCCTTTCAGGAGTCCTTGCACCCTCACCACGATTTGGTTCCCTGCCTAAAGTAGCTAGTAAGTGAAGGCTGAATATGAGGCTTGTCAGTGTCCTGCTGGAATTCAAAATGTTTATACATATGTACCATTGTCATGTCTTAGGGAATATTCATTTGTGTGTTTGGTATATATTTTCAGTAGCTGGTCTGTTAGGGTACATTGGCGGGAAGATCTCATACACAAAGATATGTCAGGAGAAGTTCAAAAATCTGGAGAATTCCCCATTGGGTGAAGCCCTAAGACAAGGACAACGCCATATCCCTCAACAGTCAGTATTGCATCTAATCTCCCTCCCCCATTGTGGTAACTGGTTATTGTTTTGACATCTTACTAAGTTACATTTTCATTGGAACCAGGTTTGCTCCTCAGAACCAGTCAGAGTTGGGAGATCCTAACCAGGCTTTTTTTGAACAAGCCTCCAAGTCAGTGGCTGAACCTCGCGCCCAAGCAGACTCCTTCAGCTACCCCAGTGACTTCTCCTATAGTGATCAGGCTGCTCTGTTGAGCCCTCCACTCAGTGAGTCTGGCCCCACAGGAACTGCAGCTGATGTCAACCAACCAGGTACGGACATCAGGATTTGCATGGTGTGGTTACAGACATGGCTAATGTTCTCTCACTCATCCTTGTTTTATTCACAGAACTGTCTTCAAGATTGTTATTTAGTTGAAGTAGAGAGAACATTCTCACTTTTGAATCTACTGTGGTTGGGAATCGGATTTTGTATTGGTCCTGGCCAGACATCTTCAATGGCAGTTCTCTGAAAGGTTTCCTCCCCTCACTGCCTTTTTAGTCCCTCCTTACTTGGATGATGAGACTCCCAAAAAGAGACCAACCCTGTACGAGGACCTACGAAGCAGAAACCGTGAGAACTACGAGGTTACCCTGACCCTCAAGGCAGACACTCTGCTCAAGTCCCCGACTGAAACACCTGTTCCGAAGAGAGATGGTGACTCATTCCCCACAGTGATCTGTTGTTATTGGGACTATTTACATATGGTGCTTGAAATGGGGATATGGCGTGTCTATATACAGTCATGTGAAAAAGATAGGACACCCCATGACAACCGTTGTCTTTTCCAACATATTTAAACATATGGATATTTGACCTTCATTTTAACAATTTTGAGAGATGGAGGTAGTATAACAACAACAATAAAACTGAAGTAATGTCTTGTACAAACGATTTGTAAAATGTAATTAATGGAAATGCTATTTTCTTGTGAGGACAAAGTTAGGACACCCACATTTATTACTACTGAAAATGCCTAAAATTAGAATCAGGTGCACCACATGAGGTGCAAATGATTAGAACATCGTTAGAGGATTTTGGAGGAGCCTGTCTTATTTAAACCTCAGACATTTAGTTTGGTTTGCTCTTGTTTGTTGAAGTGAGTGGTATCATCATGGCAAGATCAAAAGAGCTATAAGGCCTTCAGAAAGAAGGTTGTAGATGCTTGAGAGTCTGGAAAGGGATTTAAAAAGATCTCCAAACAATTAGAAATCAGCCATTCCACTGTGGAGAACATTTAAAACAACGGCCAACATGGCCAAGTCAGGCCGTCCAAGCAAGTTCAGCACAAGAGCAGACCGCAAGATGCTTAAAGAACTCTCAAACAATCTTAAAATGTCATCACGGGACCTACAGGTAGCTCTTGCCACAGTTGATGTCAAAGTACATGCATCTACCATCAGAAAGAGACTGCACAAGTTTGATTTTCATGGGAGGTGTGCAAGGAGGAAACCCTTGCTGTCAAAAAAAAACATCAGGGCAAGACTATTTGCCAGAGAACACCTAAAAAAACCAGGACTTCTGTAACAATGTGCTTTGGACAGATTAATCCAAAGTTGAATTATTTGGGCACAGTAACAGAAGACATGTTTGGCACAAACAAAAGACAGAATTTGAGCACAAGAACCTCATAACAACTGTGAAGCATGGGGGTAGAAATGTCATGGTTTGGGGCTGCTTTGCTGCAGCAGGGCCTGGTCAGCTCACCATCATAGAATCTACTGTAATTCTTTATTGTATCAGAGGGTGCTTGAGGAAAATGTGAGACCATCTGTCTGAAAAATTTAAGCTGAAGCAGATGTGGACCATGCAACATGACAATGACCCAAAACATTCCAGTAAATCCACCAAGGAATGGCTCAAAAGAAAGAAATGGAGAGTTCTGGAATGGCCAAGTCAAAGCCCGGATCTTAATCCTATTGAGATGCTGTGGGGTGACTTGAAACGGGCTGTGCATGCAAGAAAACCATCAAACATCACACAGCTGAAAAAAGTCTGCATGGAGGAGTGGGAAAAACCTTCTCCCAGTTGATGTCGGAGACTGGTAGACAGTTATAGGAAACATCTAATTGAGGTTATTCCAGCCAAAGGGGGCAATACCAGCTATTAGGGTATAGGGTGTCCTAACTTTTACATCAGCAGTAATTGGCATCTTTGTTCCTTTTGTTGTTAAATAAATAAGTTAAATTTTCATTGTTTTTGGTTCAATTACATCACCTTATCTATAGCTATTGTTTGAAGGAAGATCGAAGATTGATATGTCCATATTTCTTCAAAAATCACTAAATGTTTCATGGGGTGTCCTAATTTTTTCACGACTAGATTATTCAGTGTGTCAACAGTGCTCACATACTTGGACAGTTTCTTTGGCCAGAGCAGGAGGTCTGTATCAAGGAACATGCTAAGATACGCTAACATTTGCTTTTTAGTTTGTAGCAATAATTAGCTGTGTATAATTTTATAATTGTTTAATTAAACAAACACAATATTCCGGGTGCTTTCATGAACTACATTGCATAGACATATGTCTGATTTTCTGTATGGTTATTTTGTCTCCACAGTGAAAAAGAACCAATATGGAGATGCATGGGACGAGTGAAGAGTCTGCTACAGAAGCCAGTGATCAGCTTCTGTACCAGGAGAAGGCGGCAAGAGGACACATGTAGTATACACAAGACCTCTGCTATTTATGTAATCATGCCATAGAAATCTGAAGAACACATTCAGTACGTTCCCAAAGTGATAAATGTCAAATCATATATTGTCCAAAGGTTAACATGAATAGCAGCTTTCTAGAATTGTCCAATACAATTGAATACAGCCAACACGCTTACCAGTATCCTGTATCAGTGGAGGCTGCTGAGGGGAGGACAGCTCATAGTAATGGGTCAATGGAATGGTATCGAACAAAAACACGTGGATGATACCATTCCATGAACTCCTTTCCAGACATTATTATGAGCCACCCTCCCCTCAGCAGCCTCCACTGATATGTTTCCATCCATCAGTTTAGCTATATAACTGGGTCTTATTCAAATGTAAATGTTCACTATTACCAGTGAGCTCATACTGTGTAAGGTTATGTAAATCCTAAAGGAATATAATAATCTTCTAAGTCAGTGAATATGTCCATTCTTTGGTGTTATCTGGACCGTATCTGGCTTCAGGTTATTGTGTTGAGGGTGGCAGAGATTAGATTATAATGCTATATTATGAAAAAGGTGAATGTTGAGGGCCTCTTAGCACAGGTGGACATCTAAAGGTCTAGTTTGGCAGGGTGTTCTTGTCTTGGTAATAATGATTAGGTCCCCTTGTTTTTTCACAGCGGTGTCAAAAGTAACATAAAACAAAGGATGTGTTGACTGAGATGTCCTCCAGGACAAGGCTTGCCCAGCTCTCTGGTCTGTTGACTTTTCAGCAAGGTGTGGTGCAGAGATAAAAAAAAATAGCACTGTGTAACGCATATCTCTTTCCTTCCGCTTATGTTTTGTCAAAAAATTGTTTATTATTATTAAATCATACCCAAATTGGTTATCTGTCTCATTCATGCTTTATGCTCTATACCAGGGATCATCAACTAGATTCAGCTGATTTTCTTCTTGAGTGGATGGTCAAGGGGCCAGAACATAATTAAAAATCATTAGCAGACTGCAAATTGACTGCAAGAACCCCAAACTGATATGACTGAAACAATCATTTCAAACCTTGCTTATCTGTATTTTTGATAGAACTTCTACAAAACAATCATTGTCATGTCCATTTGCAATGCATCACCTGGATTGGACTCCATGGTGTGTCAAACATACTTGGAGAAGAACAGACGAGGATCATTAGAATTGAGTGTGCACAAACTTGTGTCGTTAGCTTTGCACACCCTCTGTTGGTGCAGCAGGGGCTTGCTGTCGCTTACACTCTTCACACACATGGTGGCAGTGTCTAAAAGAGGCAGAAGAACCTATTAACGTTAACTCGCCAACTGCTTTAGTTCTTTGTTTCCAAGATAATACTAAAATCTTGCGTGATTACATTAGATGCTATGTTACATGTGTCTGTCCACGAGAGATTAGCTTTAGTTTCACTAAAATGTAATAAATGCCATCCTTGTGCTAGTGCCTTAACTTGAACCTACTTGATAAACCACTGGCATTATAAGGCTTAAGCCACATAGCTGGTATCTTCCTGTTACATAATCCCTTCACAGAAAAAAAGACTACCATGGGCAACAAAAGTGACAAATTCCTCAGCTCTACTCACCTGTGTCCTGGGCCAGAACCACGCCCTCCAAAGCCACGGCCTGCAAATGGGCCAGGTCCAAAACCATATTCAGATTCTGGACCAAAGACAGGCCCAAGTCTCTGGAACTTATTTCTGCAGGTTGGAACATAGGAAGCCTTCCCCACTGCATAACCAAGGACGCCAGCCGCTGGACAAGATCATTGGTCATAAACATGTTAAAATTCTATAATACAGGTTAAGTCTAGCTGCCACTTTCGGAATGTCTAAAGTAGCCTATCCCCTTTTATTAATCAGCGTTTATTGAACACAACTGAGTCCAATAGCCCCATCAGCACTGAGGAAGATGTGTCACCATAGACACCAGGTTTCCCCAAACACAAGTATTGTAAACATGATGAAACCTGCTGGATGGAACCCTCTACTTCCTCTCTAATGGGCTCACACCTCACCTGCTAGTTTTGGGAATGGGCCAAGTTTCTTTGATGCACTCCAAACTCCTGCAAGAAAATATTATACAGTGCTTTTTTGTTTATGATGTTAAAGCTGAACCTTGATTTAAACTATGACTAATGTTATGCGAGTGTCTTACCTTTGTAGATGAGCCCCCCAGTGACAGCCATGCTTCCCAGAGAGAGGGGAAGAGCTGAGAGGAACATGAGAACAGAGTTTAGTAGTCGTACTGATTTAGGGCCGGATTCAATCAAACCTGCACTACAGTAACTCCTCACTGAGGACAAATCAAGTTGTTCCTGTGGTGCAAAGATGTTATTAAAATTAAATGGAGTACTGTTTTTACCCCACACCACTTAGTTAGAATGTGCATTAGTGTGACACAGAAACAGTATTATTTTCTAGCAGAGCGGGTTTGATTGATTCAGCTTTATTTACATCATACTTTTTCACTGAGTTTCCACTGTAATGGAGCATATTAACCCCACTGGTGACCGACGGTCAAAGGACAAAGCATAAAAAAAAAAGTCCACTTCCGAAGTAACACTTTGAATACAGGCCCATCATCAGTCGCCAACAGATGGGGGACATTTTCAGCTCCGAGACAGGGTATGGAATGCAGAATGGTAGAATTTGAAAATGTGCCATAGCCAGGGAAAGGGGCTTGATGAAAGGGCCCGACTCATATTACTCCTAATGGGGTTGTTGTTTACAGAAGACTCACTATGCACCTGGAAATGGCGAGCGAGCCACAGAGGGTCTAGCGTCAATTGAGTTTCTATGAAAAATAAACACGCTTTTTGCAGTGCATATGTAATTGTTTGGATTAAAAATGTCAGCTATAAACAGGTTTGTTAGATGTGTAGGCTGTGGTACACCGCCCTTGGTCAATACCTCTATACCAGAAGCTCTCTTCCTTGCACTCCTTCCAGATTTGTCTCACGTCGTCTCTGTGGATGTGTCGATCTCCATGTTGACACTGGGACACACCCGACAAGTCAGGGATTAGAGGTCATCCGCACCATACAGTTCAATAATCGTGTCTGAGTATTTTGTGTGCGTCTCACCTTCTTTTCCCATGGGGTGGCTCCGTCAACCTTCACTGTCACTGTTTTCTCGGGTGTTTCAGAGCTCATGATGTCAAGTGTCTGGAAGAATCTCTTATTTGCTCAAATACTCTGCTCAACTTTTCTGTTGGACCTGAATTACCTATGGTCTTCGTTGCTACTCCTTTTACTTTACTCTCGTGTTTTCATAGTCTACACTGCCCCCTCACTCCTCCCTTTTTGAATAAACACTGAATAGGCCATGCCCACCAAAAGGGTTGTTGAAATAGCCTGTAATGCAGACATCTGAAAAAGCTCTCTCTTTCGCTTGCTCACACACAAACTTGCACACAGGCCAAATCGGTCCTAATAAAACATTTAATTATTACCTATATGTTAAAATACCATGATGCAATTGGATAGAAAATCCCTGAGTCATTCAACTCACCTCCCCCATTCAAACATCTCTAACTTGTTTTACCTATACTAGTGTACTATACTTTAATTTGACTGGTTTAACGTGCTTGCATAATAAATCAATTACTTTTAAGTAGTTTATATGTTTTTAAAGCCTTTTAAAAGTGTACATGCAGGGTTTATTAGGGGTTAATTCACTGTTTCCTGTGTGATGAACAGAATATCAATGGGCAGGTCCAGAGTCCAACGACCTGCTGTTTTAATGAGTACAGTATAGTGAGTGTGAATCAAAGATTAATGTATAAGTGGGTTAAAAAAAAAAATCCTGAGGACCCAAGAAAATAATACACCATGTATGTTATACTATATACTTTGTGCGAGTCACATGACTGTTACCTCTATGCCACCAAGAATGGCATAACTGGATCTAACATAAATGCAATAAAGTGGTGGTTACTCTAAGAAATATTTAACATATGATTAAATTCTAAGCATATTTTAAGCACAGTTTTAATATGAATAGTTGATGGAGCAACATGTATCCTATGTTGAGGGCCTAATATATCTCCGTACCTCACTGTTGCCAGTGGTTTAAAATCAATATAGATTTGTCCAAGTGTTGCTGACCTACCCTGCTGGTCTTTATTTACAGAAAACAAAAACTTGTCCTGATTTGTCAGTGTTTACCCTAGCTACAGATAATGTGATTTAACCAAAGATTGTTGGTATCCATTAGTGGGAGTTACTGGTTAGGTACTGTTTGGTGTAGGTAGCACTGAATATGACCTACCTTGGCGATAGTCTTCGTCCTCGATTCGTGGAAACGGGAGTCTCATAAAATGTCTGTGTCCAGTTGCAGGCGGCCTGTTTGAATTTAGAAAATGTCAGTTATTAAAATACTTTTTTGATACATGAAGTAATCCAACAATGTGTACTATGCCATCTTGTCTATTAAAAGTCTTCTTTCATTGATCAAGATGGGTGTCTGTCATCATGACATGCAGAGGTTGCAGAAGCATGGGATACCAGAATAACATTTTAAATTTGAGACAAAAAAAACGAATTCAGATGAGGCACAATAAATAAAATCACACCCTACAATAAGTTTTCTGTGTAACCAATTGTATTTTAGAACTAACATATACTGAACAAAAATATAAATGCAACATGAGCTGAAATAAAATAATAAAAGATCCCAGAAATTTCAAAAATTCTGTGCACAAATTAGTTTACATCCTTGTTATTGAGCATTTCTCCTTTGCCAAGATAATCCATCCACTTGACAGGTGTGGCATATCAAGAAGCTGATTAAACAGCACAATCATTACACAGGTGCACCTTGTGCTGGGGGACAATAAAAAGCCACTTTAAAATGTGCAGTTTTGTCACAACACAATGCCACAGATGTCTCAAGTTTTGAGTGAGTGTTCAATTTGCATGCTGACTGCAGGAATGTCAACCAGAATTGTTGCCAGAAAATGTAATGTTAATTTCACTACCATAAGCCTCCTCCAACGTTGTTTTTAGAGAATTTGGCAGTATGTGCAACTAGCCTCACAACCACAGACCACGTGTAACCACGCCAGCCCAGGATCTCCACATCCAGCTTCTTTAACTGCGGGATCGTCTGAGACCAGCCACCCGGACAGCTGATGAAACAGAGGAGTATTTCTGTCTGTAATAAATCTTTTTTGTGGGGAAAAACTCATTCAGATTCGCCTGGCTCCACAGTGGGTGGGCCTATGCCCTCCCAGGCCCACCCATGGCTGCACCTCTGCCCAGTCATGTGAAATACATAGATTAGGGCATAATTTATTTATTTAAATTGACTGATTTCCTTATATAAACTGTAACTCAGTAAAATCGGTGAAATTGTTGCAGGTTGTGTTTCAATTTTTGTTCAGTATAGTTGCTTATGACTGAAATACATCTTCAACATTCACAAGCTGCAGTGGTGATTTTAGCATCTAAATCTTGTTGGGGCAAACTGATTATTAATTGTTTTGAGGCAATAAACAACACCAAACACTACATTAATTGCACAATAATGGTGTCAAACGATGCCCCAAAACAATTAGGGCCTACATAAAGCTGTCCCAACAGCAGAGCTTTCTTTTCAGCACCATGGAGTGAATCCTTACCACTGCTAAACCAGGCTTTCAGCGGAGCCTTGTCTGGCAGTGAAACTGCCTTTAAAAAAAATCATGGCTGACACAAATGTGGTTTCTACTGACAATTGATATGTACAAACTATGGCATAAGGGGACGACAAGCGGATAAGAGGCAATCCGTAATTTCTATGAAGACATTAATGATCGAGCTAGGACGGACGTAGTCAATATAGCTATTTGTTCAGCACTTTTGGAATGTACAGCGACAGAATTCAGAACATGGGCCATTCTTACAGTATTCTCCCTGTACACCAAGTCAGAACCGTAGGATAAATAAAGGGGGCATATAAGCAGACAACGAAAGCTCTTACCATATTCAATGATTACATTTCTCTAAAACAGGCTATAGGCTACATGTGAACCACTAAGTCAGAACAGTATGCTAAGTAATGAGGGGGAAAGGGACCAAATTATTAGGCTGAGGCACATGGGCAGCTTACTACACAACATACACTTAGTATTAATTTCTTAGCTACAGTATACATATCTCCCTGGCATATAACATAATATATGCAGCAGCATACAATACATTTTTGGACTCACCTTGTACTGTGCTCACTTGAACAGTAAGGTGGCGCGGCAGTCCTTGTGGGCAAATGTTGTCATCAAACTCTGGCATTTTCTGGATTTATGGTCCTTTCAAGACAACTGGGAACTCATGACGTCGGTGATCTTCAGGTCTGAGTTTTTTTTCTGAGTTCCCAGTTGTCTTGAACACTGCAGTGGATTGACAGCATGGCCAATGTATTCAACCTATTCTGGCCCATTGTGTTGAATGTTTATAATTTTAAGCTTGGAAAAGAGACCCTTAAGCCCAGACTTGGACCACACACCCACTCCAGTGAATGGTAGGCTAGTGATTGCTTTGCAATGCTTGCAGTTAGCCACTGATTCCATCCAAACCACTCATTGTTGAATTTGCGATTTCCAACTTGTTTATGGCCGATCTGCACGATACGTTTTATTTATAATTTCTCTTCATATGACAAGGATTAAAAAGGATTTGCCAGTTGATTGGCGACTTGATTCATGATGATGACTGCTAGTGAATTTTGAAAGTATGATTTTGACATGATCAGTCCAATCAAGCTACTGTAGATATAACGTGATTTGACTTAATTTTACCTGTGGCCAATGACCTTGAGCCTTCTTTGATGGACACTTCTAATGTAACTCTATGGCAGCGCCCAAGGGGCTTGAATTTAAGCATCTTTATTAACTCAATTATTTTTATGTGACACGTATTACTGACAAAATAATAGCAAATCAGGCAACAAAAAAACATATATTTGTTTTTTTAGCTACAGCCCCACCTGCCCTGAATGACGGGTCGACTGACAAGGTATATGGTTGAGGTTCCTTATGAGTGAGCTGACCAATGAAGGTCCATCGTGGGTTAGTTTTCGTTCTAGCGCGAGGAAATTCCGATTTGAGGGGATTCGATTAAGTTTCCCTGGGCACCTGGCTCTGTCATATCTCGATACAGCTTTTGTCAAATTTGACGTCAAATAGAGTTGTTTTGTGCATTTTAGCTAACCCTAATAATGTTACGAACGTTAGCCTACATTCTCATAACCAGCTGTTGCGTAAGTTCTCCTAAACCTGCTACGAAAAGTCAATTTTGACAAAAGCTGTATCCCTTATAGACAAATCCAACTGGCTCACGCCTGGGAGGCAGCCTGGTTCCAAATGGCATGTAATAAACGCTAACCCGGTTCACACGGGGCATTAACAGAATCCCCTCACTGATTATGTAGATAGTTTCCTAGCCAATGAACCACAGCGGTGGGATGGCCTGGTTTGGAACTTTGAACTGTCACCTTCATCCAGAGGTTCTTAATTCTTTGTCTACAGCTGTCTTACATGACACCAGAGACAGCCTATCATGAAGGATTAGAGGTGCGGCTACTAGTTTCCTCGTCCACCTAAATTATCTGTGGGCATGGTTGTGTTGACATGTCCCGCCTACTGGCCGGCCTCGGACTTCACAGAGACAGTTGTGTGTTTATTAAAAATGCACTCTGATGCGGCAAGTAAGTATAGTTGTGGCTTTTGGTGTATTTTACGCGCATTAGGATCGGTTCCACATATTGTTAACCCGGTCTATTGCTCCGTCTTTTTTTAGATTTGGATGGTTCAATGAACTGTTAATCGAGTGATCGAATAAATGTCTGTACAGACTATCTGACTATAGCCTTTCTCTTTGTATTTCCCAGTTATGTCTTGGGGCGCAACAAAGAGAGAATACTGTGTACTGTTATTGCTGGAGGCACGCACATTTTGTTGGAAATTGTTAGGAACCGTAACATTGTCAAGGCTACTATTCTGTTCCATACATCTGCTTAATGTCGTTATTGTCAACCATATGATACGATATTTTGTCGCGTATTTACGGGTGGGAATGCAGTGCATTTGCATAGTAAGTAAGACTTGGAAAACAATGTTGTGTAAGGCTAAATAGGTCAGTTTTCCAAGCAACTGCGGAAAATTACAGAGGATGAAAATTGTGACGCAGTTCTGTAAAATATATTTCTATGCTTGCTGCAATAGCTCTCTCCGACCATGCGTCATCTACATCAAGTGTTCCAAGAGAACCATAACATACTTGTATGCACTCTTCCATAGGATGTACAATTTTTGTAACAATATAACATGCATTCATCAGTTGGGGTGAGTAGAGGGTTGTTGAATGAAATTAATTTGAGGCCTGGGAATTGTAGTCTAATTCCACTCTCCATTGCTCCGGATATAAGAGCCTTGATTCAGGAAATGGACTACAACAACCATGTCTCCATCTAGTCTCCAGATACTTTCTAAACTCTGTGCAAGTTGTGCGTCTGTAGCTATTTTAGGTAGGCTATATGCATCTAGTGTTTGATGGGGCTCAATCACTGGATTCTGCCTTTCGTTGATATCTCCTGCTTGTGTGAACATTTTCACAAAACTAAGTTGACACTTAGTGAACGTAGATGAGGATAAAAAAAACATATATTGGATAAGCGTATGTCGCCGTAGTGTTTAATCAAAATCGAAAACTAAATTTTGGCTGGCGTTCTTTGAACCCTTTTATACATGTATGTATTGAATACCATCCTTATGTCAACCCGGCTCATGATCTATAGGCCACTGAATACTATTGCCTTTTATCTAGCAGTAGCCTATTGCATTATAGTTGGCTACTTCACCATACCACCTTCTGATTGGTATACTGTGAGAGAAGACTACTATAACTGCTAATATCAGCATAAAAAAACGTTCTTGATGAAATGCCTTGATTGTGTGCAGTTATGGCTGTGACGTCACTATTTAGTTATCGCAATTGTTGTTAGCTCCTGAGTGGCACAGCGGTCTAAGGCACTGCATCTCAGTGCAAGAGGCGTCACTACAGTACCTGGTTCGAATCCAGGCTGTATCACATCCGGCCGTGATTGGGAGTCCCATAGGGTGGAGCACAATTGGCCCAGGTTTGGCCGGGGTAGGCTGTCATTGTAAATAAGAATTAGTTGTTAACTGACTTGCCTAGTTAAATAAAGGTACAAATATATCTATATATGTATATGCAAATGATGAAGATGGTGATTAAGATGGTTGTACATGCATGTGTTCTCATTCATATTGGCTGAATGCAAGAGGTGACCCTAGCTATGACAGAGGGAGCATGATGTAGGCAGGCTGTGGGTAGCAGATGGTGTGCTCTCCCCTCTATGTGCCTTGGGAAACCTAGTGAATTGTTATTCAGCATGTCATTAAGATGAGTTTAGGTTTCTGTGTGAGCAGCAGATTTTTGTTTCATATACTGTTACATGTACTGTTGCATATGTGTTCCATACAGTGGCGATTTTAGCATGCAAATCTTGGTGGGGCAAAAAAATATATATGTGGGATGCATGCCAGCAAAGCCACTACACAACACTTAAAAATAAATTCATTGCACTATAACGGTGACAAATGGTGCCCACAAACTGTTAAGGCCTACAGAAAACTATCCCAACAGCAGTCCCAACACCTTACCACTGCTACACCTGGCTATCAGCGGAGCCTTGTCTAGCAGCAAAACAGTTAATTCATCCTCATTTACTGCCTTTTAAAAAACATAGCTGATATGGCTGACTTGCTTAAACAAATGTTGTTTCTACTGACAATTGATGTACTAACTATGGCATAAGGGGATGACAAGCGCGTAAGTGGCAATCCGTAATTTCGTTTAAGACATTAATGAGCGAGCTAGGATGGACATATTCAATATAACTATTTGTTCAGCTCTTTTGAAATGTATGGCGACAGAATGCAGAACATGGGCCGTTCTTACAGTATTCTCCCTGTACACCAAGTCAGAACCGTAGGATAAATAGAGGGGGCATATAAGCAGACAATGAAATCTCTTACAATATTTGATTACATTTCTCTAAAACAGGTTATAGGATACATGTGCACCGCCAAGTCAGAACAGTAGGCGAAGTTAAGAGGTGAAAATAGACCAAATTATTAAGGTGAGGCATATGGGCTACTAACAGCTTACTACACAACATACACTTAGTATTACTTTCTTAGCTACAGTGTACATATCTCCCTGGCATATTACATCATTTATGCAGCAGCATATAATACATTTTTGGACTCACCTTGTTGTGCTGTGCTCACAGGAAGGTGGCGCGGCGTACATTGTGGGCAGTTCTTGTCATCAATGTCTGGAATTCTCTGGTTTTATGGTCCTTTCAAGACAACTGGGAATCATGATGACGTCAGTGATCTTCAGGTCATAGCTCTAGAAAGAGGCCCGAGTTCCGGATTTACAATTTCGAGTTGGATGATCGATCAAAACGTATTTTCCCAGTCGTAGCTAGTTTTTTTCCAGAGTTCCCAGTTGTCTTGAACTCATTAAAGTCAGATTTTACAGTTCAGAGTAAAAATTTTTTGGGCGCGGTACAAATCATGCTTCATTGACAGCATGGCCAATGTTGAATGTTTATCATTTTAAACTTGGAAAAGGGACCCTTAATCCTAGACTTGGGACCACACAGCCACTCCACTGAATAGGCATTTCCAACTTGTTGTGTAATGTTTATGGCTGATGAGCACCGACACATTTTATCTATAATTTCTCTTCATTATTTATCTTCTTATGACAAGGATTAAAAAGGATTTTTCAGTAGATTGGCAACTTGATTCATGATGATGACTTCTAGTTAATTTTGAAAGTATGATGTTGACATGATCAGTCCAATCAAAGCTACTGTAGATATAATGTGATTTGACGTCATTTTATCTGTAGCCAATGATCTGTGGCCATTCTTGGATGGGCACTTAAAATGTAACTCTTTGGCAGCACCCAAGAGGCTTGAATTTTCGAGCTCTACCCTTAGACTTGGCGGTGACGTACTGTCCCCATGAGTGACAGAGTACTGAGCCAATCACAATGCAACACTCCATATTTTACGCTGGGTGCCCCACCACCACCACAGAAAGCACTGAGCTAGGCTGAAACACTTTTGGAGCTGCCTTACTCAAGAAAACAAAAAAGAGGCCATGTTTGTATGGTCAATGATATATAGTTTTTGAATTGTTTGCAAACTGATATGTGACATGTATTCATGCCAAAAACAGGCAAGCACCCCACATTTTTTTATTATTATTTTTGCCAAAAATGTGGGTCTCAATGACTGGTCGCACCTGGTTCCATATCTACTTATGTACTGTAGTAGTGTTAAAGTTAGCGATGTGCTAAAATTTTATTTTTTCCCCACAGATGTTCAGCTGCACTCCCATTTGTCTACACTGGCCAGCATTCACAAAATCTACCACACCCTGCACAGGTTGGTAAAATCTTGCCCTCGTATCATTGTGTATTCTTCATGTGTCATATGAGTACCAGCCACCTGTTCCAACTGTTGTTTCCAGTTAGACTTACTCTGGCACGACGTTAAGGATTTGATCATGGACATTTCCCCCTATCTACAAATGAATCCAAGTTATTAATTAGATATAGATTAATTTTGTATTCCTGGATGGACCTTTTTTAAAGAGTGTGATTCATCCTCTCGTCTCTCCTCCCTCTCTCGCTGTCTGAAATAATAACCGCATCTCTAAAGGTTACAAGCTTGAGGAAATGAGATAGCAAGCCTCCTGTCCCTACCCACCCTCCCCTTGCTCAATGCATGCTAACGTCAGTGCTGCAATCTGTGTCTGTGTGTTTGTGTGTCTTGGTGGTGGTTGCCTAATACATTTATCCCTCCCCTCAGAACCTGACGGAGGACGTTGGACAGGAAAGTCACTCCACAGGTACCGACCCTGCCTGCACCTAATGCAGACATGTGCCACTTGTACACCTATTGTCACTGATCTCTATATCACTCTCTATCTCTCTGATAATGTGTTTCTCTCAGCCTGCTGCTCCAGAGCCATGCCTCCTAGGAAAAAGAGGAGACCCACTGCTGGAGACGACCTGTCAGCCAAGAAGAGTCGCCAGGACAGGTACTACCGATCTGCTACACCAATTTATGCATCAGTTAGCTAAGTAACTAGTTATATCCAAAAGTCTTATTCTGATTCACTGTTCACTAATCACTTGTGCACAGATTACGTAACAAAAGTTGTATCTTAACATCTGTCAAAAGACTGTTGTATTTGAAGACTAACGAGCATGTGTGCAGGTTTTTATAACTGGTTATTTGAATAAATCACAGTTTAGCGGGTGTGCACTTCTTTCGAAATTCAGAGGGGGGGGGGGTACATTTGACCCATAACCTTGTCTGAAAGTTATTGCGTTGCTTCCACTCCTCGTTTTAGTAGATTTTCTCATACATCTCCCCCAGAACCTATTTACACAAAATTTTTGTTCTGGGTTTCAGATATTAACTGTTCATTGAAACCGTATACATGCATGATGTTAAGTGATTTGTCTCCCCAATTAATTGCATACAGTACAAGTCAAAAGTTTGGACACACCTACTCATTCAAGGGTTTTTCTTTATTTTTACTATTTTCTACATTGTAGAGGAGTTCTCGCATATGCTGAGCACTTGTTGGCTGCTTTTCCTTCACTCTGCGGTCCAACTCAATTGGGTTGAGGTCGAGTGATTGTGGTTGTCAGGTCATCTTATGCAGCACTGCATCACTCTTCTTCTTGGTCAAATAGCCCTTACACAGCCTGGAGGTGTGTTTTTGGGTCATTGAAAAACAAATGATAGTCCTACTAAGCGCAAACCAGATGGGATGGCGTATCGCTGCAAAATGCTGTGGTAGCCATGCTGGTTAAGTGTCTTGAATTATAAATAAATCACGACAGTGTCACCAACAAAGCACCATCAAAGTCAAACAGTGGGCAGACTGAGGGGACACAGGACTGAGCCAATGAGCTGAACCAATTTTTTAATAGGTTCGATGCAGGATCCATCCATCCATCCATCCATCCATCCATCCTCACCTCCTCCTCCTCCATGCTTCACATCTGAGGTGCAGTTAACTCTAATGAACTTATCCTCTGCAGCAGAGGTAACTCTGGGTCTTCCTTTCCTGTGGTGGTCCTCATGAGAGAAAGTATCATCATAGCGCTTGAAGTTCTTTACATTTTCCAGAATGACTGACCTTCATGTCTTAAAGTAATGATGGACTGTCTTTTCTCTTTTGCTTATTTGAGCTGTTCTTGCCATAATATGGACTTGATGTTTTACCAAATAGGGCTACCACTCCTACCTTGTCACAACACAACACAAATGCATTAAGAAGGAAATAAATTCCACAAATGACCTTATAACAAGGCACACCTGTTAATTGAAATGCATTCCAGGTGACTACCTCATGAAGCTGGTTGAGAGAATGCCAAGAGTGTGCAAAGCTGTCATCAAAGCAAAGGGTGGCTACTTTGAAGAATCTCAACACTTTTCGGTTACTACATGATTCCATATGTGTTATTTCATATGTTTGATGTCTTCACTATTATTCTATAATGTAGAAAATATTAAAAAATAAACAAATCCCTTGGAATGAGTAGGTGTGTCCAAACTTTTGACTGGTACTGTAAGTCATTGCCAACTCAGAAATTCAAAAGAGCAGCAAGAGGACTTTTCATAACATGGCTTATCCAATAGGGATTAACAGGATTAACCTTTTTTACATCATAGTGTGTGATATGCTCCCAGACAGTAGGATTTTAAATCGCACAACGTATTCCCAGCACCCGCAGTAATGTGTGAAATATGCTGTGTGCACTTGTGCCGTAGATTGTCTGAAATTGTATTTTTCGAAATGCAGTGTTTTTAGAAAACATGAGGCACCACAAATCCTAGAGGAGACTTTCTCCAGTAAAAGATGTCTGGAGTGGTTCTACGAATACGCAGGTGAGAAACAAGAATTGTAAATAAAAGTATTCCAAGTATCAGTTTGTATAAACACCCAGACCATAACGGTGTAAATACCTTCTCTGTTACCCTTAGATTGGGGCTTTCATGTCATAGTTGAATTGTGTTGTATGAGAAAGCTGTGGCTAGGGCATCATTGATTGCTTCATAAAGGACTTGCTTGCTGAAACTGTCGTAGATTAATGCTTTGTATGCCACCTGCAGGTGGGATGGGGTCATAGAGAATTGTTATGTACGTATGCATTGTGATTGTCATTTTTGCTGTGATGTCAGAATTGTATGATAACCAATCATCATTTTCGTGATGTTTTAATAGTGAATGCTTTGATCTACTGTAAATAGAGTAGAGTCTCTATGGTTGCGATGTCATAGCATTTTTGTGTCTGGTTTACTATGCTGTCATAATATTGCAGATTGATGCTATGCGTTTGTTTGTGGTAGGTGTTGTTGACATATACAGTATGTATAATGGCTCTGTGTGTGTATGTCTTTGATAGGTTGTGATGATGTAGTGGGGCCAGAGGGAATGGAGAAGTTCTGTGAAGACATTGGAGTGGAACCAGAAAATGTAAGGATGGCTAGTCATTCTATGTAGTTGGGTGACATTTATAATCCATCTACATGTGCATTCAAATCATAAATAAAATGTTATTTGTCACATGCGCCGAATACAACAGGTGTAGACTTTACCGTGAAATACTTACTTACGAGCCCTTTCCCAACAATGCAGTGTTTTTAAAAACATTTTTTATTTAACATTTATTTAACTAGGCAAGTCAGTTATGAACAAATTCTTATTTACAATGATGGCCTACCAAAAGGACCTCCTGCAGGGACGGGGGCTGGGATTAAAAATGTATTTTGTCCGTGTCCATTAATATAGGGCCAAACACACATCACGACAAGAGAGACAAAACAACACTACCAAAAGAGATACCTATGACAACAACATAGCAATGCAGCAACAAATGACAACAACATGGTAGCAACACAACATGGTAGCAGCCCAAAACATGGTACAAACATTATTGGGCACAGACAACAGCACAACGGGCAAGAAGGTAGAGATGACAATACATCACGCAAAGCAGTCACAACTGTCAGTAAGAGTGTCCATGATTGAGTCTTTGAATGAAGAGGTTGAGATAAAACTGTCCAGTTTGAGTGTTTGTTGCAGCTCGTTCCAGTTGCTAGCTGCAGCGAACTGAAAACACGAGCGACACAGGGATGTGTGTGCTTTGGGGACCTTTATCAGAATATGACAGGCTATGTTGTTGTATGTGGAGGATGAGGGCTGCAGTAGATATCTCAGATAGGGGGGAGTGAGGCCTAAGAGGGTTTTATAAATAAGCATCAACTAGTGGGTCTTGCGACAGGTATACAGAGATGACCGGTTTACAGAGGAGTGTAGAGTGCAGTGATGTGTCCTATAACTAACGTTGGTGGCAGTTCTGATGGGCGAATGGTAAAGAACATCTAGCCGCTCAAGAACACCTTTAAATGCAGATCAAATACATTTTGTCTCCGTAATCTAGCTTGGGTAGGATGGTCATCTGAATCAGGGTTAGTTTGGCAGCTGGGGTGAAAGAGGAGTGATTACGATAGAGGAAACCAAGTCTAGATTTAACTTTAGTCTGCAGCTTTGATATGTGCTGAGAGAAGGACAGTGTACCATCTAGCCATATTCCCAAGTACTTGTATGAGGTGACTACCTCAAGCTCTAAACCCTCAGAGGTAGTAATCACACCTGTGGGGAGAGGGGCATTCTTTTTACCAAACCACATGACCTTTGTTTTTGGAGGTGTTCAGAACAAGGTTTAAGGGTAGAAAAGCTTGTTGGACACTAAGAAAGCTTTGTTGTAGAGCATTTAACACAAAATCCAGCTGAGTATAAGACTGTATCATCTGCATATAAATGGATGAGAGAGCTTCCTGCTGCCTGAGCTATGTTATTGATGTAAGAAGTTTAGAAAAAAGGAAATGGAACCACAGTAAAATAACAATAACGAGGCTATAAACAAGGAGTGCCAGTACCGAGTCAATGTGCAGGGGTAGGAGGTAGTTGAAGTAATATGAACATGTAGGTAGAGGTATAAGTTCCTAGGCAATCAGGATTGATTATAAACAGGTGTGTGTGTGTGTGTGCGTGTGCGTGTGCGTGTGTTTAATCAACTGTATGCAAGAATTTGCTATGTGTGGTCTTAGAAATTCAGCATTCTCTGTGTTGGTCTTTCCAACCCCCTTTATCACACCTCTGAGGAGCAGAGGTTACGTTACGTCATGTAGGTCTGATATCTGATTGGAGGTTAACTTTACAGTAATGCTATTGGTCAACAACTCAGGTTTTAGATCCAAACAAGATCGGTTTACCAATGACTCCATGATCTAAGTTTAAGTTAAACTTTTATTCTTCCATGAGTGTCAACTCCCGGTATCTCCTATTGTCTAATCAACATCACTTTGCATGGCCCAAAACATTAAAACAAAGGTATGAAAACAGCACACACATTCTTGGATCTAATCATCAACTCTTATCTCTTTGAACTATCTGCCGTCCGACGAACAGAATAACAGTTTTTCTGTAGCAATAAATCCATAGCACTTACATTACAATGAAACGTATCAAAATTCTTAGCTCTTTATGAACTCTTGAAACAATTCAAACATGGCAATTTAAGTCGATTCAAGTTTTATTAACTGTTCAGCAGTCTAGAAGCTGTTTAGGGTCCTGTTTGTTTCAGACTTGGTGCAGCGGTACAGCTTGCCGTGTGGTAGCAGAGAGAACAGACTATGTCTTGGGTGGCTGGAGTCTTTGACAAACTGTTTGAGTTGGGGAAAATGCCATTTGAGAGATGGCACAAAGATTACAATTATTAATTAAAAAGTAAATATTTTAAATATCAAGCATTTCATTTTATAATAATAATATGTGAGTGTATGGTGTTTGTGAACAGGTGGTGATGCTGGTTCTGGCCTGGAAACTAGATGCCCAGAGTATGGGCTACTTCACCCTACAGGAGTGGTTGAATGGCATGGGCTCCCTGCAGTAAGTCTGCTCTCAATGTGTTTGTTTTTATTGTACGTATGTTCTCTGCATGTCTGTCCATACAGTTTATCTCCATTTCTAGCTGTGTAGTGTAAAAATTGGTGCTGACCCCAGACTGGGGTTATAGTCTGCCTCTGCCTTTATAGTCTACTTTATTGTCAGCTGTCTGTTTTATAGTCTACACTGACAACTGGGACTGTAGTCTGTCTCTAACGTTTCTCTCTGGCGTTGTCAGGTGCGACTCCACAGAGAGGCTGAGGAACTCCCTGGACTACCTGAGGTCTGTCTTAAACGACACCACCAACTTTAAGCTAATT
The DNA here is from genome assembly GCA_023634145.1 of Thymallus thymallus. Classification (NCBI taxonomy): domain Eukaryota; kingdom Metazoa; phylum Chordata; class Actinopteri; order Salmoniformes; family Salmonidae; genus Thymallus; species Thymallus thymallus. The sequence goes on from CM042393.1 coordinate 16,345,758, forward strand.
TACAGATACGCCTTCGACTTCGCTCGGGTGAGTGAGGCAAAACCTAATCTGCAGTATTATCACTAGAGTTCCTCTGACTGGGATATCATTCCCCGTGGGAATTTATTTGTTGATATTTAGATTCAACACACAACAGATGACACATTAAACTTGACCATTTATAGAAATAAACACGAAAAATACCAGTGAAAATATTGCTGTGCTGTCAACTCTCAGCTTAGTATTTACACGTTTTGAGTGTCAAGTTTATTTTCTTATTTGTCTTGCATGGCTGAAGTGCTTATCGAGAGTACTGATGGGTTATTTACATAGTCTGGCTTGGAATGAAGTAATTGAATAAATTCATTGAGCTTTACAGTGAATGGTAATATAGAGCTTGAAGTGAGATCAATACCATTTAATAAACAAAGCACATGGGATTCATGAATTTCACAGAATCAATGACCATTACTAGTTGGCTTACTGTATTACTTAATAACTTACAGTTAAAGATTTCTATTGTCGTATTTGACCCGTGACCTTGGCGACATCTGTATGTTTTTGATTGTACAGGAAAAGGACCAGAGGAGTTTAGACCTGAATACAGCCAAATGCATGCTGGGGCTTCTCCTGGGAAAGACTTGGTCACTATTTCCTGTGTTCAATCAGTTTTTAGAGGTATGGAGTCTAACCTGTGTAACATTCAACTTAATAAAGTGAGGGAGCTGTGTGAGAATGTAATGTTCTTTGTATTGACTGCCTGTCTATGTTCATTTATTTAGCAATCCAAGTATAAGGTCATCAACAAAGACCAGTGGTGCAATGTTTTAGAGTTCAGCAGGACAATTAACCTGGACCTCAGTAACTATGACGAGGATGGTGCCTGTGAGTATCCACACACACTCACGCACACTGACACAAATACACTCATTCTCATAGTGGTACAGGTGATCAATTCCCTAATGTTATTATTATTTTATTTTATTTTGTCAGGGCCAGTTTTGTTGGATGAGTTTGTGGAATGGTACAAAGAAAGAGAGATGTCATAGCATCAGGTACACTGCAACAAATGTCAACAAAACAACATGATACAACGATGATGACGACAACGGCTATGAGAAAACAAACTTTACAAAATGGGAGTGGTGGTGTCAGTGATGACAGGTGGTGCTTCCAGGTAATGATTGCAGTGTGGTTTGGGGGGGGGGGGGGGGGTGGGGTGTGTGATTGTGTAAGGTCCAAAACTGGGTGTAAGCTGCCCCGGCGAGATTGGGATGTAGATTACTTATGGTCACCATGGAGACACCAACCATCCAGGTAATGTTCTCTACCCATGTTGCATTGTGGTTAAGCACATGGCAGCCCCTGTGGAGTTGCGCCCCCTCACTGTGATGTCATATTGCTGTGCGATAGGATAACCTGTTCTCATGAGTGGCTGACGTGGGCTAAATGCTTTTGTGTGAGAGAGATTCCCGTGGGGAGGAATAAAACAAACAAAATCCCTCCCTTTTGAAAAGTCAGTCTTAGTCTTAAATCAAGGTCATTTTGACCTGGGCACATTTGAATATTGTATATCCGTGCTTTGAACATGGTCTGTGCTTGTCTCTTTATAACCTACAGAAACCATCATTTCTATAAGTTTTGTCCTATATTTGGGTTGAGTTGAAATTCTTAAAGAATTACATTGTGTCAAATGGCTGAGTGTTACAGTAGTTGTTATTTTACCCATGGTCCTTAAAGCTGTTACAGGTGGATGATGACACCTGCAGTTTACTATGATGGAGTAATTTGTGCCAGTGATTTGAGCCCCCAGTGGTTTTCATCCCCACGCTCACTATGATACCAACAGCCTGTGCTAAAGCATTTTAGCCTCCTGCGAAGGCTTCGGTTGACCTCATACCACAACAACTAACCAATCAGCAGTGCTGCTTATTAACTCTTATTACAGTGCAATGGTCAGTCGTTAGTGGACTGGCCAGCATTTATGGTTCACGTGACCAATCTATGTTTCTAAGCTGTAGGTTTGTAAGAGTATTTCTTGTCTCAATTTTTTTTATGGAGGTTGCTTTCCTTGCTCAACACAAACGCACACACGCAGTGGTCAGGGATTAGTTCAGGATGAAATTAGACTATTGGGTTTATCATTCAAGAGGTCTCAAAACCATGGACATTGAAGGATTAGAATTAGAACTAGAACCCTGTGACGATGCTATACGTAGGCTAATGTTCTTGTGGCTGTCTCTGGCTGTCATGTGACGCTCAGTTGTCATGAGTGAAACTTTGCATGCACGCTCTCCGTCAGAGCCATCTGTGAATGGATGAGATTTTTGAAAACTTTTGTACAGAAATTTGTTCTTCATTTGATATCCTCCATGTTGTCTTAACGCTTTATGAAAACCATGATTGTGTATATTCAGAGCTGAAACACACATGTAACCTCATTTGGGGAAGAGGAGTTCCCTCCTGCATTTGCCAACCCCTCCCCCCTATCACATACACAGTAAAAACGACAATAAAGAACCCCACTGTCATGAACTGAAATTAACATGAGACTGCGTGTGGTGTAAGAATGGTATCAGACCTTTTGACATGTCAATCATTGATTGGTCAAACCCAGTGGTGTCCGATCCAAAACTAAAGCATGTACAGTAAATGGATCAATTTATGAAGTATTAAGATCACATGAGATCTCCACCTATCAGTGATCCATGATGCATTGGCTGTCCTGTCAGTCACCACTGTATATTAGGTTTAAGGAGATGGAGCTAGTGGCTAGACTGCGTACTAATAATTTGTACAAAGTCTAATGCAGATGGTGTTCTACATTGATAATGCAGGAGGTTGAACAAACCTGTCCTGACTGTATAATATGTATGTACAGAATGTATGTGTGTCTGTTTTCACTGTAGCCTACAGTATCTCTACATATATATATATATATATATATATATAAAGGGGTTTATTAACTTATTGTTGTCTTTCATTTTTGCTTTGCCGTCTTCCTTTACAGAAATATTCAAATGTGGTTTGTGATGAGATGTTCGTTCTGTGTTTTTAAATTGCACAAGTTCATGTTTGATTCTGCTACTGTAGGCCTAATGTTTTTTTTTACTGTTGCAATACCACAGTGTCATGTGTGCACATTTTTATCCAGGTACCCATAGATCAACTGATAAATAGGCCTACACATAATGTGGGGGCAGTGTCAAGAAGAGATTATTTTTTTGCAAAATAGAGGGGAGTAGAGTACCAAGTGAGTAAAGTAGCTGGATATGAATCTGGGAAATGGTGTTTTAATGGTCCCATATTTTATTTGCCTCAGTCTGAAATCATTCAGTCACTTAAACAGCTATTTTCATTAAGACAAACATGTCTGGTTTTACACTCATTTACAACAATGTAATAACAGTATAATTATGTAATTCAAATAAACAACTTACGTTTTAACAACTTTAATCTGCTGCATTAACTTCTCAGGTGATTTTTCTTCAATCAATACAAACAATTACAGTTGTAGCTCTCAAGCTTCACTGCCCTCCTTGTGTGTCTCAAAATGAAGGGTGGAGTTGGAGTAGGTCATGTTGAGGTCACCAAAGGTAGAGACCTCACTACACTGGGGGGTCATAATGGTCTCTGAGGTAACGCTCCGATATGGATGAGATATGCCGAATGGTTTAGCGGCCACTAACCCTGCATAGCTCCTCTCTCCCTCATCTCCCTGTGTCATGGAGTTACAGTCAAATCCATCCATGGCTCTCATCTGTTGTCCCCTGCTCCTCCATCCAGACCCTGCTGCCTCCTCTCCCTCTAGGGATGGTGGTGGTGTTGCATCAGCTAGAGCCAGGGGGGGCTGAATGTCTACAACCGAGCGCTTCCTGTGTAGGGGAATTTGGAGTGAATACTCTCTTCTAGGCCTCGCCTCATCTGTGGGGGTGGAGAAAAAGCGTGATGTTTTGTACAATGACAGTTGGGGGGAGGGACTGATTTCTTCAGTGGAGTTACTGTAGTCTGCTCTGGTCCTCCTCCCCACCTCGTCTGTGCTGCTGTCTGAGGCATCAAAGTTGATATTGAGCCCTCTTATTTGGGATAAAGAAACATTAATGTCTGTAGAACTGTCCTCTGTGACCCTTTGTGTTCTCTCTGACAGCACCTTCAGCCCAGCGATCCCTGTCTGATCCCACCTGTCCTCGGCTCCAGCCTTCCTCTCCACGTCATCTGTGGTACTGGCTGAGTTGTTAAAGCTGATATTGAGTGCTCCCCTTGGGGAAATATAATCTGTGATGTCTTTAGCTGGTTTCATTGTGTGTTCTGGAGTCTCATCTCCACTCTCACAGCTGGAAGAGGATGATTCGGCAGGTGGCGCTTCCTGACAGGGCTGAATATCCAGACGCGTACTGAGTCTGGGGATGTAGGCTGGAACTAGGGGGTCTCCAACCTTTGCCCCGTCTGAGGGCAATGACTGTTGGGGAAGGGGCTCCTTTGTGCTGATGGCACTATAGGTGGTTAGATCCAAGCCAGTCAACCTTGTCTCAGGCTCTGGTTGATATTTAAAATCTTCCTTGGAGAAGTTGATATTGAGAGTTTTCCTTGGCACCAAAGAGACAATGTCTCCAAGACTGAGAGATGGATCCCTGTACGTGACATCTGAAATTTGAGCTTTATCCTCATCTTCCTCATCGCACTCCTCGTTCACTGTGTACTCTGTGGGTTCATCCCCACGATCACTGGACCAATCAGAGTGCTCTGAAAACACAAGAGCACTTTGAACTTCCTGTCTCAGTTCACCCACATTCTGGACAATCATATTCTCCTTCACTACCTCTGTTTCTGGGTTCACAGTGTACGCTGTAGGTTCATTGTAACTTGAGCTGCTGGAGCTGAACCTATCATTCTTCCTCTGGTCTTTCACCAGCGGTTCTTCATTCCGAGCTTGTTCATACTCCTTTCTCAACTGATCGTCAAAAGCAGAACCCGAGAGATCTTGACTGCTGGACCCTGCCGATGCACCTTGGATGAAATCAGGGAACTCAATGCTCTCTCCACTGTCATTCCACAGCTCAGGCTCCATGGGGTTTGGATGTGCCTTTGGTTTCCAATCAGTAAAGGGCTCTGCTGTAAATCCAGGGATCTCACCCACGCTGCTGATCTTGATCTGTGGCACATCAACTTGTTTTACCGTAGGGAAATCTGAAGTCTGCTCAAAGGAGTCGTCTTCCTTCTTTGGGGATTGAGGGTCACAGGAATTATTCTGGGTCTTGCGCTCCTCCTCCAATCTCTGAGCCAAATTGTCTTTAGGCCAGTCCATATCCTGATCCCTATCCGGCCTCTCCTGGTCAGAGTGTGAAGACTCGGACAAGCTTCGATACCCCTGCAACTGATCAGGGTCAGGGATGGTTTCAAACTCCATGCCATGGTGGGTATGGACTGGGTGAGCACCCACTTGTGGTTCACTCAAAGAGACATCATAGAGGTCTCCACTATGAGTGTCTGTCTCTGGGCTGTCCTGCTGGGAGCTGCCTGAGCTGACAGAGTCCCGTGCTCTGGGCTTCTCCTCAGGCGGGTGATGGACCTCAAGGGAGGGGTGTGAGGTATCCCTCTCCTGAACATTGTCATATGTTGCATCATATACCCCAGCGAGGTTGTCCTGTCTGCCAATGGCCACAGTATCATAGTATGGAATGCTATTCTGATCCCTTATTTCTGAAGGATGGCCGTTAAATGTCACTCTACTCTCCCTGTGTGTCCCTAGTTCTTCCAGAGCCTCTACATCTGAATAGGCCTCATTGTCGCAGGGGCCCTGCCCAGCAGAAGAGACCGACTGGGCTGGGGAGGAGCTTTTCTTGATACGGTTACAGCACCTCCTCCAGAGAGGGTCCAGGAGAGGTCTGGCCAGAGCACCAAGTATAAATGCTAACAGGAAGGTGATGAATACAGACAGGCAGACAGCCAGGTTTAGGTCAGACTGTGTTCTCGGAGTAGCCCTGTGGAGGTCTGGAGAGTTCAGGTCTGGCCCCTGACCCTCCCTCTGGAGGCTGCCTACCTCTGGGTTTTTCATCTTCCTCTCCCAGTGTAAACTCCTGGAGCCTCTGCTTTTCCTCTGTGTCTTATGGACATGGATGTTAAATACAGATATATACTCCTCTCCTGGCCCAGCGATGCACACGTACAGCCCTGCGTCTTCCTCTGTGATGTCACTGATCAGCAGGCCCGTCTGATTTCCATAAACTTGTCCATTTGTCGTCCACCATGTTGAATCTAGAACAAATACATCAACAGTGTATTACTGTTATAAAGCCAAGCATGATTCGTTTTTTATTATTAAGGCTACTACTTTATTCACATCACATTTATATGATTGATCTGAAATGTTAACTAATAATGGTGTAATGCAACAAGTAAAAGGCAGCAGCTTCCTGTCTGGCTGTGTTACCGTGCTGTGGAGAGCCGCAGGGCAGCAGGATCTCTGTCCCCACAGTCACTGTCACATCCTGGTGGAGCCCTTCCCTGTTCTTAGCTGTAGAGCAGGTGAGGTCACTGTCCTCCAGGAGTAGCAGGTCTCTACCTGCATGGGTGGAGGGGGAGGAACACACCACACCCCTCCAGGTCTGCTGTTGGGCCCTTTGCCTGTCGTACGCCATCCACCTCCTCACGCGCCGCAGGCTGCAGTCACACCTCCACCTGTTACCACTCACATCCACCACGGCAATCAGGTTATGTAGCGACAGGTAGGTGGATGGAGGGATTGTGGTCAACAGGTTGAAGCTCAGATCCAGGACCTTGAAGGATGTCATTGTGAACGTTTACATGAATGTCAAAACTCTGTCATAGTACGGAGCTCAGGTGAGGTCTGTCATAGTACTGAGCTCAGGTGAGGTTTGTCATAGTACTGAGCTCAGGTTAGGTCTGTCATAGTACTGAGCTCAGGTGAGGTCTGTCATAGTACTGAGCTCAGGTGAGGTTTGTGTCAGGTGGTAACCGGATAACATGTTGTGATGCAGTAGTTACTATTAATTAATACTATTAGTTACCCTGAGCTCCAGGAGGTCCCTGAGGGCATGTGGGTGGAGGTTGGAGATGTGGTTGTGCTGCAGGTGGAGCTCTCTCAGATGGGGGCACCTGCTCAGATCTCCAGGTCGCAGGCCAGAGATCCTGTTGTGGGAGAGCTGCAGCACCTGCAGGAACTCACTGCCTCCCAGGCCTAGCAGACAGCGCACCAACAGTCCTCACATTAGTGGCATAATGACACAGATTACTAGGATGGCCCCTGAGGATGGTAATCATGAGGTGGTTGACTATATGATCACGGACCTTTGTACTGTTTTGTTCTGTATGTGTGCAGTAAGCTGACCCCCACTACAGTGTTTACTCTAGTGTACATACTATAGTGTTTACTCTAGTGTACATACCAGAGTGTTTACTCTCGTGTAATACTGTAGTGTTTATTCTGGTGTACATTATGTAGTGTTTACTCTAGTGTAATACTATAGTGTTTACTCTGGTGTACATTATGTAGTGTTTACTCTAGTGTACATACTATAGTGTTTACTTTAGTGTACATACTATAGTGTTTACTCTAGTGTACATACTGTAGTGTTTACTCTAGTGTACATACTGTAGTGTTTACTTCCCTGGGCCATTGTGGTGACATCTCAATGTACATTACTACGGTGTGGTGGCAACATAATGATGCAGAGGCATTAATACTATGAGAATGCATAACAAGATCTTGGGTCCTCTTTTTCTAACACTGAGTTATTGACAATTACATGGTTTTGTACTTGGAACAGATTTGTTTAAAATTAAACGCTGAACATTATGTGCTGGTGGGAGTATAAACAAATCACTAGTTTTGGGTAGCCTAGTGGTTAAGAGGGTGGAGCCAGTAACTGAAAGGATGCTTTTTTGAATCCCGAGAGGACTAATTGAAAAATCTGCCGATGTGCACTTGAGCAAGACATTTAACCCCAATTGCTCCTGTAAGTCGCTATGGATAAGAGTGTCTGCTAAATGACTAAAATGGAAATGTTATGACTGATTCAAGCAAAGGATTTCTGTTGACAGCACTTAGATTTTCAGTCTCTCCTGCGGTCTGCTCTTTTCACTAGGCTGAGACTGCTGAGCTGAAGTGAGGCATTGTGGGTCTGGGCATCCTTAGAGGAGCACTGGGAGACTGTGAGCAGAATATAAAACAGCACGGAGAGGCCTCTGTCTCACAGAGCAACTGCCAACAGTCCTCACAAGCCTCAAACAAGAAAAAAAACTCCCAATCACCAGTGAATACATATACAACTGAAAGGTTCAACTCCTCTGATGGAATTTTAACAAAGCAAGAGAAAATACTACTGTAAAATGATGATTGAGGCATTTTCCTCCTTTAAAGCACAATCATTACATTTTTACACCCTCTTATGAACCATTGGAATGTCAGTAAACAGCCTGTACAATTGGCTGAAGATTGTATAATGATTTGTCAAATTCATTTTGTGATTGACTGGGCCCGGTTTAATCATTTCCAAATAGAGCAAAGTCCTAATTTTGAAGGATAATCATTCATCACTCAAGAGTATGAATGTGCGTGTATGTACAGGTAACTGCCAAAATAAAGGAAACACCAACATAAAGTGTCTTAATAGGGCGTTAGGCCTATTAATGAAATTTCCCCCCCGGGGGATCAATAAAGTACCTATCTATCTTAATCAACCTGTGAACCCGTTTGCGTGTCTGACTCACCCTCAGGGATCATCTCTAGCTGGTTCCTCTCGGCAGACAGCAGCTGCAGGGCCGGGGCCCAGGACACACATCTCCCTCTGTTGTGTGACATGGGGTTTCTCCCATGTTTACCCCTCCAGGCCCTCCCCACACACAGAGACAGATGAGTGATGCTGTTGTGTCCAAGCCATAGACTCTTAAGCCCCCAAATTGGCCACGAGGGGGTAAGGAAGTACAGCAGGTTGTGAGATAGGTCTAGATCAGTTACGGTGAATAGGATGTGTTGTGGGGCTTGGGAAAGGCCAACGGAGGAACAGTTTACCAGAGGACCTCTCTGACAAAGGCAGGGCTCAGGGCAGGTACGGGGAGTCAGAGAACACTGGAGGCCCTGGATGAGGAGGAGCAGCACTGTAGCACAGAACATCCACTGAGACACTGCCATCACAAACAGCCCTGTGCCCATAGGCAGAACAAAAATAGATAACTAATGTTAGTAAGTTGTGAGTTTCAACATTTACATTTACGTAATTTAGCAGACGCTCTTATCCAGAGCGACTTACATACATTCTCATACTTTTTTCATACTAAAATGAAAGACAATGTATGAACACATACAGTATTGAAGGTGAATTCAATAGATATGCCCTGATATACCCACAGTAACACGTACGCACAGATAGATAGATAGATAGATAGATAGATAGATAGATAGATAGATAGATAGATAGATAGATAGATACTTTATTGATCCCCGAGGGGGAAATTTCTTTGTCAAGCAACTACAACAAAACATAGGGCAGGTGCAAAATGCCAGAACAACAGCAACCAAAGAAAGTAAACACACGCATTACTCTCAAATTTAGAAAAATGCATTGCAATATTAGCACACGTCATACACACAAATATAAATTAATGTCTGAAAAAAACTCAAACTCACCCCTCTGTGTCTGCATTGTATACAGTACAAAAACGAACTTGTGACTTTCAGTCTCTCCCGGCCTTTCCTGTGCATTGGCAAAGGTAGCAGATTTTTTTACTATGTCTCCTGTAGTTTCAGATCAAAGTCTTCAGTGTGTATTGCCATGTTGATTCAGACATGCATACACAAAAATGTCAAACGTTATGCAGATTCCCTCAATCATTCACATGGCGTAGTTAATGTCTCACCAGGACATTGCCTTCCTTTCCTTCATAGTTAACTGTGCTGCCAGAAATACTCATGACAAGGTCAACTACGCCCAGATAAATCACTGGATCGGAACAGATTTCATGCTATTAAAAGTAATATTGGTTATTTTGCCCCTTTACAGTGTAAAATGTAGTAGACGTAGAATATAGCTAGTACACTCTAAATGCATTGACACCTCCAAGTGGGCATTGTGGGATAGGGTACAAATAGGGCAGTTTTCAAACGTGAAAATAAAACAGCAAATTCACAAAAGACAAGAAGCAATACACAGCGCTTTTCAAACACAACATATCCCTTTATTTAAACAAACATTAGTTAAATAATTGATATTTTCCAAAAGCTCATTCACAAGGTTCCATTGGAAAACAATGATTCCTACATCAATTAAAGCATGTAGTCGATATTGCTGCTTGAGATGATGATCACATTTCTCCAAGCACATTGTTACTGTAGAAACAATTTAATACACACTTTAATCATGTTAGACAACTGCCAATGAGCTCAAAATAGATCAACATCACACTTGTAGTATTGCCACTTCATGTTATATTGCACAAAATATCACTCAATAGTATTTGTTTCAAACCCATGTTATCAAAATATATAATTGAAACAAACACAAAAGCTTAATGAATACCAAAACAAAAAATACAAAAACAGCTGACTGCATTAATCTGTAGTGTGTCTTAGTGCAAGTACACTACATGGCCAAAAGTATGTGGACATCTCATCCCAAAATCATGGGCATTAATATGGAGTTGGTCCACCCCTTTGCTGCTATGACAGTCTCCACTCTTCTGGGAAGGCTTTCCACTAGATGTTGGAACTAAGAGGCCTAGCCCGAACCATGAAAAACAGCCCCAGACCATTATTCCTCCCCCACCAAACTTTACAGCTGGCACTATGCATTTGGGCAGGTAGCATCCGCCAAACACAGATTTGTCCGTCGGACTGCCAGATGGTGAAGTGTGATTCATCACTCCAGTGAACGCATTTCCACTGCTCCAGAGTCCAATGGCGGCGACCTTTACTCCACTCCAGTTGACGCTTGGCACTGCACATGATGATCTTAGGCTTGTGTGTGGCTGCTCGGCCATGGAAACCCATTTCATGAAGCTCCCGACGAACAGTTGTTGTGCTGACGTTGCTTCCTTAGGCAGTTTGGAACTCGGTAATGAGGACAGACAATTTTTAAGTGCTTAAGCATTTAACGCTTCCATTCTGAGCTTGTGTGGCCTACCACTTGTTGCTCCTAGACGTTTCCACTTCACAACAACAGCACTTACAGTTGACCGGGGCAGCTCTAGCAGGGCAGACATTTTACAAACTGACTAGTTTAAAAGGTGGAATCCTATGACGGTGCCACGTTGAAAGTCAGTGAGCTGTTCAGTAAGGCCATTCTACTGCCAATGTTGGTCTATGGAGATTGCATGGCTGTGTGCTTGATTTTATACACCTGTCAGCAACGGGTGTGGCTGAAATAGCCAAAGAAAGGGTGTCCACATACTTTTGTATATATAGTGTATATTCCTTTTTCCGAGCATTAGGCAATATGATATTATAGACACATGGAAATGAATTCCATTTGGCATCATAACTAAAGACACTCCAATCTCTTCCTTTGTGAAGACACAGAGACAATGTTTGGTATGTACAGGATGAGAACGCAGATGTAGATAGCAATGTAGATTGCTGAGAGAGTAATCTCAAGAAAATCTACACTAGACCTTTAAACATGCACAGATTATCTCCTGCAATTAGTAATACTGAATGGCTAACATGAAGTTTCCTATTTTGCATATACAGTTGAAGTCGGAAGTTTACATACACTTAGGTTGAAGTCATTAAAACTCATTTTTCAACCACTCCACAGATTTCATGTTAACAAACTATAGTTTTGGCAAGTCGGTTAGGACATCTACTTTGTGCATGACACAAGTAATTCATCCAACATTTGTTTACAGACAGATTATTTCACTTATAATTCAATATATCACAATTTCAGTGGGTCAGAAGTTTACATACACTAAGCTGACTGTGCCTTTAAACAGCTTGGAAAATTCCAGAAAATTATGTCATCATTTGAGGGAATTGGAGGTGAACATGTGGATGTATTTCAAGGCCTACCTTCAAACTCATTGCCTCTTTGCTCGAGATCATGGGAAAATCAAAAGAAATCAGCCAAGACCTCAGAAAAGAAATTGTAGACCTCCACAAGTCTGGTTCATCCTTGGGAGCAATTTCCAAACGCCTGAAGGTACCACGTTCATCTGTACAAACAATAGTACGCAAGTATAAACACCATGGGACCACGCTGCCGTCATACCGCTCAGGAAGGAGACGCGTTCTGTCTCCTAGAGATGAACGTACTTTGGTGCGAAAAGTGCAAATCAATCCCAGAACAACAGCAAAGGACCTTGTGAAGAAGCTGGAGGAAACAGGTACAAAAGTATCTATATCCACAGTGAAACGAGTCCTATATCGACATAACCTGAAAGGCCGCTCAGCAAAGGCTGCTCCAAAACTGCCATAAAAAAGCCAGACTACGGTTTGCAACTGCACATGGGGACAAAGATCATACTTTTTGGAGAAATGTCCTCTGGTCTGATGAAACAAAAATAGAACTGTTTGGCCATAATGACCATCGTTATGCTTGGAGGAAAAAGGGGGAGGCTTGCAAGCCGAAGAACACCATCCCAACCGTGAAGCACGGGGGTGGCAGCATCATGTTGTGGGGGTGCTTTGCTGAAGGAGGGACTTGTGCACTTCACAAAATAGATGGCATCATGAGGAAGGAAAATTATGAGGATATATTGAAGCAATTTCTCAAGACATCAGTTAGTAAGTTTAAGCTTGGTCGCAAATGGGTCTTCCAAATGGACAATGACCCCAAGCATACTTCCAAAGTTGTGGCAAAATGGCTTAAGGACAACAAAGGCCATCACAAAGCCCTGACCTCAATCCTATAGAACATTTGTGGGCAGAACTGAAAAAGCGTGTGCGAGCAATGAGGCCTACAAACCTGACTCAGTTACACCAGTTCTGTCAGGAGGAATGGGCCAAAATTCACCCAACTTATTGTGGGAAGCTTGTGGAAGGCTACCCGAAACGTTTGACCCAAGTTAAACAATTTAAAGGCAATGCTACCAAATACTAATTGAGTGTATGTAAACTTCTGACCCACTGGGAATGTGAAATAAAGAAATAAAAGCTGAAATAAATGTCACATTCTTAAAATAAAGTGGTGATCCTAACTGACCTAAGACAATGAATTTTTATTAGGATTAAATGTCAGCAATTATGAAAAACTGGGTTTACATGTATTTGGCTAAAGTGTATGTAAACTTCTGACTTCAACTCTATCACTAACTCCAACTCATAACCCCTTAACTAACCATAATCAATAAATAAATATAGTGGCCCACACTAAGTGATCAGTGGCTGATGCCTAATACAGGGTGACTTGTATTTGAGTCACACACAGCTGCCAGCGGAAATATAAATATCAAATAATGATCAATAGAAATATCCAGAATATTGGTAATACTGGATGGCTTGGTTGAGTGCTGCTTCTGTTGTTATTTCATATAGTCAGAAAAAAACAAAATGCTGATACTTAAGCACTTACTTAAGCACAATATCTTTGGCCAAGTGGATATGCAGACTAACAAAAAGGCCACCATAAAAAAGAGAGTGTTTCTGGGTGTGCTACAATGCGTATGGAGTATGCACTATACACCGTTCTATGGTATTTCAACACTGGTTGGCCAGACCGTCTGTTGATTGTAGGAGAGGATGGATGTTGTAACATCAGTTTGTGTTCCAGTCTCTTTAGTGGGCCTTTCCACATGGGTTGTCTGAGGTCTGGCAGCCCATGTTCTGATACTTCACCTGGACACGGAACAGAGTGCCATCTGCACACATACACAGCTTGTACCTCAACATATCCTCATTGTAATACATATTGGCTCCCACTGAGTAGTTAGGCATCCGAGTGACGCTCACCATCACAGATCCGTTCAAAACAATACTGTTCTTCTGCAAAGGGAAATACCTTGTTAACCACATTTGTTAATGGAATACACTACACCATAGACTGTATACATGTATTAGAAATTTGGTAAGACGTGACACTCACAGCTTTGAGCTCGATGTCCCCTCCCATCCTGAACTCCACTGTCTTGCCCATGATGAAGACCCCCTCGTTGCCGCGGATGATGGCCTTGCTGTCCCCTTTGATGGAGAGGTCAGAGGAAGCGTTGCTGGTGATCTGAAAGAGAGAGTCTTCACAGATCTACCACTTTTCTGGGATTTTTCAAAAATGTCATCAATGACAGGAATGGATTCTAGAATGTATTTGATCTACAGTAACACACTTTGTGGAGCTGCAATGCCAATACTACGGTTTTATTTAATGTTTTATTAGATGGCTTCTGTAGTCCTGGAACATACCCTTTCAGTGGAGGCCTTCTTCACATTGAGTACTTTGACTCCTTTGGGCAGGTGGAACTCGTGGTTTTCAAAGTCTGTGCTGAAGAAGGTGTTCTGAGTGCGGGGGTCAGTGAAGGATATGCCCATGTCACTGGTGATGGATGTCTTCTCTTTCTCAACACTGAGCTTAGTGGAGCCCTGCTGGAACACCACCTGGAACACACATACAAAAAAAACATATACATGTAAGAGCATGCAATCTGAATAGCCCTTTCCTGCAGTCAAATGACCTAGTGTCCTCATGGGTGGAATGTTATTAATATTTTTCATAATTTCATATATTTTTTTTTTTAAAGAGCAAAAAAATGTGGTGTTTCTATGTCAAATGTTTTTGTTATAGTTCAGTCTTCTGTGATGTATATAAAGTGTAAAGTGTCTTGTTTTTTAAGCCCATAACCATGTGTTTGAGGTGTATACTTTTGTTTCAAAGTAGATTTGTTTAAGACTACCAAGAAACACTCTGTGTGACCCTAATTTAGCCCAACGCAGTAAAATGTTAACCTATTTATATTTAGGTATTGGGGATGTGTGTATATATAGACTGGTTACAACAATGCATTTGTGTGTTCTGAATCTATTCTCTGTGTGTGTTTGTGCCTGTATGTTGTGTGTTGTGTTTGTTGCCTAAGTGAGGGTGTTTTGCCTGAGCTCACCGGGTTGTTGTTGCCGGTGATAACCAGGTCCTGGTCCTTCCTGCCCCCCACAGTGCTCTTATGCAGTGGGTGGACCACGCCCATGTCTGCCTTCTGCTTGAAACGCAGCAGCCCACTCTCATGAAACTCCATACTGTCACAACCACTGGGCCCGATTCGTATCACTGTCCAGATCACTAGAGTGATCTGAGAGTTGGGAAAATGTTCAGATATTTGGATATATTGAAAATCATAACTGTAGATGATTACATAATGCAGAGGAGCTTTGTGTGCAATTGGGCACTCACAATGAGGTTGATGAGTGCCAGCAGGAAGAGCAGGATGATGATGCAGACGGCCATGTTGCCCTTGCGTCCTCTTAGGCCTGTCTTGTGCAGGCGCTCCTCCTCTATGGGCACATAGCCTGCCTTGAAGTTGCTGTTGTGTTCCTTGTTGGTGGTCCGCCGTTCAATGGCCTTCTCCCTCATAGACCTCTTCACAGGCCCGTTGGAACTCTCCTTCAACAAACACAAGAGTAGACATCAGTATAAAGGCTCAAGTGTAAAGCCAGGACAGGTGCTTTATTTACCCAACTGATATGACATCTGATATGTGTGCTGCTGTGACATCTACACATCCCTGTTTAAGTGGTCCCCATCAATCAAAGCATGGACTTCACTGCTTCACTTCTCTATGTGAGACTAAACATTAAGAGAGTTCTAGCTATTACACTGTAACTAACTACCACATGATATTGTATTTCACTCTGCAGTCTAGTTAATCTAGTTGATACATTGTAACAACCCAATTGACAGTATAGTTAACTACCACATGTAGTTACCATGTAACACATATATATCTCAATACAGAGAAATAGAACCATATATTGTAACATTGAAACTACCACATTGTATTTAACTAACACATTGTATTTAACTAACACATTGTATTTAATTAGCTTTTACGGAGGCCTCGCTGGATAGACAGACTGCTTCTAAAGAATGCGCGCAATTAAACACCCGAGTCTCTCTGTCTGTGTGCAATGACTAAAAATAAATCACACGTATTTTCCCGTAACAAATGTCAGTATGTCCATATTTAACTCAGATGAAAAGATAACTTAATGCTTTGGGATAATACAACCCGTTTAAAAGGACCAATGCCGTGGAAAACTGCGCCAATCAACCGTTATTTCGAGCGAATAACGAATAACGGCACATTATAAAATGCTTGGGAGGTGTAAACCCGTATAGATATTCCGCAACCGCTTTACAATGCCCGACCAAAATAAATCATTTCAAATTAGTTCGTATTGCTGTAGATGCTCTAATTTAAACCACAGTCGTTTGAAAAGCAAACGTTGAATGAGAAATGTAGAAAAACAAGAATGTCTTAGGCTATTGGAAACAGACCTGCTCAGACGCCATGTTGACCCTCCCTTTTCGACTGCTGTTGACAGATCAGGAGTCGGGAAAGACAGTGGAGGAGACAACTTCATCCAAATGAATAAAATAAGATATATCTGGCCAGTTTTAATACTTGCAATATTTTTTTATTAGTGTACTAATTATATGAGCAAAAACCTAAAATATGGCTAAATTGGAGGCCTTTTTATATATATAAAAAAAAATCCGTAGCTGGATCACTGTAGACGACAGTTGTCCGTGTTTACCACAGATGGTTCATTCCTGGCTTAACCAGCCAATGGAAAAGGCCAGCAGCAGGATTCCAAAATAGGAAAGTCCACATAAAGCATGTACATTCATATTTTGTCCATAGATAACTTGCAGGCGGGGCTTCCGAATAGACAAGAGTCCAGACCATTTGTCCACCAATTACACAGAACATGCTATGGTTGTTGAAGTTTAATAATATTAATATTGATAAATTATAATTTATCCAAATGTTAAAATGGCCACTTCATTACCTATGTGGACAAAAAGAGACGTGGCATTTATTGGGCTAAAATTCATTAGGGAAATAGTTTTGTCTAGCACAATGCTCCACGTGTGTGTGACAGTATGACGTTACAATGGTCTCGTTCACAGACAGCCGACTACACCTGTGCACCTGCATCATAAAGGAGCTACCTGCAGAAGCAGCACTGTGTGCGGGCTATCCAACTCTCTCTCGGGAGTAACCAGACTATAACTGAAAACAATGCAAGCTTTAGCAAACATTCTCACTCTGTATTCGGAGTAAAACGCGTTGCCACAACTGAGGTGGCGCTTGGCACCCGTTGTAACGAAGGTGGACAAAACGTCAAGGGCAAGAATTTTTACAGCTGGTATAAAAATGGAGCCAGTGCCTGTCACGGGCGCTCTCGCCCGAGATTAAATCCCACGGTTGTCCAGTAGCGTTAAACCTTTCAGGATTAGGGAGGGGAGCAGACATGGCCGACTCGCTAAGGAGGCTGGTGAACACGTCTTCTTTCAGCGTTTTGCAGGACAAACTTGAGTCCTGGTACAAGGATTACCATGTAAGTCATCAATAATTTATTTCTACCCTAAATCTGTTAGCTGAAAAGGAACCAACTAGGTCTAGATAAGGCTACAATTATTATTTATATGTAATAGTCTTGTTGTCTAAATAATAATGATATTGGTGTGGAATTCAATAGCAATATAATTCAATATTTAGTTAATCACTTGTGTTCAATCAATTGTGTCAATTGTATAACTTGTTTCGTCCTTAAAATGTCTATCCACACATGTCTCTAAAATAACTTGAATAGCCTACTTGATTATGTCACTATTATTAGATGTAGTCAAAGATATTACAATCATTTGACGTTGGCATGTTTGTTACGCTGTATCACAATGGATTGAAACAATGTAACAATGTAAAGTTATTCACTTGTTTTGATTACATAGATTTTGGCGTTTGGTTGCTATGGACGCCAGTCGTCATGGCAACCGTGAAACCATTCCTTGTGACTTTGAAAGCAAGTGTCTCGAGCAAGCCCCCGCGAGCATTTTGGTGGGAACCTGAAAGGCATGTCCTGATTGGACCAATGCATTATCACACACTCCAGAGACCAACTAGTGCATTTGACTCACTGGAAGTCACACATAATGTATTTTATATGCACATATCCTAGATTCAATTTGATTAATAAAGATACTCACTAATCAATCAACCATGTGAAGTCTCCTAAATTGACCCCACAACTGAGATTACATAAATTAATGTTCTTCTTTATAGCTAGAATCCTTAGTTGCTACATCTACAGTGGGGAGAACAAGTATTTGATACACTGCCGATTTTGCAGGTTTTCCCACTTACAAAGCATGTAGAAGTCTGTAATTTTTATCATAGGTACTCTTCAACTGTGAGTGACAGAATCTAAAAAAAAATCCAGAAAATCACATTGTATGATTTTTAAGTAATTAATTTGCATTTTATTGCATGACATAAGTATTTGATACATCAGAAAAGCAGAACTTAATATTTGGTACAGAAACCTTTGTTTGCAATTACAGAGATCATACGTTTCCTGTAGTTCTTGACCAGGTTTGCACACACTGCAGCAGGGATTTTGGCCCACTCCTCCATACAGACCTTCTCCAGATCCTTCAGGTTTCGGGGCTGTCGCTGAGCAATACGGACTTTCAGCACCCTACAAAGATTTTCTATTGGGTTCAGGTCTGGAGACTGGCTAGGCCACTCCAGGACCTTGAGATGCTTCTTACGGAGCCACTCCTTAGTTGCCCTGGCTGTGTGTTTCAGGTCGTTGTCATGCTGGAAGACCCAGCCACGACCCATCTTCAATGCTCTTACTGAGGGAAGGAGGTTGTTGGCCAAGATCTCGCGATACATGGCCCCATCCATCCTCCCCTCAATACGGTGCAGTCGTCCTGTCCCCTTTGCAGAAAAGCATCCCCAAAGAATGATGTTTCCACCTCCATGCTTCACGGTTGGGATGGTGTTCTTGGGGTTGTACTCATCCTTCTTCTTCCTCCAAACACGGCGAGTTGAGTTTAGACCAAAAAGCTCTATTTTTGTCTCATCAGACCACATGATCTTCTCCCATTCCTCCTCTGGATCATCCAGATGGTCATTGGCAAACTTCAGACGGGCCTGGACATGCGCTGGCTTGAGCAGGGGGACCTTGCGTGCGCTGCAGGATTTTAATCCATGACGGCGTAGTGTGTTACTAATGGTTTTCTTTGAGACTGTGGTCCCAGCTCTCTTCAGGTCATTGACCAGGTCCTGCCGTGTAGTTCTGGGCTGATCCCTCACCTTCCTCATGATCATTGATGCCCCACGAGGTGAGATCTTGCATGGTGCCCCAGACCGAGGGAGATTGACCGTCATCTTGAACTTCTTCCATTTTCAAATAATTGCGCCAACAGTTGTTGCCTTCTCACCAAGCTGCTTGCCTATTGTCCTGTAGCCCATCCCAGCCTTGTGCAGGTCTACAATTTTATCCCTGATGTCCTTACACAGCTCCCTGGTCTTGGCCATTGTGGAGAGGTTGGAGTCTGTTTGATTGAGTGTGTGGACAGGTGTCTTTTATACAGGTAACGAGTTCAAACAGGTGCAGTTAATACAGGTAAGGAGTGGAGAACAGGAGGGCTTCTTAAAGAAAAACTAACAGGTCTGTGAGAGATGGAATTCTTACTGTTTGGTAGGTGATCAAATACTTATGTCATGCAATAAAATGCAAATTAATTATAAAAAAATCATACAATGTGATTTTCTGGATGTTTGTTTTAGATTCCGTCTCTCACAGTTGAAGTGTACCTATGATAAAAATTACAGACCTCTACATGCTTTGTAAGTAGGAAAACCTGCAAAATCGGCAGTGTATCAAATACTTGTTCTCCCCACTGTATTTTTGGACGTATAAATTAATGATCTATACCCACTGATTCATGAACAATATAATATCCTCATGAACTTAGTTCAACTGTCACACAGAGCCCAAAATATAAGCTTGTTTTACTCCAATATTTGTAAACAATGTAAATTCAAACATGGTCAGTCCTTGTATCCATAGCTCTGTCTATGAATTTGAGAGTGGTTACATTTCTCCAGGCCCATCCCTCAGCTTTTTAGGAAAAGATGCGGGGTGACCGCTTTGTTATTGTTTCAATTAATGACTAGCTTTAAATTGTGTCTCCCGTTTGTGTTGGTTCATTATTCTCAACCCTGTTTGTCACCTTCCTAGGTCATCTCCTGTGACCAGAATCTGAACCGGTGCTGTGAGTTGGTGGAGCTCACCTCCAAGATACAGGGACAACTTTTCACCCTCCTCAACCTCACTGCTAGAGAGGGTATGTGTCTAAGCTTCTCCTCACAATTATCCTCTCTTTTGCCTTACCCAAACAATTTTCTGATAATGCCTCTTTTTCTTTTGAGTCAGGTAGTCACTATGCGGGAGTGGACGTGCTCAAATCACGTCTGCTGCCATGGCTGGGGACCTGCTTCTCCATGGCAACCTCCTCTGTCACCAACGACACCAGCCTCAACCTCATCCAGGTGAAATCATCTGTGTTCTGTTATGGTTGTACAGAGATTAAGTTATTCTTTAAATACAAATTATTTATATTAATTTATTTGTTCTATTCTATTCTGTCCTGTCACATATTTTGAGTAAGACAGTGATAGTCAAGGCTAAATGCTGTGTGTTGTCATGCAGGAGTCTGTGGAGAAGGAGAGGAAGATCCAGGAGCTGTCTGCCTCCCATGAGAACGACATGCAGAAGATGGAGACTCAGCTGTGCTCCACTCGCCTGCAGCTGGAGTCTGTCAAACAGGAGTAAGTCTGCACTAAACAAACAATATTCGTTATTAATCTATACAATGGACCTACTCATTTCAATCTGACCAAATAAGTCTACACCAGGTAACGTACTGTATGACTAACTATCTTGTCTAAGTTTTATTCACCTACTGGTATGTTAAATGGGTTGACAGACTGGTGGATACTCATCTGCAACTGGACGACACCAAAAACATGTCAGCCACAACTCTGCTGGCCACAGAGGATGAGATACTACAGCTGAAAGCAGAGTGAGTGATACTGTCTTTGGCTTATTGATGTGTATGTTCTGAGGTTATTATTGTGTGTCTGTGTGTCAGATTGCGTGCGGCCCTTGACCAGGTGGAGACCTATAAGAGGAAGCTGAATGTTCTGGATGACTATGAGAGGCAAGGGCGTCTGCTGAGGGATGAGGTGTCTTTCCTCACAGCAGAGAAGAGGATGCTGCAAGATAGGTGAGCAGGACACACACGCGCGTGCACACACACACACACACACACACACACACACACATTCACCCATTAAATCTCCTTTTCATTTCTGTCCTCCTCCCACAAGTTGGCCCACAATGTGCTGAACATCCTGTATTGTTAACTTCCCTCTCTTTCCTCTTTCCTCTTTTGCATGATATTTTGAACACATTCCCTCCACTCTCCCTTTGTATCTCTGTCAGGTTGGTGAGGAGTCGTTCCCCCAGCCCTCTGCCCAGATGTAACCACAACTCCAGCCCTCTGAGGAGTGAGTCTCCCACCCGGGCCCAGCTCACCAACTCTTCCCGCCACGCACGGCTCGTGTCCCGCTTCAGTGACCTGTATGCTGTGGAGCGCTTGGAGGCCCAGAGCCTGCTGAGACGCTACATAGACGACCTGGAGATGGTCCAGATAATCATCTTCATCGCCACTGTGGTATGACATCTGGACACCCTGTACATATGGAATAATGCTACATACAGTACAACCTTTGAATTTGATATGTCAGACCTGAGGTTTTGGTTTCTCTGTAAATCTCCTATTCCATACAGTATCTCTAATCTCTAATATCCTGTGTGTGTGTGTTTGTGTTTGTGTGTGTGTGTTTGTGTGTGTGTGTGTGTGTGTGTGTGTGTTTATCAGGAGGCCTTCCAGGTAGCTAAGCTGGCCTACCGCCAGTTCAAGCTGCGTGTGAGGAAGACCCTGTCTCCCTCCCACCTGGGGCCAGAGACCCTGGAGGACTCAGTGGTGGACTACATCATCAGGAACCTGGACCTCTACGACGTGCAGGCCAGTATTAATGTATGGGTTACACTTTTCTCTCTTACTGATTTGTCTGACATATTACAAAAACCTGTAGATTCCAGTCACCTTTACATTCCAATTTCTAGAGTCTTATGCACTGTAGTTCAATGAGTGTTTGTTAATAGGAGGTGTGTGTTTGAGTGTATTGTAATGTTGTTCCCTCTCCCAGGACGTGATCAACGCCATGAATGTAAACCCACGGATCTCCTTCCCTCCGGAGGTGGACTTTGTCCTAATCAGCAGTTTAATCAGGGAGACATGTAGAGTGGCGTTCGCCATGCAGACACTGGACCCTCCTCTGGACTTGGCCTTTACCAGCGACCGAGAACTCTACAGCGACAACAAGTCAGTCTGCATCCATTGACTTCATGAAGTAACATTAACAAGATGAGATATATAATTCCTATCCCTACCACTTGATGTCACCCTTGTCACATATTTACACTTCTCTCCTTTTTTTCCCTCTCCCGCTCTCTCTATCTCTCTCTCTCTCTCTCTCTCTCTCTCTCTCTCTCTCTCTCTCTCTGTCCACCTCCATCTCCCCTATCTGTCAGGTATCGTCGTAGCTATGACTCTGAGTTTACTGC